>JAGDQO010002002.1:0-598896 GCA_018342035.1 Solanum appendiculatum | reverse complement strand
GTAGGTCATTTTTTTTAATGGAATGAGTAATTTTATTGTATCACTCATATTAATTATAAGTCATCTAAATATTGAAAAATCAATAGTCCATTTGTCTCATTTTTTATGTGGCACCCTTTCCTTTTTAGTCTATCAACAAAAACAATATCATCTTACTATAATTAAAAATAATTTAACTTTAAAATTCTCCTTTTACCCTTAATGAAATGATACCAACCACCAAATATCTAAGAGTTATTTTAGATCATAAGTTTCAAAAGTCTTTTTTTTTTTTAAATATCGTATCAAGTCAAAGGGTGTCACATAAAATGGGACGGCAGAGGGGAGGGAGAGTAGTATTTAATAGCTAAAGTAAAACAAAATACAAAAAGGTAAACTATTTCTTGATTTTTCAAACTAAATTAGTAAAATTGAATGACTATTTTTAGTACATTGGATAAGTAAAGATGAACGGAGGAGTATTTAAAAGAATGTTATATTTAGTAACAAATAAATTTTAAAATATTTATTTTATCTTTAATAAAATAATTTATAATCACACAAATATTCTCTAACTTATTTTAGATCACGAGGTACAAAAGTTTGTCTTTCTTTGTTTAAATTTCGTTTAAATTCAAACTACATTACATAAACGAAGGGAGTAACTAATTTTGATGGGTTCATAGCTATTCGTTTTATAAAGCTTAAAAATTCTAACTTATAATTTTAATATTTTTAACTTAAATTTTAGTTTATTCAAACACTATAAAAAATAGCTTTAAATAGTTTTGATTTAAATATAAGTCAATTTAAGCATGGTTGTGCTTTTTAGTTGGTGTTTACGCTTCTCTTCTTTTTTTGGTAAAAAGGAAATTAATGAGTAGATGGGACCTTTTTGGTCCTCTAATTAATTATATCATGCGCCTACGCGCTTATTTATTTTTCTTCTTCTTAGATCTCGTTTTTGTAGCTCGATAATGTTGAGTGTCGAATGAATTGGGAAAGCCAACAGAAAGATTCGATTCTGACTTCGTAGAGCCGGTGCTGCTGTTGCCTGCGTGACAATCGAGAATTCACCCAAACAGTTACTTATAAATGGTTTGGATAGCGGGTCCAAACCAGATTTTAAATTGTAAAAATTTCAAGCAAGGATAGTTTCTTTTTATACCATCATTTAACTTGTTCCTGTTTTAATTTTTTTTTATATATATATACATATCCACTTTAGATAGACATGCTATCTGCTTTTACGTATATATGTCAGCAGAAATCGAGTCTAATCCCACCAAGTAGAGTTTGAGGAGGATGAAATATACACAAATTTTATTTATATCGGCTATCTGATTATATTAAATACGGAAAAGAGTAAGAAAATGTTTTTAAACTGTATGAAATTGAATAATAATGTATGCATTTAATAGTTTGGTCTAGCCGTCTAGAAATATTCTTACCGTTAATAGTTTGATGACTTGATCCAAAAATATTTCTACCGCTAATAATTTGGTCAAAAAATGTTCCTATTGTTATTAAATGGGTCAAAAGTGTCTTTTTTCAAATAAATATTTTATTTTTTTTCTTTTTAAATACATTCTATTCCTAATAAAAATTATTAGTTTTAAAGAACCCTATTCTTGTTTTCTTTCTTTTAAAATAACTTTAACTAATAAAGTTCTAGGAAGTATTTTTTTCCCTTTCTTAATCTTAGTTTATCAATTAAAACAAAATAATTTCATGTACCTTTTTAGATGACAATCGGTCATATATATAAGATCATAATAATTCTATCATTAATTTTTATTTAGAAAACAATAAAAAATAAAGTACTTTTTCTTTTTAATCTTTTCCAAATTGAAGTAGGATAAATATTTTATAATAATAAAAAATATTATTAGGAAAAAAATATGCCTAAAAAGAAAATAAATAATATATTTATTTGAAAAGGAGGTATTTTTGACCCGTTAAGTAACAATAATGATATTTTGGACTAAACTGTTGACGACAAGAATATTTTTAGACAAAGCTATTAATTGAAGATATTTTTATTTAATTTCACATAGATTAAGGTCATTTTTACAATCCTTTTCTGTTTTAAATATTTCATACGTATTTATTTATATTTTTTTAATAAAATAATAGTGCTGGTGTATGTTAGTCGGTAGGTCTCTCGGTAATTGCTTAAAAGTTTAATTTTTTTTTCTTTTCAGACTTTTATATTACATTATTACTTCCCTATATACTTAAACAAAAAAAGAAATAACTAAGTGTATCCAATGTGGAGGAAGAAAACTATACATTTGACTGACTCTCCAAGAAATAGGGAAGTTTAATTAAATTGTAAATCTTATAATTAGTTGTCATTATCAAAAAGAAAAAATGGTTAGTCTCTAAATAGATTTCAATAATACTACCTCCGTCCACTTTTAATTGTCATGGTTTCCTTTATTAGAGTCAAATGATAAGTACTTTGACTAACATTTTACGATGTATTTTTTCATCATATTGATATGCAAAAATTGCAATTTATAATACTTTTTCGTATAGTTTTTGAATATCTAAATTTTTTGTTAAAATATCGAATTAATGTAATCTAATTTCACTTTGAAAATTAATCAAATTGACTTTCGAAAAACGTAACATGACAACTAAAATTGGACAAAGGAAATAATAATTAACCACGAAATAAATCTTGTGTGCAAAATATTAAAGGAACAACATACGAAGAGCTATCCAGAATACAAGGAAATCAATTAAGCAGTTGAAAGGAAGGAACAATGATTTGTGATAATCAATCAAGAAATTACCGCAAAATTAAAAAAAGAAATAAGATCAACTCAGAAAAAATTAGGCAATCAAGAGTGAAGACACAATGAAAGGACACTCAGATTCAGAAATAAGGAGTGTATCTGGCATGGTTATTATTATATTTAGTTTGCAGATATATGTATTTGACGCACTCAGATATATGTATTTCGGATACATATAAAACAGATACATGTAATTATATGTACTTAAAAATATAATGTAACTGAAGTATTAAATTTTAGGAGTAAACGATGCATCTAAAGACTTACCCTTTTTGAGTTTATTTTTCATTGAAAGATAATGATTTTTTCAGTAATGTATCTGTCACGATCTAGACCGTCATGAGTGGCACCCACACTAAACCACCTGGTGAGAGAACCGATAGCTAACCCCAAATTAAACCCAAAACACAATTTATTTAAAACATGCTCATCATATAAAAATAAGAAAACAATTTTCAAACAACTAAGAATTGAGTTCCCATAAAATCAATCAATAGTCCAAAATATTTCAGTAATTAAAGAATTGAGCCCCCATAAATTCAATCCAATAATCAAAATATTTGTGCGAAAATAAACCCTTAAGAATTGAAAGTCGTGGTACCAAAACTCTAATGCCTAATATCAAAGGGATGCAACCCCGAAGCTTAACAACAATAAACCGTAATTTAAGAATGTCTTAGTCCGAAAAGATGAACAAGAAAAAGAGAGGAATCCACGGCAGCCTGTAAGAATAGCTCACCCTTGGATTCAAAGTAAGACGTCCCTTAACTTAACTGAGGTCTTGGATCAGCCGCTAGAAGATGCCATGCACTCAACAAGGAAAGAAAATGTGCAGTTGTTAGAATACGCACAACGGAAGCATTATACAAGATCACGAACATACATAATAGCATAATAATGTAAACTGAATTAATTGTGAAACTCTAACCTTTTGAAGCTTTCACACAACTCGTTTAGGAACCGAGACTCCAGGATTGCAATTTTCTACTAATTCCTGACTAAATCTCTCAATCAAGTCTTGTGTGGTTAAGAATATTTTTAGAAAAAAAGGTGATCTTTCCTTGAGAACCACCACCCCTATTTATACTTTTCAGCAGAGGGGAAATGTTTGAAAGATGAAATATTTCTGGTCATAATTAATAGTCATTAACAGCCATTAAATACAATTAAGGGTATTTTAGACACTGTTAAATGTATCCAATAACCATAATCAATAGTCATTAAATACCATTAAAGGTATTTAGACAGTTATTAAACATCAAGGGTATTCAAAAGCCATTGAACACCATCAATAGTCATTAATAGTCATTAAACATTATTAATAGTCATTAACAACAATATTTGATTCTTTCATCTTCTAAGGAAACAAAGAAATGCAGTATTTTCCTCTTTCTTCTTTTAAGGAAATAAATTTTTTTTTCCTCTTTTAAACCAATAAAAGTCAAAAACAATTTATTCCTAAACTGAAAAGAATACTAACAATCCTTTTCTTTTTCTAACTCGATCAATTAATCAGGCATAGTAGGGCCCGCAAATTTATTAGCAAAGACTTCCAATTATAATATTTAATTCGTAAAAGCATGAATTAACCATATCATAATAAATCATAGATTATACCACTAAAAATCTGTAACTGTATTCCTCTATTTAATTTTAAATTCTATCATTACAACTTATTTGATTCTTTCATCTTCTAAGGAAACAAAGAAATACAGTATTTTCCTCTTTCTTCTTTTAAGGAAATAAAATTTTTTTTCCTCTTTTAAACCAATAAAAGTCAAAAACAATTTATTCCTAAACTGAAAAGAATACTAACAATCCTTTTCTTTTTCGAACTCGATCAATTAATCAGGCATAGTAGGGACCGCAAATTTATTAGCAAAGACTTCCAATTATAATATTTAATTCGTAAAAGCATGAATTAACCATATCATAATAAATCATAGATTATACCACTAAAAATCTGTAACTGTACTCCTCTATTTAATTTCAAATTCTATCATTACAACTTATTTAACTCCCTATATTAGAATTACCGGCACCAATCAATTAAAACAAACTACTGAAAATTTAATTCATTGATTAATTTAATCATTTATCTCTATGCTAAAATTAATTCACGTGACAGATATATATATAATCCACCTGCAGGGTTTTCACGTGACGACTTATAAGCAACCATAAAGGGGTATCTTCTTTCTCATATCCGAGATATGGTTCTATCAACTAATTATTATTTCACGAATGTAATTTGTCTTTATCCAATTCATTAGAAATATTTTGACTTATCATAGAATCTCACCTTTTAATAGATTAAAATAATAAAACAAACTACACAGATCATAATAACTATATCAAGATTAAGAGTATAAACACATGTAATGGGCTAGAGATATTGTTAATTAAAATTCAGAACCTAAGCGAATATCTCAATTTGGTCCGTTCAATACATACAAAATGTACTAACACATGAAATTTTACCATTCTCATAATTAAGATTGAATTATATTTAATCTTGTGCTACAATCATCAAAATGTTGTCCAACTTCATATTTGATTGTGAACATTTAATTTATAACTTATAAGAACCGACAATTTTAATCTTTATCGAATGAGTTAAAAAACTCCATACATAAAAATCATCTACTATATAAGTAATGGACACACATATAAACATAATGATCTATAATAACAAAAACTTTATTATAATAATTAACATAAAATGCAAAGTTTTTACAAAGGATTAAAATTAATACTATAACTCAACCATATGGTTAATAGTATATCCCCACAATCTTCCACTTAGACTTATAACCATGCATGCACAATTTTAACACACATTTCTTCCACATGCTTATCAAAAGACTTCTAAGGTAAGCTTTTCGTAAATGGATTCGCCAAATTGTTCTTCAGTTCAATCTTCAAATTTTTTACATCACCCCTTTGAGTTATATCACGAATCAAGTGATATTTTCTCTCAATGTGATTACTCCTCTTATGGCTTCGTGGTTCTTTTAAGTTGGTAACTGCACCGCTATTATCACAATAGGGTGTGATTGGTGCTTTAATAGAAACAACCACTCCAAGCTCTTTTAGAAAATTTTTGAGCCAAACAGCCTCTTTAGCCACCTCAGAGGCAGCTACATATTCAACTTCCATGGTGGAATCAGCAACACACGATTGCTTGATGCTCCTCCAAACTATGGCTCCATCTCCCAGAGTAAATACATATCCTGACGTCGATTTTTTAGAATTTCTATCTGACTGGAAATCTGAATTTGTATATCCAATAGGTGCAAGATTGCCAGGATGGAAAACAAACATATAATCCCTAGTCTTTCTCAGGTACTTGATAATATGCTTGACTGCAGTCCAATGTTCTTGCCCAGGGTTAGATTGAAATCTGCTAACCATGCCTACAGCAAAGCAGATATCCGGTTTAGTGCATAACATAGCATACATAAGACTCCCTACAGCAGAAGCGTAAGGGACCGCCTTCATCTTCTCTATCTCATTGGTCGTTTTGGGTGACTGATCCTTTGATAAAGTAATTCCATGTCTAAAAGGAAGAAATCCTTTTTGGAATTTTGCATACTAAACCAAGCAAGAATAGTATCAATATAAAGTGCTTGAGACAAACCTAATATCCTTTGTTTGCGATCTCGCATAAGCTTAATCTCGAGGATATGAGCCGCTTCTCCCAAGTCTTTCATATCAAAACGCGACGACAACCACTCCTTAACAGAATTCAACATGCTCACATTATTTCCTATGAGCAAGATGTAATCTACCTACAGAATCAAAAATGCTACTCTGTCTCCCTCCCATTAGATTATACAGAATCAAAAATGCTACTTTGTCTCCCTCCCATTTCTTGTAGATGCATGCTTTATTTTTAAACTGATCAAAATCAAAAGTTTTAATCGAATTGTCAAAACAAATATTCAACATCTTTATCATGTAGTGCTTCAACGTGATTTAATGGTTCTGGATTAGTCTCTTCAAGGATTCCATCATATGATTCTCCCAAGAGCGTAAATCGTTCTGGTTTTCTAATAACCCTCCCACTACAACGACTAGCAACTACAGGATTCGCTACATCTTGAACCAAATTATGAACATCTTGAATTGCTTCCTTTACAATTGCAGGCTGCGCGACATTACTCCCACTACTTTGTGGTAGAGAGATGTCTTGAGTCTGCTCTTGAGCAACCTCTTGCTGATCGACATTCCTCCCACTAAGTGGACGCAGTGGTATGTCAACAATTGTTTTAGGACGTTGTGTTGATGTTTCATTAGTAGTTATTCCTTTGCTTAGTTCCTATAACATAAGTTTACTTCTAGGAACATGGTTAGTTAAATAGTCATGTTCTAGAAACTTGGTATTTGTTGAAACAATTACCTTTTGTTTCTTAGGACAATAATATAAACCTCCTTTAGTTCCTTTTGGATATCCAATGAAAATGCACACTTCTATCTTTGATTCCAACTTATTTGTCTTCCCTTTTCGTACATGTGTTGGACATCCTCAAACTCGAATATGCGTAGACTAGGCTTGCGCGCATTCCACAATTCGGATGGGGTTAAAGAAACAGATTTGAAAGGAACCAAATTCAGAATGTAATTTGCAGTTTCTAAGGCATATCCCCAAAAGCTAAAAGACAAATTTGAATAATTTAACATTGATCTAACCATTTCTAAAAGAGTTCTATTTCTTCTCTTTGCCATACCATTTTGTTGTGGTGTTCCTGGGGGCAGAATATTGAGATGTAATGCCTGATTATGATAAGTACTTAATGAATTCTGTAGAAAGGTATTCACCACCACAATCAGATCGTAATGTTTGGATATGTTTACCATGTCACTTTTTCGTTTCTATCTTAAATTCTTTGAATTTTTCAAAGCATTCAGATTTATAGCGCAACAAATAAATGTATCCATAGTTGGAGTAATCATCTATGAAAGTCACAAAATACTCAAAACTCCCTCTTGCTCTTATATTCATAGGACCGCACAAATCAAAATGAATTAATTCTAACTTATTACTGGCTCTATTTCCTATGGAAGGGAAATGTCTCTTTGTCATTTTACCTTCTAAACAAGATTCACATGCTGGTAGTGCCTCCACTTTCAATGAACTCAAAGGTCCATCAGAAACCAACCTTGAAATTCTATTTATATTAATATGACATAGATGTAAGTGCCATAAGTAAGTTTGACTCAATTCAGAAATACGTTTTCTTTTATGAGAAATATCAATAGTTATTAATTCGGTTTGTTGTAGCATGTTATGAGAGACTTCAAATACAAATAGATGATGTATTTTTGGATCACTATGGATGAATTGCTTATTATACTTAATAACAACACATTTTTGAAACTGAAAGCAAATTCCTTCTTATCGATGGTACATAAAGAACATCTTTTAAAAACAGAATTCTGGAACTACTAAACGAAAAAGAAATATTTCCTATTGCTAGGACTGGTGTTGGTTCCCCATTGGCCTGAAAAATACAAACTTCATTCTCACTTAGCTATCGCGTTTCCTGAAATCCCTACAAAGAAGTGCAGATATGGTCAGTGGCTCCCGAATCTACAACCCATAATTGGGTAGAAACAACTGCTAAATAAGTTTCAACGACATTTAAACAAGAATTACCTTTATTCTTCATTTTGGCTTTATAGTCAGGGCATTGCCTCTTGTGGTGACTAGGCTGCTTGTAGTGGAAGTACTTGCCCTTAGGCTTAGCCACACCACCTTTAGCACCTCCAAGTGTCACAACCTTGCAGGGTTGCTTCTTCTTCTTTTGGGCTTTCACCGGCTTAGATGAAGAAGCGGCAGGTTTATCCACCATGTATGCTATAGAGAGAGGTGATTGCTGCTTGATAATAGATTCTGCCTCTGTCAGTTCATTCAACAGTTTCGCAAGAGACAAATCCATTTGGTTCATATTATAATTCAAGCGAAACTGTTGAAAACTATCCGGCAGAGTCTGTAGGATCATCTCCACGTGAGATTCTGTATCAATGGCAGCGCCAAGTATCTCCAGTTCATTCAAATAAATCATCATGTTCAGCACATGTTCCCTGACAGGTAATCCTTCAACCATTTTGGTGGTCAAGAGAACTTTCATGGCAGTCTGCTTGGCAACAAGATTCTGCTCTCCGAACATCTCTTTGAAGGATTCGAGCATATCGTAAGTAGATGTCATGGACTGATGTTCATGCTGCAAGACATTCGCTATTGAGGCAAGAATGTAGCACCTTGCCATATCATCAGCCTTTGACCCATTTATCGTAAGCCTTGATCTTCTCATAAGTAGCATCTGCTGGTTTAATGGGGCATTCTTTAACCAACACATATTTGAAACCCTCAGATATTAGAAAAATATCAAGGTTCCATTTCCAGTCCACATAGTTAGAACCTTCCAGTTTGTTTTGGCTCAAGATAGAGGACAGAGGATTGAAGTGAGCATAGTTAATCTGAGATATATTTAAAACAGATCATTAGGAACATATGCTTTATTTTAAAAAAATAAAAAAACAAGACAAGTCCAACTCAGTTACATAGTAATCTGTGAAATTTAGTCAGGTATATATCATTGATTCAACATACAACTTAGTTGGAAAGTTAAAACAAGTCATCAAATCAAAAGACAAACATAACAGTATCAAAATATACAAGTTTATCCGATGGTGAAGAGGACCTATGTCAACATATCAACTCATATATTAACTTTAAAAATCATTTATAAAAAGTAGGGATGAACCCTTACAACTTTGGATATCATAAAATAATTTTTTTTAAACAACAAAAATTGTTCATCAAAAGAACAGCATGATATATACATATTTAATCAAATATGTATCAAAATCATGGATTCTTATTACATTATTAGTTATATGTAAGAAGACTCGTGATATCAATTGTTAGAATATGTACAGCGGAAGCATTATACAAGATCACGAACATATAGCATAATAATATAAACTTAATTAATTCTGAAACTCTAATCTTTTGAAACTTTCACACAACTCGTTCAGGAATCGGGACTCCAGGATTGCAGCCCTCTACTAATTCCTGACTAACTCTCTCAATCAAGTCTTGTGTGTGCAATAATATTTTCAGAAAAAAGGGTGATCTTTCCTTGAGAACCACCACCCCTATTTATACTTTTTAGCAAAGGGGAAAAGTTTGAAAAATGAAATGTTTCTGGTCATAATTAATAGTCATTAAAATTCATTAAGGGTATTTAGACATTGTTAAGTGTATTTAATAACCATAATCAATAGTCATCAACAACCATTAAATTCCATTAAAGGTATTTAGACAGTCACTAAATACCAAGGGTATTCAAAAGTCATTGAACACCATCAATAGTCATTAATAGCCATTAAACATCATTAATAGCCATTAACAACAATATTTGATTCTTTCATCTTCTAAGGAAACAAAGAAATGCAGTATTTTCCTCTTTCTTCTTTTAAGAAAATAAAAAGTTTTTTCCTCTTTTAAACCAATAAAAGTCAAAAACAATTTATTCCTAAATTGAAAAAAACACTAACCGTCCTTTTCTTTTCCCAATTCGATCAATTAATCAGGCGTAGTAGAGACCGCAAATTTATTAGCATAGGCTTCCAATTATAATATTTAATTTTTAAAAGCATGAATTAACCATATCATAATAAATCACATATTGTACCACTAAAAATTTGTAACTGTACTCCTCTATTTAATTTCAAATTTTACCATTACAACTTATTTAACTTTCCATGTTAGAATTACTGACACCAATCAATTAAATCAAACTTCTAAAAAAATTAATTCATTGATTAATTTAATCATTTATCTCTATGCTTAAATTAATTCACGTGACAGATATATATATATATATAATCCACCTACAGGGTTTTCACGTGACAACTTATAAGCAACCATAAAGGGGTATCTTCTTTCTCATATCCGAGATATGGTTCTATCAACTAATTATTATTTCACGAATGTAATTTGTCTTTATCCAATCCATTAGGAATATTTTGACTCATCATAGAGTCTTACCTTTTAATAGATTAAAATAATAAAACAAACTACACAGATCATAATAACTATATCAAGATTAAGAGTATAAGCACATGTAATGGACTAGAGATGTTGTTTATTAAAATTCAGAACCTAAACGAATATCTAAATTTGGTCCGTTCAATACATACAAAATGTACTAACACAAGAAGTTGGAATTTTCTGCTCCCCATAATTAAGATCGAATTATATTTAATCTTATGCTACAATTATCAAGATGTTTCTCCAACTTCATCTTTGATTGTGAACATTTAATTTATAACTTATAAGAACCGACAATTTTAATCTTCCGCGTATGAGTTAAAAAACTCCATACACAAAAATCGTCAACTATATAAGTAATGGACACACATATAAACATAATGATATATTCAAACAAAGACTTTATTATAATAATTAACATAAAATACAAAGTCTTTACAAATGATTAAAATTAATACTATAACTAAACCATATGGTTAATAGTGTATCCCAACAGCAGTATCAGTACACAAACTATAATGTATTGGTAGTATCACACGAACAGTCCAAGATATAAATGTAAGCAATTCACCATAGTACAGTGACACAGAACAACACAAACAATTATCAATGCATATAGACTATCAGGAAACAATAAATACCTCGATGCATATCTTACATGATCACAAATGCAATATCTGGTCCCCTCACAGAACCATAAATACATACTGGTCCTCTCATGAAATCCAAACTATATTTGTTAGTGTACAAGTGTGGTACCCGAGCCATCTGTAGTTAGTGTACTAGTGTGGTACCCGAGCCAACCATTTATGAATATCCCCGTACCAGGGGTGATACCCAAGCCAACCGTTAGTATATACCAGACGTGATATCCGAGCCAACTATGGGGATATCCTGTACCAGGCATGGTACCCGATTTAACCATCAAACAGAGAAAGTTATGCACAATCACAAACACCATGAACAATAACACTTGAAACCATAAGTCACATAACTAGTTCATTGCATGCGATTATCAACATGATGTCATTTCATATGTCTCCCTATGTTTTTCCTAGCATGCATTGTACAAATAATACTATAAAGCAGTAGACTTGTGCACATACATAAATTGAAAACATACAACCATCACCTACCTTGAATCAAGCCCCTTGAAAACTCTAAAGAACTCGAGTTTTCCCTTTTCGAATTGTCTTGGCTTGTTCTTGGTCTAAAATAGTAAATAAAAACAACAATCAATCCATAATGACTTATTAATACCCATAGTACAATCAAATCCTAACCACATGGCAATTCATGATCATTCTCCCTAACCTAGGGCTTTTTCCACCATGAAATCATGTCAAAACTCTCCCCCAAAAGTAATAACTTAGATTCTAAGGCTTGAGAGTCAATGTACAAGGTTGGGGACTAACAAGCTTACCTTTATTGACGAATTCCATGAAAAAATTGAGTGCAAACAACCCTAAATCTCCCCTTTCAAGTCCAGGAACTGAAGTGCAAAAAAAGAATAGGAGGTTTAGGGCTGTTTCTATATAAAATCTCAATTTTTTCCGCTATTATAGCCCAACCCGCTATAGAGGAACTTACCCCGCTATAGCAGTCTGCACATACCCTCTATTGTGGGAGGCGTCCCGCTATAGTGGACTATGTGAACTTGAGATACTTGAAAATCTCATAAAATCCCATGTTTTACAACATACCTTCTTCCATTGATGTCTCGAACTATTTCTTTCAAGCCGAATTCGATTTCAAAAGTTCTACTCGCTCGAATTTGATTTCGTGAAGCGCTATGAATTTCTTAATGTCTTGGCTACAACAAAATAACAACCAAGCCTAGACATTACACCCCACTCATTCCAGGATGGCCCTAGACCACGCCTAACCCAGATTTCGTCTGAGGCTGATGTAGCCTAAAATTTTTTAGTCACTATCCGAAAAGTTTTCTGGCCCAAATTCTTTCACCGTTGGTCTAGTCATAACGATCAGACCGGATGATTACCATATCTTATCAAAATTTCAATATTATTGTATCTGAACTAAATTCTATAAAAATTTATCGAAATTATACTTTGTAGCATGTATCTATAACGAATATAATATATTTGAATATTGTTGCGTGTTTACTCATCATTAAAATTTGTATCTGAATTAGATTTTATATATATATAAAAAGATAAATTAATCTACAAATACATACATATACAAAGTTAATATGATATCTGATTCATCTAAACTATGACTTGGGCTTATTGCATAATTATTGTATCTGATATTAAATCAAATGTATCTTAAAAATTTCATGAAATATGTATTAAATATATAAAATATGTATCATAGTCATTGTATAAAATATCAAATACATGTTCAGTGTGTATAAGATACATAGTAGATACTTGTAAAAAATTCATCTGTTATTAATAGATAAATGTTGGGTACATATAAGATACATGTTGGTTACATTACAAATTCACGAAGTATCTATTAGATGCATGTATTATGTATCTGTTTCAATATATAATGATAATAATGTCAAAATCATCGCCTTCTTGAGTACTAGCAGCAACAACCACCAAAGATGACCTGCAATAGAGTGTTCTTGAGTGAAATTCAAATCAAGAGAAGGTCTATTTTGAATAGCTTCTTGGTAGTGTGTTGTACATTTAGTAACAATCCTCTTGGTTGAAGATTTTTTAGCCATCAAAGTAGTTTGACAAAATCCTTATTTTATGAGCTTTCAAGAAAAGTACTTGGTATAACTTGTAACACCCCATAACTTGAAGTTGGAGAAAATGCAGAAACTGCTGCAGTACTGGTTCTACGGGACCGACCTACGGACCGTAGGTGGGTCTACGGACCATAGGAAGGCAACCGTAGAAACCAGGTTGAGGTTGGAGAATGTCAAGTTTCAGGAGTTGATTCTACGGACCAAAGGTACGAGTCGTAGTCTAATCTACGGACCGTAGATAGGACCCGTAGGTTGCCCTCCAGACTTAGTCGAATTTCAGTTCTAAAGGACTGATCTACGGTGGCCATGTACGGACTGTAGATCGGATGACGGGCCATACATGGGCATCGTCAGTTGGAAGGCCAAAGTGGCAAACTCTCTGAATCAAACGACGGAGGAACAGGACGGACCGTAGGCCGACTTACACACCGTAAGTCGCGCCGATAGTTTTTATTAAGGGTATTTTAGACCTTTCCCCCTCTCTTCTAAACCCAAATCCCGACTTTTCCCTATTATTTTCGGGCTAAAAACAGCAGAAACAGTCTGGAAACATTATTACACTTAGAAAAATTTGGGAGGAGGTTCAAGAGTAGAAAAGGCTAGGGTTCCAAGAACTTCAACCAAGAGCTTGCGATTTCGCCAAGATCTTTGATCTTCCAGGTATGTAAGGCTTCCCTCAGTGTTGGGCTAGTACGTTCACACGCCAATTTACATTCAGAAATTCAGAATTATGAAATCTAGGGTTCCATTCCATGTTCTTGAGAAATATTCGAGTTTTCTGCCTATAGTACCAAATTCCAGTTAATTCTTAAGTATTGTATCCATATTCTTGAGTAGTTATCTTGCTATGGATCATGCTTAGATTCTGGTATGAACCCTAATTATTGAGTTGGCAGTCCATATTTTATTTTCTGCAAGGAACTCTATAAATTGAGCATTTACTGAATATTTTGAAAATTTCTTGAATTGGGACTTTAATTTAAAATGATCTTGCTTTTGAGAGAGATAAAGGGAGTTGTGAGTAGAGTTAAAGAGGCTGTTTGAGTAACTTGTTAAATGAAACTTTGATTTCCAAAAGCTATCATTTTGAGTGAGAAAGAGGATTTTGAGTTGAGAAACAATTGAGAGGGTTTTGAGAAGAGAATTTGAGGCACTATTTATTAAAGAGTATCTTTTGAGTAATATCTCAAAAACAGAGGAAGTGTTATAATTTTTACTTATTTGAGCATGAGTATAATTATTGGGAGTAGTATTGTACACCGATATGTGGATGAGTTCAGACAACTCAACTCCCCATAAACCATGTATGCCAACATGGGTAAATGAGTCATACTTATTAGATGATTTCCTTATGCCTTCGGGTAGAGCTTAGTGGATCCACTTAGTTGAGGATGTCTTATACTCCGGCAAGGTATAGGACAGTTCTGGCAGCGTGGACGAGATGCTGTATCATCATTTAGCTCAGAGTGATGGTTGTCGGTTAGAGAATCTCCCAAATATGAGTAAACACTTACTTTATGATATTTTACGCATATTCTTGAGGTTGCCTTTGTATTTTTAAAAGCTTTATATTGAGTTACTTTTGAGTATCACTTTTACTTGAGTTAGTTATGAGTTGTTTTGCTTTGAGTTGAGTTGAGGTGGGTACTTCCTTGAGTTTCTCTTTTCTACTATTGTTATATTCAGTCATTTTACATACCAGTGCATTCAATGTATTGATGTCATTCGACCTGCATCGTTTCATGATGCAGACACAGGTGTTCAGGGTCATCAACAGGCGCTTCGTTGATACCGTTTGCACTCCAGATAGCAGTTGTGGTGAGCCTCCTAGTACTTCCGGAGGATCCGTCTTTTATTCAGTTGTTTTAGTTTTGTTGAGGTGTTGTGGGGTTTGTCCCGACACCCGTCTGAGTTATTTAGAGGCTTCATAGACAGGTCTAGAGTTGATGGGTTCCCCCGTACTTGTTCGTATCTTCCCATGTTTGAGTCTTTCTGATGGTTCCAGTATTTGAAGTTTGAGTATTTTCAGCATTTAACTATTTTAATCTTTCATTTGAGTTTATGAGTTTATTCATGCTATGATAAGAGCCTTTTAGACTCGAGTTAAGTCTTCCGCTGAGTAGTGAGCCAGGCCAAGGGTTCGCTTGGGGATCAGTAATGGTCCTCAAGTGCCGGCCACGTCCAGGGTGTAGGCTCGGGGCGTGACATAACTATTCATAAATACCTATTGAAAACTATAGAAAATCAAATACATGACTTAAATAATGGAGAAAATCAATTACAAACCTCAAATTCGTATATGTAGTGCTCCATTTTCATTTAAAGGGTGGTGGGTTGAAAAAAATGAGAGGGAGAAGGAGGAGAGAGATTGGATTGATGAATTTGGAAGGAGAAAGAGGAGAGAGATTGGACTGATAACTGTGTAAGGGAGAAGGAGAAAGAACGGATTGATTGGGAGTTAAAGACTTAACTTAGGAATGTGATTAGGTGGGTAGATAAATAGTAACTCTATTTTAGACTATTTTAAAGGAATGGTATATCACAGTATATCTCATTCTAACACTGATACAAAATCATTAAATAGTGTAATAATAGACAATTGTTTGAAAATATAAATTGAATTAATCTATAAGGTATGCATATTTGTATAATTATACAATTTTTCATTTTTAAAATGAATTTATCTTTGGCCCCAAAGTTTCACCTTTCTCATGAAATAAACGCATAAGGAAAAATTAGCAAACTAGTGCCAATCTCTAACATAATTATTAAAAACATCTACACTTTAAAATAATTATTTAAAATGTCATTATGTCAATATTTTAGAAAATAAATTGTATGCTAATATAATTAATTTCCTTTCCTTTTATTTCTCAAATTAGGCCCACATTGGACCCTTTTTTAACTCCACTATCACGTACAAAATTTAAAAAAATACCACCATTACCCACTTACCCCTCTTTCTAGGTTTTACCCAAACCACTCCTTTCTCTCTCTTCCCTTTTTCACCATTGTTAACTCCTTTTCTTGTTCAAGAAAATCAACTCTTCAAATTTCTTACACTTTGTTCAAGAAATATCACAATTAATTCAAAAGATTTTCACCCATCGATAAAGGTAAATTCAAAGTCAACAAATATTTTGTGAGATTTCTTGTGATTTTGTTTTCATATTCACCAAGTATTTTATATTTCGAATTTTCCGTCTTTTAAACAGTATTGTTCAATTATTTTGTGAGTTTGTTTTCATATTCACCAAGTATTTTGTGAGATTTTCCTCTTTTATGTATTTCAGATTTTTCGTCTTTTAAACACTATTGTTCGATTTTTTTGTGATTTTGTTTTCATATTTGAGATTTAGTAGATTGTACTAATCTACATTAGCATTCATACATCATATATTGTTTTATTTTTTATACATTCATATTTAATAATTTCAAATTTTGCTTATAGGGTTACTAATGCACAAGTGAATACGGATTCGAATTTGGATTTGGTGAACAAAAAATCAGAAAAACGGAACATAGCAAACGAAGAAGAAGAAGAAAGAGAGAGTCAGAGAAGAATGTTGATTTTTTATACATTCATATTTAATAATTTTGAATTTTGCTTATAGGGTTACTAATGCATAAGTGAATACGAATTCGGATTTGGGTCTGGTGAACAAAAAAAAAAGAAAGGAACATGGCAGATGAAGAAGAAGAAGAAAGAGAGAGTCATAGAAGAATATTGCAAAAATTGTATTTATACCAGAATTGTATTCATATTAATTTTTGTTTGTCAATTGTTTTTCTTTTACTCATCATTTGTATTTTTATTATAAACATTGTATTTCTTTTTTAGTTTGTAGTCATTTCAATAGCTATGCCAAATGGATTTGTATTTCTTATACATATATGTATCATATTTTTTTCATAGTCAATTTAAATATATATTTTTAGAATATTGTATCCTTCTTCAACAAATTATATTATTTCCACTATGTATGCTCTTTTTTTTCCAGAATCTTGTATCCCTATTTCTTTCACAGTCAATTCATATATATTTTTAGAATATTGTATCCTTCCTCGACAGATTGTATTATTTCCACCACGTCACACAAATTCTTCTTCCTTCCGCTGTCGTCTTTTTTGACTTTATATAAACTGGATATAATATGTTCCACTTCTTGATGTTCTTAATTTCACCATCCATGATTAAGATCTTGATAAAGGAGAAAAATGGAAATTGAAATTATTGATCCAATCGAATGAGAAAGGGGATTTCATTGAAATTATAACCGATGAGAATTTTAAGTGATATGCCCCCTTTTAAAAAAAATATTCTCTCACCTGATTTTCTCTTTTCTGTTATTAAATAATTGTATTCTTGCAAATCAAACAAATAAAAAATACATAAATCAGATACATAACAAACTAAAATATTGACATTTTAAATAAATATTGAAAGTGTGACTAAGGGGTCCTATTAAATGTCAAAATATTGACATTTTGAAAATTTTCCCTTTTGAAAATCTGGCCCAAATTTATTTCTATCAAAGTGTTTATCCATTTCAGATTTACTAAAAGCAGGCCGAAACAAATAAAAAATAGGAAAAAATATGCGAATTGCCAAGCATTAATAGTGTATTATTTAATACAGTTATAGTTTCATATAATTTTGAATCGCAACTACAGTTTAATGAAATTTGCTATGAAGACTCTCTGGTATTTGTATAAATCCTATTTGTATACATTATTTTGTGTATATTTCTATATTGTATGCGTATTAATAATCTTATTATTATACTATACATATCTATACGTATTTGTGTATATACAAACTTCCATTTATGGTGTTTGGTTTTATATATTTTTTATTTTTTAGTTATATATTTTTTTCCGGTATATTATCACCCACAATACTTTATACGAACCAATTGTATAATTTCAACACTTATATACAATTACTTATTTATCTATATTAATAGCTTGTATACAATACAAATAATTGTATAGACCCAATTTGTATAATTTATTTTTAAAACAGTAAACTATACAAACATAAATTAGCATAGCAAATAGAACTATAGCTATGGAGCGTAATTAAGCAAACTGTAATTAAAGAGGATTATTAAGTTTTATCTCTTAGCTATTTATGACATACAAGGTATACCTTTTACTCTACATATTTATATATTACACATGTTATTTTACTTCCTATACATACTCAAATACTCAATGTATGCACAAGTTATGTTTGCTATGTATATATATGCATAAACACTACTTTTTTTTTTACCACATATTATAAATTGCTATCATGTATACCGTGTTTTGTACGTATTGTTATCATACATTTATTTCACATCTATTAACTTATTTTTATATATCTTAATTTTATGGACACGAATAAAATCATAAGCTCTCATGTGGTTTAAACAACATATAAATAATTATATATAAATAATTTTTTTATTTGTTTATCAAATACTAGAAAATGAGGTTAAAAAATTCTGTTTGTTTTTCAAGAAACATTTTCTATTTTTTTCGATGGAAACATTTTCCTTCAAAAACACACCCTAAGTCCATGTCGGTGTTAGTATGAAAATATCTTTGTTTTTTTAGATATTAATATCTGATCGATCAAATCAAATGACTAATTAGTCAACAATATGAAATAAGGGGGTAATTATATATAATTTAATTAAAATTTAAGTTAATGTAGTTGACCATTGTTTTAGGCTCATGCCTAAAAATGTATGCTAATATATATATTTTTTTTTTAAAAAAAAAAACTCAAGAAAGTGTAATAAGTGTAAAAGTTAATTAATTACATGTTTGATTTTAATTAGGGCTGCGTATCGGTCGGTTTGGTTCGGTTTTGAAGTTTATCGGTTTGACTTATTGGTTATCGGTTTGTAGAGATGCTAAACCGTTAAAGAACCATTAAGATATTGACTTATCGGTTATTGGCTTATCGGTTATTGATCGTTATCGGTTTAATCGTTAAGATTTGACAAAAAAAAAAAGTCATTAAAAATCACTTAGAAACAAGGTGACAAACTAAATGAACCATGCACATGAGTTCACAAATTACATCTTACTAAAAAGCAAACAATTTTACATTGTAGAATACCCAGGAGTTTGAGATAGCCAGAAATAAAAGTAGGAAACTAAACTCAAAGTCAAGAACTTTATATAAAAAATGATATAAATATAATTATTTAATTTAATATCGGGTTATCGGTTAACCCGTTAAGAAAAAACCTCAAACCGTTAAGAACCGATAACCCGATAAAAAAAAAATCAAAACCGTTATCAAAACCAATAACCCATTATTGATAAACCAATAACGTTTTTTCGGTTCGGATTATCGGTTTCGGTTTGGTTTTGAACAGCCCTAATTTTAATGATTATGTCTATTCGCCGCGTAAATGGAGTATAATAAGTAATAATCCACTAGGCATAGTTGATGAATTTATGCCCCTCATTTGGAAACAAAATTTAAGAGAAAAAATCAAACAAATAAATATGATTAGACCTCTTTATAATATTTTTATTTTTTTCAAAATATATTTATTTTAATTATGATTGACTATTATATACGTATTAATATTTGGTTGTTACAAGCAGTGGAAACCTATATTCATGTTCTTTTGTAAAAAGTCTTGTGGTATTTGTCTTATTTAAAGCGTTCAAATAAATTCTAACGTGGAGTACTTCATTCTAAATTATGTGATATTTTAGTTTTTTTCATTTTGTTAAAATTAGTGGGTTTTATATTATCAAGAAGACATTAATGATATTCTTTCAATTTTATTCTTATTTTAAATAAAGAAAGTATTACATAACCAAGAAACTAACTAAAAAGTTACACGCTTACACTCTCCGTTCCGAAATAAGTATTGTTTTTAACTTTGACATACTACGTACTTAAAGAATAGGTTATAAACTATTTTTCAAATTTAAAATTTAAAATTTAATATTAAATTTTATTAAAATAAATAAATTATAGTCAAGCAAGTCCTAAACTAACACATCTGAAAAATAGCACTTATATAATCCCCCTGCTGAGACTTTATATATATATATATATATATATATATTATAACTATATTACAAGTTTTTGCACGAATTGCTCTCAAACATATTAGTGCTTAATTTATCCTCTCGGATCTCAAGTGTTTAATTTTTATTCATACTACTCATTTAATGAAAAAAATGTGAATCAAAGCATCCTTATCTATTTAACCTAATCTATTTAGTATAAATTTAGAGGATTTTCACCTTGTTTAACATAAATTTTGTAGGCAACATAAATTATTTAGTTTTTTCTGAATTTTGTTGTACTCCTAATAAATTGGAGTTATGCTTTTGGGGACATATGTACCTTACCCTTTTCAAAGAGAAGAGTGGACCTATTTTTCTTTTATTTTTTGATAATACATTATGCCCTTCCGATATATAACATAACTTGTAATGTCTTACAAAATAACTTATGAAATATTATGATATAACATATAAATTCATACATCAAAAAAGTTGTTTGTTGTTTCGATGCAAGATACGACATAACTTGTAGGATTTTATGATACAAACATATAAATTCATGTTGCAAAAAAATTATTTGTTATTTCAATGATAGAGGCATACAACATAACTTGTGGATATTATAATACAAATATATAAACTTATGTCACAAAAAAAGTTATTTGTTATGAGGCAATAACAAATGGAGTATTTGTGTGAATGACATCTAGGGCCCAACCCAAATTCATACTAACGGGTTGTCACGATCCAACCCACTGAGTCGTGCGGGCACCTACTCTACCATCTAGACAGGAGAATTCTCAACTCCCAAACATGTTATAACATGCGGAAAAATAAACAAGTCATAAACTAACACCCTAAATGGTTATGAAATTACCATAAACTGATTTAAACCTCCAAAGTTATTTTACAAGGAAACATACTAACACCCCAAGAAACTAGTTTAAATAGGTACAAGAGCTTCTAAGAGTACTGTTTATATAATAAATGAGACACATCTCCCACCATAAGGAAAGAGGAGTAGAAGCTGTTGGAGATCATCATTGTCTTCACCTATGAAATATCACTGATTTCCTATAACCAGATTATGCCAAGTGGCATAGCAAAAATAGTATCAATACAAACAACACATACGGGTAGGCATCATTGGTTGATCCGAACCTACCACATAATATAACGTAGACATTCAGAAGGGAACATGCAATATGAAAGTTACACCACCTCAAGTCTCTATCCACATGCTTTCACCATCCCATGTAAAATACCTATAAACTAGTACACTCTGATCCTCATCCTCCTACCTTATTCCGCTGCCAACTTTACCATTAAATATTCGACCATCTTGCCACTCTAAGGCTTTCCAAGCCTACATGTGATGTCACCATATTATCATATCATATTCAAACCCTACTATTATACTAATATCCACGAATACAAGACCACCATAATGCCAAATCATAGCCTAACTTTTCTATCATATTAATATCTATGAATACAAGATCATCATAATGCCAAATTATAGCTAACCCTTCTATCACATTAAGATTCATGAATATAAGACCACCCTTAATTCGATTAACCAACCTCCTATCCTGACCCTTTCATATCAGTACCTGAAACTAGTGCCTTAGGCCAACTCGATCATCTTAAATCAATACCCCTTATCATATATGTTCTAAACACTGAACATTTATAGCTAGTCCTAACACTGACTATCATTTTACCTTGATTGATGTTGCATATCACCCGCTTGTTCTATACCCACCCGTTCTTTTATCTAACTTAATAACCATCATTTCAATAAACCAATAACCTCATGATAAATAGAAACATAGTTTAGAAACAACTAAAGCATTCAATGTATCCCTATAAACTTAACCCAATAATTAAAGCAACTATAATCACAAGTATAACATAGTCGGACTCCAGTCCTCACCTTGGATTTATATGTACAATCCACAATACCACAAACACATGCCAAGTACATATAACAATAATCACGAACACATAGACTCTCAGTCACAATATCATGAAATCAACCAATACCTGAAATCAATCAATGCATGAAACATGTCTCACATGATCACAAATGCACATACCTGGTCCTCTCATGGAACCATAAACATATATCTGGTCCTCTCATTGAATCCAAATCCAAATCCAAATCCAAACTATTAGTGTACCGGTGTGATACCCGAGCTATCCATAGTTAGTGTACTAGTGTGGTAACCGAATCATCCATAATTAGTGTACCGATGTTGTACCTGAGCCATCAAACAATCATGCATAATCATATAACACGATGAATAATACCACTTGAAAATCACAATTCACAATAACAAGTCCATTGCATGAGATTATCTACATGATACCATTACATATCATTCCCTATGGCTTTCACAACATGCATTACACAAAGGATACTAATAGGTAGTAAACATGCATGCATATATATATATATTGAACAACACAAACCATCACCTACATATATGATATATCAATGCCCCAATAATGAGCCTCATTATGAGTACACACAAGTTCCCTTGATTACCACAAATTCCAACAATTTCTTAACACTTAACCTTATAATTAATACCAAATCACCTGAATAAGGAAGCTCAAGATTAACAATCAAGAACTAGAGAGTCACCCCCTAATCATTATCTTTTCTGTTCTAACATAAATAAACAACAATCTTAAACCATTCAGACTCCGTGCCCGAAGGCCTAGGCATGAAACTTCATGTCAATCTACAAAATGTCATGCAATAGAAAATATGTCTAGCTACTCAATTAAGAAAACCTATCCTACCTGGGTACCAAGCAACTACTACAGAAGTCTGATTGCAAACCTTGACTCTTTTTGTGAAACTTTAGCTTGTGTTTGGTCTAAAATAATAGTATAATACAAAATCAATCACAAATAACCTAAATAATTCAAGATTATATGCAAATCTCAAATCCTAGGCCAACCTCATATTTGTACTTTCTCCCTCAAGTTGCTCAGATTGATTTTTATAGTAAAAATCTATCCCTCCTTTCCCCCTAGCAGTAGCGGCGTACATATGTGTGGCGGCATTGAGCAGAACAGAGACAAAATGTTTATCTTAACGATATTTAGTCACATGATTTTTATGCGTTTCTTAATTTTATGATTTTGATTTGAAAATTCTTGATCGTCAGATCTGTTCATGTTTGCTAATTAATTTGAAAGTGAAAACCTTTTTGGTGATTAGATTTTTTGATCTTCTCTTTTGTTAATTTGGTACAATTAGGGACAATTAACCAATACTATCATTTATTTATTTGTAAACAAAATGAAATAATAGATTAATTAATTAGAATAAATTTTAATTTGATAAAAAAAATGGAACTTAGTGATGTTGGAGACACTACAACAAAAACAACTTTTAGTGACAATAAATATACACATTAACAAAGAGTACTAAAGCCTTTACCGACATTAGTTAATTCTCATTGGATCCAATGTCACTTTATGCTTTACAAAAGAGTGCTAATTGCCTAAATATATATATATATATATAGTGACAATTAAGCTATTGGCGTTAATTAAATGCCGCTAAAGATCATTTTTGGTGTAGTGAGATAGTTTATAGTAGTGGTAAGATTGAGAAGTTATTAATCTCTTCCCACGGTTCTTACTTGGGTCTTGACTCCTTCATTCATATCCTTAGCCCTAATATAAACTCTAGCCTCTAAACGTCCCTAAAGAAACTCATTGAATTGTGTCGTATGTTTTTCTAGCTCAATGAACACCATAATATGTCTCATTTTTTCTCCATGTATTGCTCCATCAATCTCCTTACGAGATGGATGGTGGCTTCAGTAGTTGATTTCCCCTCATCAATAGACACCCTCCTCATCCTTATCTCCACCACCTTCTCTGATATTTTCATAGTATGGCTTTGTAGCTTGATACTTCTATAGTTGTTGCTATTTTGAATATCTTTTTTGTTTTTGTGAAATAGAATTATGCTCTTTCACCTTTATTCTTCAAGCATTTTGTCGTTCTAAGGATGATATTAAATAACCCAGTTAGTCACTCCATATATATATATATATTTTTAAATCTACCAAGATCTCGTCTAGCCCGTTTTCCCTCATCTTCTGATAGCCTCCTTAACCTCCACAAACTTAATGACCTAACACTATTATTCAAGAGTTTGTGGAAGTTTATATGACATCTCCATCTGTTAGACTGCACGACCTAGTAATTTACTAACTTTAACTTTTCGCCTAAGTGTGAAACAGGTTGCCTAACGTGTTCCAACAATGCAGTAAGAACAGTAGATAAAAATACAATGTTTTACGTGAAAAACACCCGGCTCAAAAGGTGTAAAAAAACTATGACCTATACCCCTACAAGATTTAACTCCAACTTCTCTAAATCAATGAGCCTCAACAATTTAATATTACAAACTCTGTAACCTAAGAAACTAACTTTAATTCATAAACTTCAAGTTATGAATTCAGAGTACAACTCTTGCAATCCTAGGAACTAACTCTAATTCCTAAACTTCAAGTTATGAATTCAGAGTACAACTCTTGCAATCCTAGGAACTAACTCTAATTCCTAAACTTCAAGTTATGAATTCAGATTACAACTTTTGCAATCCTAGGAACTAACTCTAGTCCCTAAACTTCAACACAAACCTCCCAAGGTATGTCTTCCCAACTCTTCTAGTTATCTCAACTTGAAGACAACAATCTTAATTCAGTTCATAACTCACTGAATTAAGATTTTATCAAGACTCAATCACAAAGAAGAACTCCTAACACATAAACCCTATAAAAGGACCAAGTTCTTCGATGCGTTCCTTCAATGTGTTCCTTCAGTTCGCTGGTCGCACTTGCGAAGTCAATTTTTCAATTGCTCCTTTTGCTTTGTAAGTGCACAAGTATTTTGGACGACTTCACCTCTATATAAGCACAATGCTTCATAGAGTTATTGTTTACTTCAAACTCCTCATTGAATTGAACTCTCTTGACTTAGAGTTCTACTTCAAATAAAACTCGTTTTTCAATTCAAACTTCTTGCTTCTTTAGACTCCTCTTCTAATCAAATTCATTGATTCTTTTGTATTATGGTCGAACTCCAACTCTTCAATTCAGCAGTAACTTGAAGAGTTCTATTTCAAGTAAGACTCATTCTTCAATTAAAACTCCTTACCCCTTTAGACTTCTTCTTCAAATCAAACTCATTAATTATTTTTCTTCAATTCATCACTTGTTTGATTCCTTGTGTTTTATCACGAAATTAGCATTATCTATTTCTTGATTTCTGCACTCTTGTCTTTATTTATTTTAAATGATTTCCCGAATTTAACTGCTCGTGACAGTGTACCTTTGGACCATTTTGATTGACGTGTTTCATCTTTCTTTGTTAATCATCAAAACTACATAAACCCCAACACCGTCTAATGTGGGTTTCCTTCACCAAACCTTATCTTCTTCATTTTTCATGCAGGGTTATAAATATCGAAAAATCAAATCAAACTAATTTGGTTTCGGTTCTATTTTTTCTAAAACTTCAGATTCTCAATTTTAAGATTCTAATTCTTCGGTTATTTAGCTTAATAGAAATTCAGAAAAATAAATACTACACTAGAGACCAAATTAACCCATGCTCAACTAGCAGAATTACAAATTGCCTTTTCTAATAAACATTAGAAATAACTTGATTCGAACATTACAGTTGAGCAAAAACAACTCCATCTTTAATCTTTCTGTTTTTGGAAGTAATAATTAACAACATCATTATCTTTATTGAGCTTTCTAGTTTTTTTTAATAGAAAAACAACGAAAGATTAAAATCAAGGTTTTCCTCTTACACCAATAATTTTGATGTTTTGTATTTAAATCAAATAAAAAAACCCAGCAACAACAACATTTCTATTGAAGTTCCACAAGTGAGGATAGAGTGTCCGCAAACTTTGCCTGAGACTGTTCCTAAAGACCTTTTAGCTCGAGTACAACAAATTAAAATTGGTATTTACATTTTATGATAAAACATTATTGTCATTTACATTTAACGATTTAATTCTACCAGAGATTTGAAGGCTATGGGAAAAAAAGTGATGTAGCTCATACTTAGAGAAGAATCATTGTAAAGTAATGTCCCCATTATACATTTCACGGCTTTTACAGATAGGTGAGATAAACCAAAATCACATAGGATTATATTATCAGCATGTCAAAAAGAAAATGTAAGCAAACATGTTAATTACATCGAAGTACATTTTTTTTTTTTGAATCCATATAAAAGAACCATGGGCAGCTCACCTTTAAAAACGAGGCATCCATCTTAGGCCCGGAATATGAGGGCTCCGTTTTTATAAGGTTTTTTTTAACAAAACAAAATTATATTGTGTCTTTCTTTTAGTTCGTTTCGAAACATTAAAGAATGTTTCTTTCATTTTTGTCAATTTTTTAATTTAACTTCCACATGAAATGTTTAAGACCATAAGATTAAATAATATTTTATATATATAGTTTAAGAGCATAAAAAAAATAAAGCTTTTTCATTTTAAAAAAAGAAATAACTTTGCATCTCAAAAATAAAAAAATTAAAAGTTAGATCTCCGATTTATTTTTGACTTTAGATTATTAATTAGCTTGAACCGCAAGAAGAACATGTTTATTGTATAAATATTATTCAGCTCATCCAATAGAATGTTAGGTGGTTTAAGATCGACCACACAACCATTAAGTGTTTTGTGAACCAAATGCAATGCATAGGCAAATATTCTTTTGATTTTCTACCAAATTAAATTTTCTTTTCTTTTGCTTAGGTTTCCTCTGAATATTTCACTTTAGGATTAAGAAAATCTTCTTGTTTGATTCATATAAACTTTGACATATAATTTTAATGATATTTTCATATGGGCATGATCAATAAAGCACATACTTCATCCTACGCAAGAAAGGTTTCAGCTAGTTTGCTGATTCGAGATTTCTAGTTTTTGAAACAAATTACTGAAAGATGGAAAACAAGTTATTGTACTATCTGGAGGCGAGTAACTGGAGTGTCGAGTTTCAATACTTTGAAAGCGTAATCACCCTCGATCATTCCTAGTCATTTCCATCCTATAAAGTTATGTTATAAACAGTTGCTTGTGCTCTAGAAACTTCTGTTCCTACTTTCTTCAATTCTGTATCTAACAGAATCGGATTGTTCTGAAGTCTTCTAGTGTAATCCAGAACTGTTCAAAATTTAGAGTTGTTAGTCTAAGTACAAACATTTAGTCGATCGAAAAACTTAGAAATCATAATTATTGTTGAATTCTTTTTCTTAAGAATGGTAACAAGTTTTAAATAACAATCATCAAGGCCGTGCAAAAACATAATTAAAAAATGAGAGGAACCTGAATGGTTCTCATAGTTACAAAGAATCTTACATGTCAATTAAAGATTTTGTATACTCTATATAACTTTCTTTAAACAGAAAATGAAACAAAAGAATTACTCGACACATTTCTTTTTCACAATCCTTAAAGAAAACATCAATTAGAGAGAATTTTTTGGACCATTTTACCCTCACTTACATCGTAAAATCTCTCTTCATTAAATATTTACTCTATAGAGGTATTTGTAGTCTTCAACAACAATTACTGCATAGGATAAAATGAAAATTGATTTTGTCTAATATTAAAATGGGTTGAAATATAAATGTGTTGGGTCATGACCCGCCCAAGTTTACTTTAGGCTCAAATGGGCTAAAAATCGGTTTGGGTCATGACCCGCCCAATTTGACCCCCTTAAATCTCAATAATTTTAACATATTGTTATTTAACTTTTATAACCACAATTTAAATTCCAACTCAAAAAAATAATAAAAATAAGTTACAAATGGATAAATAAATCCTAGAAAATATAAAATAGATAGTAATTCATACCTTCAATATGAGAACATACATTACATTAATGCAAGTAAATAGTCTTTTAACGGGTTGAAATTGAAGATTAAGTTGGGCTCAATTAAAGATTCTTTAAAAATGGGTTAAGGCTTGAATGAGTTGAGATTCAACTCAATTCAAATTATCATAAGTCTAACCCATAGAATATTGAACGGGTTGGGCAGATTACCTATATTTGGGCTCATTTTGACATCCCTATTTAAACAAAAAGAAGAGTAATCATTGTTGCAAGAAATTGTTAGGTCTCGAGGTACCAAGTGATCACATGATTAGAGATGTTGAATAAGATTCAAAGGCAATAAATCATGGCCTAGTTTCTAAAATTGTCAATGGTCTTTTTCCTATGTTGCTTGGACTCTTCAAAAATATTAGTGCTTGTATATCATATACTTCAAAAGTAGTGTATTTTTGGTGAATCCAACATCGAAAGTGATGAGTATGTGCAATTTAGGTCTTTTCATTTATTTTCCCGCTAAAATCAAACTCTTCCACTTTGCAGATATATTTTAGTTAGTATTTGAAAAATGAAGTGAAATTAGGGGTTAGCAAGTGGACTGATTGGAATTTGACACGTGGAAATAGTAACTGGGTATATCTTTGACCAAAGCCATCTTAGGCCTCATTTGTTTTCATTAAGATTAAAACGTCTAAATTGACTGCACATCTGAATGATCAAGCTCTTGTGTATATTAATATGTAAACGCAATAAATATTATAATTAAATATTACATTAACAAAATATTAGAAAAAAATGTCATTCTTTGGTAAACGTTAAGATATTTGTATTGTAAAATAAATATTTTAAGTTTGATAACAATAAAATGAACTACATCTAAAAATTATAATAATAAAAATAATTGTTAAAAAAAATGTAGTCATCTTTTTTTGAAAAACAAAATTCAACACAAATTATTCTTAAACAAATAAGTGAAACATCTCTATGCTCTACACGTGTTTTCCCATGTAGTCTTCTCTAAAATAAATAATGAAGATGATACATTCAAATTATTTTAAATAAATTTATAAAGGCGTCATCGTCTGATTTCAACAACACATATTTATGAAGTTTCTTTGCATATTAATCAAATAAAAATTTTATAATAAATTTTATCAATTCTTAAAAAGGAAGCGGCAAGAACAAAAATAAAAAGTTTAAGGGAAATAATTTGGATAACTAAATAAAGTTGGAGAATAAGAGAGTCTCGACTTTTTCTTGAAGAAAAAACTAGTATACGTACCCATGCGATGCACGGACAATATTAAAATTATGATATATTGTTCTAACGTGTCAAATCATATTACCTTACAAAATTTCTATTATCACATTGTTCCTCAATGAAATTTACTCTCCTTGCTCCCTTCCTCCCTCTTTCTAACCAATCTGTATGAATAGAGACAACGAATCATGTGATTATCAAATAATTTTTATATTTCATATTTTTTTATATTGTTCATCATTTAAAATTATTAGATTGTTAATATTGATTTTTATTAGCTTATCACTTGGATTAATATAATTATCAAATGCTTTTTTGATTAATATAAAATAGATATGTTTATTTTTTTACTCTTGAGTTTTAAATTTTTTATTTTTAACTTTATTTTTCACTTCTCTTCAATTTAAAATTTATGGACAATAACATGTATAATATCTAATTACTTTATTATATTCTCAAAATTAGTTCAAAGTATTATCTTCCCCGCTCACCCCCTTCTTTGTACTTTTTTTTTACCATATTTAAATTATTTTTCACTAGTTTGACTTTGAATAATTTATTTTTAATGCTACGCATCATACGTAGTTGAGTTTTCTTCACTTTTATTTCAATAGATAGAATGTTGAGTTGAAATTTATGTTACTTAGATATTTATATTTTAATATTTGGTATTTATTAAGATTTTAGTTATGCGATATACACAATTTAAGACTTTGCTCGTTATAATTGAAAAATACTTTCTCATCTCAAAAAAAGTCATTTCGTTCAATTTTTAACATTATAATTTATAACTTGTTTCCTGATTTTGTCCTGACTTATAGTTATTACATTTTTCATTAGATTATTATGTAGTTTTTTAAAGCTTACATTTTACCTAATATCCTTTCTTATTATTGTTTTTAATATAATATAAAAAGAAATATGCATTTTTCTTATTCCTAAAATTTAATTTATTTTAAAACTTTTTTCCAATAGGTCATAATTTTTTCATTGTTTAGATTTATCTATCATGTTTTTAAATTATAACTTCATATTACTACAGAATATGAATAGAGATATTGATTGTGTGTTTATTTTGAATTACTACAAATTATAAATAGAGATAGAGATATTAATTGACTATTTATCTACTTAAATTTTATAATGGATAATTTTATATAACATAAAATTAAAATAGATAAGTTTTCTTATGCATAAGAGAAATAATAAAATGAAATATATATTAAAAGAAAACTGTAATATAATATAATCTAATAAGTTATAAGTGGTGATAGTTTAAAATTCAAATTAAACACTTTCGCCTCTATCAAATATATTTTAATGTAATATTCAAATTCAAAATTTTATATTTTTTATGCAAGTTCTAAAATTTTACTAACTTTGTCCTAAGAATTAAAAAAATCCATAGTGCACGAAAAATTCTTGAATATGAATTTTAAGGAAAAAAGTAAAATCATGATTTTGTTCAATGAAAAAACAAATACGCACAACTTGTGTACTTCATGTTTAATTATACTTTAGGTTATAATATTAAAAATTTATCTTTTTAGGTTATGATTTAACATTCATCATTGTGGCTTACTCGCATTTATACTCGAAAAGTTATCTTATTTAGTCTTTTAAATTATATATTTTCTAAGAAACTACTTAAGAAAGAATGTAAAAATACGGGTATTTAAATATAAGATAAAGGACACACATAATTAGTAAAAATATTTTTATATAAATAAATGTAGATTTTCAAGTAAAGTGAAATAAATTAATTCAATTGAAATATCTAAATGTCTGCAAATCTATTTTATAATCCTCCTAAATGAGAGTAGATATGTGAATATTATGTAGTACTACTTCAAAATGTCGCCTTTCTACTTAAGAGAAATACATTAAGATTAAAAAATGTGATATAATAATATTTCTATATATGCACATTCACAAATATATTCATGTTCACATATCTATTTTCAGATATATTTATTTTTATCAAAAAATAAATTAACAAAATTAGAATGAAAAATATTACTTACTTTAATTGAAGTCTATCCATTGTAGCCTGTAATACGACTATCACTCATCTGCATATAAAAAAGAGTAAAGTTTAGGAATAGCAAACATAAAAATCATGTTAGTGCTCTATAGCTACAGTTTCACTATTTGCGCTCTATAGCGAACTATGTTTGCTATGGAACATCTGATTTGTATAATTCGTTGCATACGTCAAATTTATATACAAATTGGTCACTTCTATATAAATTCATTTATACAATTGGATAATTCGTATATGAAACGTTTCCGTTTTTCTCTATATTTGTATATGTATACAGTATAGGTTCGTCTTTAATTCTGATAATTACGTTTGTATATTAGATGTAATTTGTATATGTATATGTGTTTTCTAGATTTGTATAAATATACATCACAGGTTCGTTTGTATCTTTGAAAATTGTGTTTGTATATTACGTGAATTTGTATATGTATATGTTCTTTGTGTTATATATCTCTAGAAACATTTTAGTTTTTCTAGATTTATATACATATACATTACAAGTATCTCTGAAAATTGCGTTTGTATAATTACGTGAATTTGTATATGTATATGTTCTCTGTGTTCTCCGTCGGTCCCAGCCAAATGACAAACTAGGCGACACACTGACTGTGAAATACAATTAACTCAAACTGTAGCATTATCATTTAAATAGAATTAAATGTTTGCTATTTCATACAATTTTCCCTATAAAAAATGAAGCTATCAAAAGACATTTTTTTTTCTAATAAATGAAGAATATGAAGAATTTACTAATTAAATTTACCAATAAAGTTTATGATCAATATATATATATAAAAGAAGGAAAAACTACCTATTTAGACATACTTCAATGCCATAAATACATATTTTTATCACTAGTTTATAAATATTACGTATAATATCATTTTTTAATAAATATTCCACATAATTTAAATAGTTAAGTATAAGCTCCTTTCAGGTGAGCACCATCCACAACAACAATTGGCCTACAGTGCTGAAAATCATTTATAAAAGGATACAACGCTATAAATAGATACATGAACTCATTCTCTGCTGATTTATGCATCCTGATGTAAGAGTTTGGATACACATTATCCAACATATACAAGTATCTAGGCATTTTAGTGTAACCCTCAGTCGGACTACCTCTTAACATCTTAATAGCTCTCTCTTTCGCACGCCACGCCTTCATGTAATTAATGTCCACTCCCAAGTCACGGTTAACATCTTCCAGGATGTCCTTTGGTGTGTGCTTTTTTTTTTATGATTCTCATATTTTGGAGAAACCATTCCAGATATCAAATCAACCGTTGCCTGACGATGTGAGCACACTTTATCCTTTAACGGATATGTATCTTTGCTATTGAAACATCTAACTCGAAATAAAGTTGTCTTATTCAAACAGGAGGACTTGAATACCCATTGACACTCCTCAGACATACATCTCAAAAAATAACTGCACACAAAGACCAATAGTTATAACTGTTGAGGCCAACAGATACATGCTTAAATATATAAGATACAACTTAACGAACTTAACACTATACTAAATTATATACAAAGATACGAATAACATTCTGAGTTAATGTCAAACAAATCATACACTCTACACAAATCATTACTTTTAACTTTAGATATTTTCTCTTAACTAGTTTTCCGAGATACACTTTAGTTGTCCGAGATACACACCATAAATTTATGACAATTTCCCATGTATATGTGCTAACTTATTATCTGAGATACATGCTTAACAAAATATTCATGCTACAAAAACATTTACTTCTCATCAACATTACATCTTATATATTTAACAATGATCTATATACATTGTTTTCCGAGATACACTTTAGTTGTCCGAGATACATTATTTATTCGAGATACAATATATGTATCTTGCCAGGTTACAATACCTGTGTATGGTAAGATACACTAGAAAGATCACATTTATCATTACTAATCGATACTATGACACATTTTTTTACGCTTCAAAGATACAAAAAACAAAATACATCATGTGTCTAGCAAAATAAATATATACAAAGATACGAATAACATTCTGAGATAATGTCAAACAAATCATACACTCTACTCACAATCATTACTTTTAACTTTAGATACTTTCTCTTAACTGGTTTTTCGAGATACACTTTAGTTGTCCGAGATACACACCATAAATTTTTGACAATTTCCCATGTATCTGTGCTAACTTATTATCTGAGATACATGCTTAACAAAATATTCATGCTACAAAAACCTTTACTTCTCATCAACATTACATCTTATATATTTTAACATTGCTCTATATACATTATTTTCCGAGATACACTTTAGTTGTCCGAGATACCTTATTTAATCGAGATACAATATCTGTATCTTGCCAGGTTACAATACTTGTAACTGGTAAGATACACTAGATAAATCACATATACCATTACAAATCAATATTATGACACATTTTTCATGCTTCAAAGATACAAAAAAAAAATACATCATGTATCCAGCAAAATAATAAACATGACTAACCTCTTCTTGTCTGATCTTGAAACCTTGAATTGAAATCGATTGTCTATGACATATTTTTGCATTACAACCACAATAATTTTCTTGTCCTTGTACAACTGCTTCACTTGAACTACTTTGTGAGTACGATCGCAAATAACATGATCCGAATTTGTATCCAAAATGCTTAACGCATCTGCACTACGATTATTTGCAAGAACTGATACAGATACAGTCCCAACGTCACTTCCAACTTCCACAATGGATGTATCTGAGTCAAAAAATATTTCACCATTATTGCTACATCCAAAATTTTGATCTTTTGTTGTTATGCACAATGGATACAAATTGCAATTGGATTGACGTCTTTTCAATTCCATAAAAACCTCATGCCCATCTCGTTTCGAATTTCCATTGGAGTTAAATTGCCTTCCATTGTGTATCTGATCTCCATTCTTTTGCATGAACAATCGATTCCTAGTTGTGTTGAAATACCATCGACTAGATCATTGTAGGTTGTATTTTCTCTCAATAGTATTCCATCAATTCTATAATTTTCATATTTGATTTCAGAGATCCACGTACCTGAATGCCTTAACAATATTGTTACATTTGCCATTTGAAAAATAACTTCAAAAATTCAATAATCAAAGGAATGAATCTATGAAGAAGACGAAGTTTACACTACCAGATCAGTTGATAAGAGTTGATCCACGAAATCCGTTCGTTTGTTAATTTCAGTTGACTATTTTTTTTTATAAAAAAAAATGGTAACAGTTCATAGTAAATGATTCACCAAATCCGTTTGGTTTGTTACTTCCCCATCTTTTACTCCTTTAATCATGGAATTTAGTTACACCATTTATTTCAAATCAAATAAATGACGTATCTTTTCATTTTAATTAGGACATATACACGTATCTAACAACTCATGATACGTGTATCTTACTGCCAAAAATGGTATAGGAAGTAATATTGAAAACTACCGGGATTCTTAGTAAATATGGTCTAAAGTAGTGGGATTTATGTAGTTTACACTTTAAAAAAATAGAAGAAAGCTTAAGAGAGATTTCTTCTCTTACATATAGGAATATATATATAGGAGAGGTCAAGAAGTTAGAATTAAATTCCAACTCAAATTTCATTTAAATTCGAATATCATGTCAATTTTTTAAAATATGATCTTCTTATCACTCTTCATTATCCTTGATTTTTAAATACACTGATATTTATCTTATAAGCTGTATATTTGAATTTGTGAGAAATATCAATAAGATATTTTAAATTTGTTTCCCTTCGTTTATTCTTGTTCTCTTCTCTTCTTTTTTTCTTTCTATTGTTTGTTAGTTATTTTTCTATTATTATACTTATTATTTTTATTAGAAAAATTATAATTTACACTTTTCAAAAATGAGGAGTGGAGGTATGTGCGTATATAACAATTTTTGAGTTGAACTTATCTTTTGTTTTAAATTCAAAAAAATTATCTTTACTTCTTTTAATATATAGTTTAATTAAGTTAGGTTAGTGATTTCAAAGTTTTTTTAAATTTTATTTCTCAGTTCAAATGAATCAATAAATTAACTTAATCACGTACAATTAAATTCAATTTTTTTAAAAATCTTCAACTTCATTTTTAAAATTTGAATACAGAGTTAAAAGAAACTACTATTTTTCTCATTTTATGTTAAAATTAAAATATACTATATTGGTATAATTAAGGCTGATAATTTCGCTTAACTAATACTAAATCATTATATATATATATATATACACTGTATTGGTATCATTAAGGTTTCTTGTTCAGAAATTACTCATTAGTCAATGATACTATAAGAGTATATATATATATATATGTAACGACTCGTCATGTCGTTTTGAGCACTAGAATTATTTAGACCCATTCTGTAAAATTTTAAATGGGAATTTTGAATTATTCATTTAATTATGATTATTTAATTGACAGATATTTATTAAATAATTAATATAATTGATAATTAGTGGACCAAGTCCATAATGTATTTAATACTGCTTACCACTTGGCCCACATAGTTAAATTAAATTAGTGGAATTTAGCAAATTTGGTTCATAATTATTGTTAGGGGAAATAAATTAGGCCAGAAGAGAAGACAGACCTATAAGGAACGAGAGCAGCCGCACGTCTTCAGGTAAACCTACATCCGTGTAATGTTGGGTTTAAATGTTAATTTTTTTTTAGATGGATGGCAACCTGCAGTAGCTATATGTTGGTGTATACCGAAGGAATTAAAGGTCGTTTTGAAAAAAAATTGATGAAGGGCGTCGTACATAGTGGTGGGTGGTTTTTGTTAGTCAACTTTTGTTGACAAAGTGCACGTGAAAGCTTTGTTTTTTTAGGATAATTTAATGGGTAATTAGGTGTCATCATTCTAAGATAAAGATTGGTTTATCATTATAAGAAAATGGAAAGGGACTGGAGTTTATTGTTGAAAAAGTTTGGCGTCTTATTTTTGTTAAATGATGTTTGATTTCTGTTGCAAATCCTAGCAACCATTAAATGTTAGTTTTATTTTATTAGATGAATACTATCAGATTTAAGATATTTGGAGGAATTGAGACTTAATTCTAAGCTTAAAATTTAGGAATATGAGACTTGACATATTAGTTGGCGTCATGATTTAGGAACTTAATTATAGATTTGGGTGAGTTTTTGGGTCTAGGCTACCCCTATAGTAATATAGGTGTTTACGTGCTCGCTTACTTACATATATTACATAATTGATAGATTGGAAACAATCTGAAGCTTTACTAAAGGGAAAAGCAAACTTTTGAGGATTCCTGACACGCGTTCGGCATTAAAGGTATGTTAAGACTTTCAGATTTCGTTGAAGGAGGTTTTCTAATTAAAGATTAAAAATGAAATAGACAATGGGTAAGGGAGAAAGATGGGGGTCTCGTACCAATGGTGTGACGGGCATTAGCACGAGTACCGGTGTTATTAAAAGGAAAGTTTATTACTATAATGTGATATATTGTAATTCGAGAATGCCAAAGCATATGGGCATTAGCTGATGTATTTAGTGACTTGATTTCTTTTGTGGGGTTGTGTTCTTTATTGAACCCGTATAATTGTAATAATTGAGGTGATTATATGTCATAGCGACATTTGAATTGTTGAGATGCTGCATCACTCCCTTTTATTGATATCATATTGTGCACATGCATTGACATGAGATTGAGTATGAGTAAATGTCAAACACGTGGAGATCGTCCGTGTTAAGATTGAGTTATGATTATAATTTGGGCACGTGGAGATCGTCCGTGCGAGAGATTGGTTATGATTATAAGTTGGGCACGTGGAGATCGTCTGTGCTGGAGATTGTGTGATTTTACGATAGTGCGTTGAGATCGTCCGCACAGACACGTGGAGATCGTCCGTGTCGGTATATGGACCTTGCGAGTCCCCCATGGGTCATGAACTCTCGATGTATTTCCGATGAGTATCATGTATATACGGTTGAGAGAGTACTTGGCATCTGAGGCATATCATTCATGGTGTCACATTGCATTGCATCTCATTACATCCCTCGTTCTTGTTGATTATGTGCTTTATTGGTGATTGGACATTGTGTGATATTTGATTATCCTTATTTGATGAGACTTGACTGATAGTATAATGTTGACTTGTAAAATTAAAGAATTATTTTCTTATATACTCCTGTCACTACTTCTTCGTTGTCGGTCTATGAGATATACTGGGTACACGTGGTTTCGTACTCATACTACACTTGCTGCACTCTTTTGTGGTGCAGATTAGGTTGCTAGTATCAGCGCACCTTATGGAGCTTGAGTTTGAGTTTGGATCATCTTGAAGTTGTGGTAAGCTGCTTGGCTATTCTACGGCCCACACCTTCATTTATCTCTTAATCTATTAAGTTGTCTTAGTATTCAGGCAGAGTATTTTTTTCATTTAGACTTGTCGATGTAGTTTGGACTTGTATCATATTGTAGAAGCTCTTGTACTTATGACACTAAATCTTGGGGTGGTATTTTAGTTTTTCGCATTTTTATTTAGAAGACTTAGTATGTAAGATATTTTCTTGATATACTTATGGGGTTGGCTTACCTATCGGTTGGGAACATAGGTGCTATCACGACTTGTGATTTTGGGTCGTGACATATATATATATATATATATATGGTATCATTAAGGTTTCTTGTGAAGAAATTACTTATTAGTCAATGATACTATAAGAGTATATGTATATTGTTGTGGTATCATTAAGGTTTCTTGTGAAAAAATTACTTATTAGTCAATGATATTATAAGAGTATATGTATATTGTTGTGGTATCATTAAGGTTTCTTGTGAAGAAATTACTTATTAGTCAATGATACTATAAGAGTATATGTATATTGTTGTGGTATCATTAAGGTTTCGTGTGAAGAAATTACTTATTTGTTAATGATACTATAAGAGTATATATATATTGTTGTGGTACCATTAATGTTTCTTGGTTAGAAATCACTCATTAGTCAATGATACTATAAGAGTATATACATATTGTTGTGGTATCATTAAGGTTTCTTGGTTAGAAATCACTCATTAGTCAATGATACTATATATATATATATATATATATATATATATATATTTATGGTATCATTAAGGTTTCTTGTTCAGAAATTACTCATTAGTCAATGATACTTTAAGAGTATATATATACTGATTTAGTATCAATTAAGTGAAATTATCGGCCTTAATGATACCAATACAGTATATGATACTAATTTAGTATCAATTAAGCGAAATTAGTTTGGGGTATATAGTGTAATTATTTAGCGGGGTATGAATGTAAATGAGTATATGCTTGTAATTGTTTTGCTTTTATGGGGGTATTTGTTTAGTTTCCCATGAAAAAACGCATTTAATGACCTAATGTTTGAACCATTCAGATTCAGACCTCCCTTAAGTATAAACAAATGAGGCCTTAATAGATATCTTTAATAACTATCCTTATTTTCCTTCTTTGAATTAAGCCTAAATATGGTAAAAAAAAAAAATCACACTTTTATACGGAATAGAAATTGAATAGAGAGGAAAATATAGTACTTGTATTAATTATTAATTATCTCAAAAAAAGAAGGGAAAAAAAACGCAGCTCCTCTTTGCACTCATAAATATGGTAATTATCATAATAAATAAATAAAATTAAATATAATTTAATATAATTTGAATCCTTTATGACCTATGATGTACTGTGAATGTACGGTACTTTTGATGCATTAAACTTAGAGTTTTGCATGTATCTTAAGCATTTTATTAGTAGATTTGATAGTTTATGTGTTAAGTTTTACAGGAAACGGGTTTTGAGCAAGTGATGGGTGAAAAAGTAGCAGCAGTGGTTTTTTGGTGATGTACGAAAGGACCTACAAACCATCGTTCTATTGACGAGCCGTAGGTAGAGGTCGTGGTTCAGAAGCTGAAGGAAAAAGGCTAAGTATGGAACGACGGTTGCCAACTACGAACCGTAGTCCCTGCTACGAACCGTAGATAGGAGTCGTCAACAAACTCAGAAAGTTAGAGTTTCAGGGCTTGAACGACGACATGATAGGACGGATTGTGCTTAGACCTACGAGTCGTAGGTCATGCCCGTAGGTGGACTTGTTCAGGAATTTTTGTTAACTGCTGAACAACGGATAGGACCTACGAGCCATCGTTTTTGTGACGAGCCATAGGTCGATACCCGTAGGTGACACTGCGCAGGACCGGATTTCCTTTTCCTAGTTTAATTAGGACTTATTTTCTATAAATACCATATGTAAATTTCGTTTTTGGGTTGTTAGACAATTTTTGAATATTTCGTTTTGGCTTTGGAAATTATCTTTCAACTTTTGTGGAGATTGATTCTTAAAGTTTGGTTTATAAAGTTTGCTTTTGATTTTCAATTCAAGATTGTGGATTTCATCAATTGTCACTGTAAGTTGATGATTTATTATTCAAACCCTAAAATGAATTGTGAACAAACAAGCATGAATAGCTAATTCCACAAATAGGGTTGTGGGAACCATGAGTAATTAACGAAGTATGACTAATAATTAAGTAATTCTTGATGGGTGTTTATGCATGTATTTGTTAATCTCTTCGCTTAGAATGCTTTTAACGGTGCGCAATGTTAGAACCCGCCTCATTCCTACTTGCCGGACCAAGGAAGTAATGAATGAGAAAGAGATTGAACAACGGAGATTTAGCGTTGATTAGTCCGCTATCTAATAGCCCAAACTAAATAAGTTGAGGGCTAATCTGGGTCAAATGTAAGGGTTAGTAAAGCAACACATGTAAACAGACCAAGTTGCGGGGTGAAATTTCCTATTTGGATGACCAATCACTTAGGGATACCTAACTTACCGACTATGCATGTTAAACACTAGGAAAAGAGTTACGATTATTAGGATTACTGAGTTAAGAACTTATGGGGAACACATGTGCCCTAGTTTCATTCTTATATTGATACTACAAACTGCAAGCTTTGTTATTTGGTCACTTGTTACTGATAAATCAATCAATTGTTATTCTTTTTCTTTATTACAAATCCCCCCTTCTCCGGAAAGAATTTGACTAAACGTACAATTATCACTAAATTAGACTAAGTCTAAACCATTATTCCTCATGGGATCGACCCTAACCTTTGTTAGGTTCTTCATTTGACAACGACCGCTTATACTTCTTTAGGGAGGTGTAATTTAGGCGTATCAACCTGTAATTAAACCTTTATTCTTAGTAATTATAAAAAAGTATATTTATAAGTTGTAATATATACTCTTAAATACATATATGCGGAGATTTTTCCAAAATGCATTTGAAAAAATTGGCCCAAATTTATTTCTATCAAAGTGTTTATCCATTTCAGATTACTAAAAGCAGGCCCAAACAAATACAAGATATGAGGATATATGTATTATCACATACAAGGTATACCCTTTACCCTACATATTTATATGTATAGTTTATATAAATTTCATGGTGTTAAGAGCTAATTACATTATTTTCTTACTCTTTTTCAAATTTCAAAAATCTCTTAAAATTTATGGATTCGGATACATCACTAAACTTTCGGATACATCACTAAATTTTCGGATACATCACTGGACTTCCGGATACATATGTGAGGGATATATCTGAGAGGGGAGGGATGTATCCGAGGGGGGATAGGACATCCGGATACATCACTGGACTTCCGACCGGATACATAGGTGATGGATGTATCAGACAAGGGAGGGATGTATCCGAGAGGGGGATAGGAATGTATCAGCGAGAGGAGAGTGATGTATCCGAGAGGGGATTTTTGAATTTTTTTTTAAATGGTAGGAAATTTTAGAGATTATGATAAAATAAGATGTGTATTTAAGTAATTTTTCCTATTTATATATTACACATGTTATTTTACTTCCTATTCATACTCAATGTATGCACAAATTATGTTTGCTATGTATATATATGCATAAACACTGCTTTTTTTTAACCACAATATTATAAATTGCTATCATGTATATCGTATTTTGTACATATTGTTATCATACATTTATTTCACATCTACTATCTTATTTTTATATATCTTAATTCTATACACACAAATAAAATCATAAGCTCACATGTGTTTTAAACAATATATGTATATTTTACTTTATGATATGTATATGTATTATCATCCTATTCTTGTTTGTCTAAATATGCTGCGAGTAGGATTGAACTTGTTATTAAGTGGATTAAACTTGTTATCAGTCTGAGTTGCTTTAGGATGATCTAGAGGAAATTAGTAGATCACTGTTGTCAATAACAATTTTATATATTTATATATATAATAGTATAAATTTAGAGAATTATAAAATAATATGTTTCGAAAATTTGTTGATAATCGAACAAACTTTAATAAGGAGAATGAAGTGATTGGTGAGATAAACTTTGTACCTGTGTAAGATACAAGATACTTTATCAACATTATAAATTAGTGATATACAACTCAATTTTTGAGTAACTCCGTAAATTGTTAATTCTTAAACGGATATTTTCTAGTTCATGTTTTGAACCAATCTTTTGGCTTAAATTTGATGATCTCAAAAGACACTAGGATGCACCTTTGGACCATCCATGACTGTGACTTCAAAGGGTGATGCTTGACACTTGGGATCGTTTGGTAGAATGTATTATTGAATGTGATGTATTAGTAATATTGGAATTATTTATTATTAACTATTTAGTTTGGTGTATTAAAAATATTTTTGTCTTTAATTATGCTTATTCATGTATCATTAATACCATAATTTGCTATGTATTAGTTATAAATCACAAGATACTAAATAAGGTGTATAACTAATACATGTTGAAAATCCTACTAAATAAATAATTAAATAAATCCACAACGTAACTAATATATGTATTAGTTTTTCTAATATGTACATCCTACCAAACGATCGCTTAGTGGTCAATTCATGCAGACTAGTCTAAGAATAATATGTAGTTTTCCTTCATAAATAATATCATTGTGACATTTCTGACTTGTTATCAACGGATAAACCTTGTAAATATGGGTATATCTACCTTAAAATTTCAAAAAAATAAAAATAAAAAACCTTTTTTGCCCCTCCTTTTTCGACTAAAGTGGTCACTTTGAAATGGTTCTTTATGCATTTTAAAAGTATTTATGATGTAAATTATAACTAAAAAAATATTTATTTTCAATAGTCTTCGAAGTAATCCTTCTATAATGGAAAATAGAAGCTAGCCAAGGCTTTTACTTGAGAACCTATTCAAAGTCATTACGATTTTTGTTGCAAATAACAAAATTTTCCAACCAATAAAAGCAGTAATATATATACTACAAAAATGCAACTGTTATGAACTTTTATAATTAAACTTATATTCCGTCAAGAATTTTCAATATTTGCTCTATAATTGAGCTTAGAGTCTACACACCTTCTCTCCTAGGGTGTCACATAAAGATCTTGTTTTATTTGCAAAAGAAACATGTGAGTTTGAACAAATAAAAAACAATTTTAAAAAAGGTGCAGAAAATCAAAATCATGCCTCAGAAAAAAAAGAGGTTACCCTCTCCTACACACTTTCTAATTTAGTCGATTTTAATTTTTTTTTATATGTCTTTATATTTAATAAAAATCTAATTTTAAAATATTCATTTTATCTTTAATGAGATGATTTATAGTCATACAAATATTTATAACTTATTTTAGATCATAAATTTTAAAAGACTTTCTTACTTAAACTTCGTACTCAGTCAAACTTCTATCATATAAATTGCGACAGAAGGATTAATAGTATTATAGGACCAATAATATATTTTCCCGTGACTGACAAAAACTTCTGTTCTCTCTTCCCTATTCCCGTCTGTATTGGGACCTTCCTCAGATTTGTTTCATTGATTGTTAGTTTGACGTTTTTCTCTTCTTTCTTTTATTTTTCCTACTATATATATAGTATAGATTATTATTGATCAACGAAGATTTTATTGATTTTTATTAGCATAAGTTCATCAAAATTAAAGTATAATTTTGTAGCAATCAACTTACAACTTTTCAGTAATAAATACATTTTATTTGATCAAAGATTATTTTATCATTAATATCTTTTATAATCTCTAAAATACGTGCCACAAAGAAAAGCCTAACTTCTTCCGCATTCTATTTTGTCATTCATCCTTTTCCATGATAAGATATCTGCATATTTTATCAGTACTCTTATTTACCAAATATACCAATGGTAAATTACAGGTTTCAACACTTTTATTAAATACATAATTAACTACTTGTAACCTTTTATTCATAATAAAAAATATTACTCAAACGCTTATGAGTTACTTTCAATTAATTAAATTAAACGGGATATATATATATCATGAGATAATAAATTATGTGAATGATCTACTGCAAAAGAAGTGTCAATCAGAATGTTATTTTCTTAGGAATATTGTATGTGAACTATTATCTGGACCATATAAACACATATTAATATCTCAATCCTTTTCTAAATCCAAAATTCTAGGCCGATCGAGTTGATGTCTCAAACAAATCTCAAGGACTAAAAGGGTAATTGTAACAAATTATGACACTAATGAATCAACAAGAGAATTATTGATTGATAATTTATCGTTAATTATTAGCATTAGTAGAAAATAAAGCTTTTTTGTGGGGGTTGAGGGGGGGGAGGGGGTTATTATATTTATATTTTTTTATTGATAGAAGGGGATAAAAAGGGAGTAACCAATGTAACAGAAGTCAAGTCTTTTTCATGACAGCCTATCATAATTGGAATTTTCCTATCAAACAAATTCACATAATGCATTCTTTGCCATTCTCACACTAAACATTTTGATCTTATGCCGGCCCCACATGGATTTATTAGAACTTCTACAAAAAAACAACAACATATAAGTTTCTTGACTAGTTAGAATTAGAGGTGTCAAATGAGTGAGTTGAATTGAATTTGAGCAGATTAAAATGACTTGTGCTAATAAATTGATCAGTCCAAAAGTTACTTGAGCTAAAATGAACAAAAAAAAACTTGTCATAATTAAACGGGTCCAATTCTTAAATTTTTTAAATTTGTTTGTTTATAATTTATTTAACTACTCCTTAAAACCCTTTTTTCTTTATTATATGACACATGATCTCAAATAAAAAGTGTCGGTTTAAAAGTATTTTGACAAAAAAATTTATGAATTAATTTGGGCTATATATCAAGATTTAGGTAGGTTGAATTAGTAGGTCAAAATGAGTTAAGCTAAGATTGACTCGGCCAACCTTAGCTTAGACGGGTTAGACAAATCATATTTTCATGAATTAATTATGCCTTCAAGGAACCAATCCAAAAATAAGAACATAAATGTTTGAGGAACTTTCAAAAATGACTACAGTGTGAGCTTAATTAAAGATCTATTTTTATAATTTTCATAATTACGATTTATAACTACATGTCAAAAGGATGAGAGATGCAAATGAGATTTGGGAGAGAAAAGAGAGAGGTGAGAGAGATACTGAATACATGTTGTATTCGTTGCATCTGGTTGTATTAATGAATACAATTGTATCAAATGTATCTATTCCTTATGTATTCACTCTGAATCGGCGTATTTGTTCCTTGTGCATTCACTTTGTATCAAGTGTATCAACGGATACAGTTGTATCTAGTGTATTTGTTCCTTGTATCAATGCATTTGAGTGTATTTGAAACTCGCTAGAGATTTATATTAATATATTCAATTGCATTTTGTCCTTGTTATACATATATATCATGTGTTGTATACTCTTTCAGAATATAATTGATAAAATATTGTATCTCTCCCTCGTTTAGGCATACAGAGAGTCAGAGTATGAAAGCGAAGAGGGACAGAGGTCTCCACCGTCCTTCACCTGATTTATATAAGTAATAATGCATCTGAACCCCAAGGTCCTTTTTTTCTTATTAGATCTCAATTCTAGCGAGAAATAGAAAGGGAGGGGACAAGAAAGGGAGAGAGGGAGCAAAGGAGGAGAGAGGTGAGGGAGAGAGGGAGAGAGGGGGAGAGAGAGGCGAACGAGAAAGGGAGAAAAAGGGGGGAGGAAAAAGGCGAGCAAGAGAGTAAGAGAGAGGAGGAGGAGAGAGGCAAACGAGACTTTGAGAGAGGCGAGATTTGCTATTAATCCTAAGTATAATTATGTAATGTAATTTTTTAAAAGTATAACTATATATAATAAATATAACACACACATATATATACATAATTTTTTCTAAATATTTTGGGTAGTAATGTGTTTACAGCTGTATTAATGATTTCTTATAAAAAAAATTTCAATACTTAAAAGGCGAACATATTAAGTGGATTGATCTCATATAAAATCACCGAATTTATCTATTCTATTAGAAAACTATTTTTTTATCACATAAAGTAACTGAATCACAAGAAGCCACCCACCATAACAATATTGTCACGATTCAGACCATCGTGAGTGACACCCACACTAAACTACTTGGTGGAAGAACCAAAGACTAACCCGAAACCAACCCAACATCATTTAACTAAAACCAAGCTTATCATAAGTGAGAAATAAAATAGTTTAGACAACCAAAGGATTGAGTCCCCATAAACTCAACCAAATAGTCCAAATAATTAATGCGGAAAAACAACCCCTAAGAACTGAAAGTCATCATACCAAAACTCTAAACAGTCAAACTGGGATGCAACCCCGAATACTAAAATAAACTAAAGTCTAATGTCTGTGTCCGAAAAGATGAACAAGAAAATCATAGACATCAATGGCAGCCTTAAAAATGTAGCTCACTCTTGGATTCGAAATTAAGTGTCTTTTAACTGAGGCCTCAGATTAGCCGCTAGAAGATGCCTTGTACTCAACAAGAAAAAGAACAGGTGCAATATTAGTACACAAACCATAATGTACTGGTAGGATCACGCGACCAGTCCAAAATATGAATGTAAACAGTTCAACACAAAGCAGTAACTCAGAACGATGCATATAACAATAAGTAACAAATTACATAGACTCTCAGTCACATGTCATGAAACAACAATACCTGGATGCATGTCCTACATGATTACAAATGCAAATGTTTGGTCCTCTCATGGAATCACAATCACATATCTGGTCCTCTCATGGAATTCAAACCCAAACTGTTAGTGTATCTGCGTGGTACCCGAACCATCTATAGTTAGTGTACTTGCATGATACCAGAGTCATCCATAGTTAATGCATCGTCGTAGTACCTGAGCCAACCAACAATCACAAACAATCACATAGCATAACGAACAAGACAACTTGAAACGACAAGTCACAATAACAAGTTCATTGCATGAGGTTACGTACATGATGTCATATCATATATCTCCCTACCATGCATTACACAAATGATACTACAAAGAAGTAGACATGCATACATACATAAATTGGAAACATACAGCCATCACCTACCCCGAATCAAGGCTCTTGAAAACTCTAAATAGCCTGGGTTTTCTCTTTGCGAAGTGCCTTGGCTTGTATTTTTGTCTAAAACAAATACTTTAAACAACAATCAATCACTAATGGCCTACAAATTATCCGAATTATCAACAAATCCTAACCCCGGCCAAAATATGATCATCTTTCCCAACTTAGGGCTTTTTCCACCATGAAATCATGTCAAAACCTTCCCCCAAGAGCAATAACCTAGATTCTAAGGCTTAAGAATTAGTGTACAAGGTTGGGGAGTCGAATTCTTGTCTTTATCGATGAATTCCATGGAAAAATAAGTGCAAACTGCCCAAAATTGCCCCTCCCAACTCCAAGAATACAAAGTGCAGAAAATAGGAGTTTTGGGGCTGTTTCTGCAATAAATCTCGTTTCGCCCAGCTATAGCAGAACTTGTCGGGAAAGGCAAGCACAAAATAAATATGCACGACAGGGCAATTGCAGAAGAAACCCAAGTCCAAACTTCCACTTTCTATTTGAACCAAGAGAAGATAAAATAATGCAAGTAAAACACTGTTTGGGGTAGCAAACAAATCAACCAAAAGCAAGCAAAATAAATCAACACACGAGACACCAAGTTTAACGTGGAAAACCTCTTTGGGATGAAGAGTAAAAATCATAAGGCCAAAGCTCCACTAAAATCAACTAGAGTTACAAAAGTATTCTCCAAAATGGCCACCAGCAAAGAGCCAAACAATGAGCAACGCAACTATAAGATAACACCAAAAACTAGAGAAATAAAAAGGAGCAAAATCACCAAAACACAGCTACTGTTCACGAGCAAAAATTTGGAGCTACAGGACTCCAAATCACTCTCTCTTAGTTTTCAATCAAATATTAAGTTGAAAGGAACAAACTGTCCAAAAATCAGCTCAATCGAACAAGAAACGAAGCGGAAATCGCGATTTGAAATTGGTTGCTAGGACTTGTGCGAAAATCTGCACTTTCTCTCTTTTCTCTCTATATGGCTGCTCTCAAACTCTTGTGATTCTTCAAAATAAGACCTAAAATAAAGTCTTACATATGCACCATAATATTGAGCTTATGGGCAAAGTGGGCTATTCCAATTGGGCTCAAATTTATCCACATAGGAAAAGAAGGAGACCACTAAAACCTTGGACTTTTATTTATCCACATAGGAAGGGAAAAAGACTCAAAACCCCAACAATTCTCCCCCTACCGACTATGTGGAGGAAACTGCCATCTCGGCGATCATGCAACATTCTTCAAACTTCCCTCTGGGCAAAGCTTTTGTCATCATGTCGGAACCATTATCATTGGTATGATCTTTTCAAGTTCAAGCAACTTAGAATCCAACACATCTCGAATCCAATGATACCTCACATCAATGTATTTAGACCGACCATGAAATGTAGAATTCTTGCCAAGATGAATAACACTTTAACTGTCGCAATAAAGCACATACCTCTCTTGTGCACAACCAAGTTCCCCTAAAAATCTCTTCATCCATAGCAACTTTTTGCAAGCTTCAACAGCAGCAATAAGCTCAGCCTCAGTAGTAGATAAAGCAACACATTTTTGCAATCTAGATTGCCTAGACACAGCTCCCCCTGCAAAGGTAATCAAGTAGCCTGAAGTAGACTTACGAGTATCAACATCACCAGCCATGTATGAATCAGTGTAACCATAAAGAATAGATTTTCCTATTCCAAAACAAAACCTCAAACTAGAAGTGCCACAAAGATATCTCATAATCCACTTTACAACATTTCAATGCTCTCTTTCCGGATTAGAAAGAAAACGACTAACAATACCAACATCATGAGCAATATCTGATCTTGTACACACCATTGCGCGTATCAAACTACCAACAACTAAAGCATAAGGAACTTTCTTCATATCTTCCTTCTCACCATCACTGTAAGGACAATGCATTGTACTCAATTTGAAGTGTATAGCTAAAGGTGTATTGACAACCTTAGCTTTGTCTATGTTGAATCTACGAAGTACTTTCTGAATGTACTTCTCTTGTGACAATCACAATTTCTTGCCCTCTCTATCACGGACAATCTGCATGCCAAGAATCTACCTTGCTGGTCCCAAGTCTTTCATAGCAAAAGACTTACTCAACTCTTGCTTCAACTTCTGAATCCTGCAAGTATTATGACCAACAACAAACATGTCATCAACATAAAGCAAAACGATAATAAAGTCATTACTAGATAATTTTTGCACAAAAACACAATGGTCTGAAGAAATCTTTTTGAAGCCCTACTGACTCTTAAAAGAACCAAACTTTCTGTACCATTGCCTAGGAGCTTGTTTTAGACCATACAAGCTCTTCTTCAATTTGCAAACATAATTCTCTTTTCCCTTGACTCCAAAGCCTTCTGGCTGCTCCATATAAATTTCTTCATCTAAGTCACCATGGAGAAAAACAGTTTTAACATCCATTTATTCAATCTCCAAGTCTAGACTTGCGGTCAAGCCTAGAACCACACGAATGGATGACATCTTCACAAGTGGAAAGAATATCTCATCAAAATCAATTCCCTTCTTCTGGTTAAAACCCTTCACAACTAATCTAGCCTTGTACCGTGGAACTGGGTTACCATCTTCATGTTTCACCTTAAAAATTCACGTGTTTTTCAAAGCTTTTCAATCTTTAGGCAGCATAACCAAATCAAAGGTATGATTATCATGTAGAGACTTCATTTCATCCTCCATAGCATCAAACCACCTTTCTTTTTCTTCACTTTCCATGGCCTCATCAAAACTCTCGGGTTCTCCTCCATCAGGCAAGAGTATATACTCATTGGGAGAATAACGAGATAAAGGTATTTTCTCTCTAGTAGATCTTCTGAGAGAACTCTCTGGAGCATCAATAATAGTTGGTTCCTCACCAACCACATCGTCTTGCACTGGAGCATCAACGTCATACTGGTCGTTCTGAATATGATCACCACATTCAATATCAACTTGATTTTCATCATTTTGAAGATTTTCATCCGGTGGAATAGTCAAAGGAACTGGATTAACATCAACTAGGCTCTCACTGCTCTGAGAATCAACTTTCTCAGCTTTGTCAAGATCTTCAATTATTTGGCCTTCAAAGAACACAACATCACTGTTTCTAACAAGTTTCTTCTCAACTGGATCAAAGAAATGATAGCCAAATTCATCTTGACCATAACCAACAAAGATACATTGCCTAATTTTAACATTCAACTTTGACCTCTCATCATTAGGAACATGCACAAAGGCTTTACACCTAAAAACTTTAAGATGATCATAAGAAACATTCTTACCAGACCAAACTCTGTCAGGAACTTCACCATTCAAAGAAACAGTAGGAGATAAATTGATAACATAGGCAACAGTATTAGGTGCTTCTGCCCAAAAGGAATCTAACAGCTTAGCATATGAAAGAATATATCTAACCCTCTCTAAAAGAATTCTATTCATCCTTTCTGCTAAATCATTTAGCTGAGGAGTCTTTGGAGGAGTTTTCTGATGCCGAATACCGTGCTCTCTACAATATCTATCAAAAGGACCAATATAATCCCCACCATTATCATAACGGATGCATTTCAATTTCTTCCGTGTATGTCTCTTAACGAAGGCCTGAAAATTCTTGAACACATCAAGTACCTGATCCTTGGACTTCAAAAAGAATACCCAGAGTTTACGAGAATGATCATCAATAAAAGTCACAAAGTAAAGTGCACCAACATGAGACCTTACCTTAAAAAGGATCACATAAATTAGAATGTACTAACTCCAGCAAGTCAAGCTTTCTTGAAAGTGGATGACTCTGAAAAGAAACTCTTTTCTGTTTACCAGTTAAATAATGAACACATTCGTTCACCTTTGCTTGTTTCACTCCAGAAAGCAAATTTTTCTTAGCCAAATTGTCCATCCCCTTCTAGCTCATACGACTCAGTCTTTTATGCCATAACTCTGATGAAGTATCATTCTCCACCAAATTTACCGAGCCTCTACAAATGGAGCCCTGAAAAATGTTCAAGTTAGACAACTTGTTACCTCGGGCTACAACTATCGAACCTCTAGTAAGCTTCCACTGGCCAGCACCAAAGATATTAACATAACCTTCATCATCAGGGTATCCCACAGAAATCAAATTCAAGCGAACATCTGGAGCATATTTGACATTATTGAGAACTAGTTTGGATTCATTGTTACTTTCCAAACAAACTGTCCCAATGCCAAGAACTACAACCTCATGATTATTTCCCATTTTCAACATCCTAAAATTACCTAGAGTGTAAGAAGAAAATAATTCCTTCTTAGGCGTGACATGAGAAGTAGCACCATAATCCACAAACCAGCTACACTCATTGCAAACAAGATTAACGACATTTTCATCACAAGAAACTAGAAGGTCATCGTTAGCAACAACAACAATACTATTTTCATTGTCGCCTTCTTCCTTTTGTTGTTTTGTATCTCTCTTGTACCTGAAACAATATTTCTTGATATGCCCATTCTTGTGGCAATAGTCACATATAACATTCTTGAATTTAGACTTTGACTTTTCTTTACTTTTATCTCCGTCATTCTGACCTCTGAACTTGCTTCTCCCCCTGTCTTTAGTAACAAAACATCGGAGCGTGAAATTGAAGAAGATGAGCCTAGAGATCTTCTTCTCATCTCTTCATTCAAGACATCACTCTTAGCATATTCCATAGTTACAACACCACTGGGAGCAGAATTAGTCAAAGAGACTTGAAGAGTTTCAAAAGAGTCTGGCAGAGTATTAAGAAGCCATAGTCCTTGTATTTTTTCATCGAATTTTACACCCATTTCGGACAGCTGGTCAAGAACACCTTGAAAATCATTAATATGATCAGAAATATGAGTGCTCTCTTTATACCTGATGTTCATCAATCGTTTCAATAGAAACAACTTATTGTTGCCAGTCTTCGAAGCATAAAGTGTTTCGAGCTTGTCCCAAAAAGTTCTAGCATGTGTCTCATTTACAATGTGATTTCTGACATTATCTTCAACCCATTGTCTAATGTAGCCACAAACCTGTAGGTGCTCAAATTCCCAATCCTCATCATTCATAGATTCGGGTTTATTAGAAGCATATACAGGTAGATGCATTTTCTTGACAAATGGAAGATCTTTCAACTTGTCTTTCCAAATATGATAATTATTACCATTCAAACAAACCATCTTGCTCATATTTGGCTCAATCATTCAAATAGATAATCAACAACAACCTAATGCTCTGATACCACTTTGTTGGAAAAGGCAAGCACAAAATAAATGTGCACGATAGGGCAATTGCGGAAGAAACCCAAGTCCAAACTTCCCCTTTCTATTTGAACCAAGAGAAGATAAAATAATACAAGTAAAACACTGTTTGGGGCAGAAAATAAATCAATCAAAAGCAAGTAAAATAAATCAACACACGAGACACCAAGTTTAACGTGAAAAACCTCTTCGGAGTGAAGAGTAAAAATCACAAGGCCAAAACTCCACTAAAATCAACAAGAGTTACAAAAGTATTCTCCAAAATGGCCACCAGCAAAGTGCCAAATAATGAGCAACACAACTATAAGATAACACCAAAAACTAGAGAAATAAAAAGGAGCAAAATCACCAAAACGTAGCTACTATTCACGAGCAAAAATTTGGAGCTACAGGACTCCAAATCACCCTATCTCAGCTCCCAATCAAAGATCAAGTTGAAAGGAAAAAGCTGTCCAAAAATCAGCTCAATCAGACAAGAAACGAAGCGGGAATCGCAATTTGAAATTGATTGCTAGGGCTTGTGCGAAAATCTGCACGTTCTCTCTTTTCTCTCTATATGGCTGCTCTCAAACTCTTGTGATTCTTCAAAATAAGACCAGAAATAAAGTCTTACATATGCACCATAATAATGGACTTATGGGCAAAGTGGGCTATTCCAATTGGGCTCAAATTTATCCACATAGGAAAGGAAGGAGACCACTAAAACCTTGGATTTTTATTTATCCACATAGGAAGGGAAAAAGACCCAAAACCCCAACAGAACTTACCCTGCTATAGCAGTCTGCACACTCCGCTATAGCGGGATGCCTCCCGCTATAGTGAAATCGACGAAAGTTCAGAAACTCAAACTCCGAAAAAAGCCATTTTTACAATACAAACTCTTCGCTTGACGTCTTGACATATACCTTTCACGCCAAGATCAATTCCGGGAGTTCTACTTACCTGGATTCGATTTCGAAAGGTCCTATGAACTCCTTAATGTCTTGGCTACAATATATCAACAAAGCCTCAAAATCATATCCCACCCATTTCTGGATTGCCCTAAACCTCACCTAACCCAGATTCCGTCTGAGACTGGCTTAGCTAAAAAAAACTTAAGTCACTACCCGAAAAATTTTCTGGCCCAAATTCTTTCGCTATTGGCTTACTCATAACGACCAGATCAGGTCGTTATAAATATAGTCACTTTGATATATAAGTTTGTTCGTTAAAAATATAGAAGATCAGTGACCCTACATTATAGTAGATAATACTTGTTACTATAATGTAAAAAAACAGTTTTGTGACTGCAATGTTATAATGGGTAAAGTTTGTAACATTAATTTTATAGTAAATTATATTGGATAATCATACGTGAAATTGACTCATTATAAATACATTAGAAATACATTGGATGTTCAAAAAAAAAGAAACGAAACATTACCTTTAGTTTTGACATTTAGTTGTACATTACTAGTGAAAGAATATGTATTAAGTGATCAGTTAGGGTTTGAAATAAAAACATAGTGTTGATATTTGAACTTTGAACTTTGAACTTTAAGATAAATTTTAAACCTCTAAATTGTTATGTCAAGTTCTACTTTATGTTTAGGGGATTCAAAATGTCGACATATTATACATAAAAAAATAACTTATATATAGTGTGTTTTTTTGTTGAGAGGGTCCGAATGAACACTCTCGACCCGCTCTAGATCCTCCCCTGTCAGGAATAATTAACACTCAAATGATCAAAACTTAGTATAATCCTATATTTAAAACAGAAAAAAGTTAGATTTGTCTTAATACTTTATAGTTATCTTTTGTTATAATTTTTCGATATATTCATCTTTGTCATTCAACTTTCAGACTATATTTGTTCTTGTAATCCATTTTTTAGTTCATATTTACCTTTCATCTGTTACATCTCCATCCCCTGCATAAAATTACCTACGTGACACTTTTTTTTAAGTTTAATTAATTAAATCTACTCACCCATTTAAAAAGGCGGGTCAAAAGGGCTTATGTCACGTGAATTTAATTAAATCTAGTCAATTAAAGTGAGTAGATTTAATTGAAAAATTAAAAATCATGTCACGTAGGTAGTTTTATGAGCAAACTACATAAATCCTACGAGTTTAGGTCCTAATTACTAAGATTCCCGATAGTTTCAAATATTACTTCTTTTACCGTATTTCGTGGTTAGGATACATGAGTCTGAATCCACGAAATACATGCATATGTGAATTTTAAAACCGAGATACATATTTGTTTGTTTAAATTAATTGATTGTAGCTAATTTTCTTAATTAAAGGAGTAATTGAGGATTTTCAAAAATACATGGACTCTAGAAATTTAAATTAATTAATAACGTAGTTTATCCTTAATTATATTCCTCTATTATGTCACTAATTATTATGCCATTATGATTCGTGCTTGTTGCAAAATGAATCAGACAATTCATTTTGTAAAATATAAGAAAATAGATAGTTGAAAAAAAAAGACTTATAATAATTATTCGTCAAAAGTTCATCAAATGAAACTATTATGCCGCTCGTTTCTTCAATGACTTAAATAAATATCAAATCAATGTCATATATTATATTCAAAAACATGTATCTTAGATAAATACAAAAATAGTCAGATACATTGTCAAATATATATGATAATATTAAGATACATGATAGAAGACCAGATACATATGACAAGACTCGGATACATGACAGATAAATTGAGTCAAATACATGTGTAAATCTCCAATAATGTGTAAATCTCCAATATATTTATTAGATACAATGCGCGCTTAATCAGATACACTGATAAAAATTAGATACATATAATCATATTTCAATAATGTATTAGATACATCAATAATGTGTCAAATACATGTGTAAATCTCCGCTTATTAAAACTTTCCGATTACATTCATGGCTGGTCAATGCATCTCACCGCGGCACTGTTTGCTTCACCTTTTGAATCATCGATATTGCTTGCTGCGCCTAGATCCAACGGGAGAAGTGACTCGAAGTTTCCTGATTGATCCATAGGATACAAGGTATGCAACCTATACCATCGTCATGTCGAATTTGATAAATCTCTTGGGCTTGAAATCTTTGCTTATCGTACCCATTGTCAGAGGCGTATCCAGAATTTCGAGATGAGGGGTGCACTATTGTAAAAAGGTGTACTATTGTAATATGATACTCCTAATATGGGTTCACACATCTATAATTCAATATTTTTTTTAAAATATAACACTATTATATATGATCTCGGGAGGGGAGCCTGGGTTCACGTGCACCCAGTGACCCCCCCCCTCGATACGCCTCTGCCCATTGTCTCTGTGCTCGAGAGGCGTCTACCCTTGCGAGAAAAAATGGTGGGTTCGTGGGGGATTGATTTGAGAGTGAGAAAATCAAAGGCTAAGAGTTTGACGTGTGTGTTGATAAGCTGTAGAACATCCATTTTAATGGAGTGTTTCTTTTCAGTGAATTTCAACTGATCAAGGGAAGAGGAAGAGTTAAAGTTTTAACCTAACTCATAATCCAAAGAAATTTGTTTTTAATTAAAATGTTAATTTTCGAGTTTAAATGTAAAGATAATTAATCAATCCTTTTTTAAGGGATGAGTGTATCTGCTTGTATCTTCAATAATATATGGTATAAAATATTAAAAGTGGTAACATATGTAATTGTTTGAAAGTAGAGGTAAAATTAGTATATATGGTAGTGATGTATGTCTAATAATGTAGAGTTAAAATTAGTATGTATGGTAATATATGTAATTGTTTGAAAGTAGAGGTAAAATTAGTATATATGGTAGTGATCTATTTTTTAGTTCATATTTACCTTTCATCTGTTACATCTCCATCCCCCACATAAAATTACCTACGTGACATTTTTTTTTAAAAGTTTAATTAATTAAATCTACTCACCCATTTTAAAAGGCGGGTCAAAAGGGCTTATATGTCACGTAAATTTAATTAAATCTACTCCATTAAAGTGAGTAGATTAAGTTGAAAAATTAAAAATCATGTCACGTAGATAATTTTTTTAGGAGAGATGGGAATGTAATGGAAAATTGGATGATAAGTGTAAATATAGTCTGAAAATTGGATAATAAAAATAAACATATCAAAAAAAATATAACGAAAAATAAATATAATTATTTTTGTAAAGTACAAAGACAAATCTGGCCCTTTTCCGTTGTTAAAACTCAGTAGTTTGCGTTTAGAGAAACTAGTTCTGCTTCAATGACAGAATTGAAAATCTTGATTTTCTTCCTTTAATAAGCAATACACAAATTGGAAATACTGGAAAATATGTTATAACAATATTTTCTTTATTAACGTAAAAAAATGAATAGATATTATTGTAGTATTTTCTCGGGGAGCTTTTCAGTTTTAGATAAAAATTAATAATGTTTTTTTTTTGTTTGTTTATGAAAGAGTTAAGGAAGTGAGGAATAAGTAGGACAAAGTAGATATATATATGATAGGTGAGAAGGTTCCTACAAGGTCACGTGAAATATTTTAATAATATATCATCTCTGGGGAGTCAAAGATTCTAAAATCCAGAGTAATTTTCATGTGGATCTTCTTTCATAAATATTATTATTATTATTATCATTATTTTTATTTTTTTGTTTTCACTCGGTATTTGATATTCATACTGAAGTTCAAGGCCCCATTCGAAGGAAAACGCTCCCTGCCAAAGATTTTTGCATACTAAAAACTTAAACTTGACATCTCTGATTAAGAAATGAACAATCACATCTACTTGCACCAATCCTTTGATGGTATTATTATCATTATTATGTGACCACTTATATATAACACCTTCTTGCATTCTAATTTTAGGAATAACAATTCGCGCACAACCTTTTTTGGCTGTTGTTGAAGAGAAAGATGTCAAAGTTTTTATTTTCTTGGTTATGAAGTTTTAGTTTCCCAGTCAAAAATTTACATGATCTTTTTCCTCTTGTTTTCATACTTTTGCTTTTTGGAAACATTTTGTAAAACATATGTTGAATGTCATGATTTCCGCATGAGAAGAGTCCACAATTTACAAAGAACTATATCACTATGTCACAAAAGCATCTTCTTTGCTTTTCTCTTTTTTTGAGATATTGCGTGTGGAAACCGCCACGTATGAAAAATACCATTATATTCCATGTTAATTGTCCACTTTCTTTTTTATACGTCTTTTAAGAAATTATAAATAAAAATAATAGAGTATCGTTTACTGATTTATCAAACATTTTTGAAACTTTACGAATTTATTTATACTTTAAAAATAATTATTGTAATTGTAATGATAAACTGAAAAATATAAAAAAATTAATTCTATTTTAATTTTGTAAATTGACAAATAATGTGAGACAACTAATTTTAATAATATGGACAATTGATATGTGACAGGAGAAATATCTCAATTAGTTAACTATCTAAATTTCCACTTCACTGGTATAAGTTCATTCTCCACGTCCATGTAATTCACTCCTTCATTTCCCTTTTTCCCTACCCTCAATTAAAAAGAAATAAGAGAAGTATTGAAAACAATCCTGAATTTGGCGTAAATTATTGTTTCATTTCCAAACTATTGACAGTTTTAAAAACATCTCTCTACTTGACTAACTAAATTTAGATACACCCGGATTTGCCACATGACATAGCAAGTGGTCTCAAACTCTTATAGAAGCATGAGACTTTTCGAGAGAGGTGTTGAAAACACCTCTATTAATAAGAATTTAGAGATGTATTTCACTCATATCGTAAGATTGGGGGTGTAATTTAAATTCAATTAATCAAATAAAAAAATATTTTTAAAACTATCAATAATTTAAAAACTAAACTAATAAGTCACGCCAAATTTTAGAGTATTTTAAGGAGGAGGAAATGGACACCTAAGCGTCTAACAGCGCAAGTATTTAGAAGGCCACAAAGTTCACACTAGACAGAATGCCACGCCACAGAAGCAGTATAGAAGATAAATAAGTACCCAAAATAACAAAAGGGCTAATATTTTATTAATTAGATGACTATATAACAAAAAAAGGGGAAGCTTTAAAATAATTAAAGGACCATATCAACACCTTTTTTCCACCAATAATTTTCCTACATACTAAAGTTAAAGAACTCCACCGTCTTCTACAGGTACACCATGATAAAAAGCCAATAATAAAACAAAATTATTATATATCATTTAGAATTGAAAGAGACAATTACAGAATAAAGCACTCCTAAATGTAGAATTAAACAATAATCACGCTTAGCAATCTCCAATTATTTCATCAAAAGGGAATCTTGCAATCTCAATTAATTACTGTGGTGCGATGAATAAAATTTCTCTCACCTCCATCAGAAGTCGAGTACACTTTCTTAATAGACCTGATCTAACACGAATCTGATTAATGAAACCAAATAGTAGATGGTTATACCGAAAAACTCTTGGACACCAACACCAAATTAGTTGGCATCAGCTATATGAATCATCTAGATCTGATCCACTCAATTCAAGTTACCATGTTCAATATTACTCAATAAAGACAACAACAACCTCAAACATTTGTCTTTTATTTCTGTAAAACTTTCCCTCCATTAATGGGGGCAACGGCCATATCTTTGTCTGTAGCATAGGGTCCCCTAAAGACATAGAATTTGGCAACAATCACGAGCAAAGAATACAGAAAAAGCCACTCTACTACACTTATCCGTAAACAGTATTTATTCTTCTTCATGAGGCCAAAATCTCACATAATTCAATGGCTTCTCTATCTTCTTCCACTCCACCAGTATTTTCATATGATGATGATAAACTAGACCTTGAGTCAGTACGCGAAGTCGTCGTTGTTATAAATCAGCACATAACTGCATTGCTTGCAGATACAAAATCTTGGAAATCCTTGAAATTAAAATGCAGTTCCAAGCTTGATGTTTGTAGTAATAGTGGGTATCTCGAGTTCTCGGAGCAGTCGATATTGTCGAATCTTTATTGGGGGATAGAGAGTATAGAAGCAGCACTTCAAGCAAAATGGATCCAAGAGAAAACCTCAAGGCTGCAGAATTCAGAGAATATGCTTCAAGTGCCAGCCTCACTTGATGAACATGGAGAAACAGCAGGAATTCTAAACAGTTATTTGACATGCTACTCTTACTTTTACCTCTCTGTTGTTAGAAAGCTCCAAGGGGATGAGTGGCAAGTTGCTATGCATTTTCTTCAAGCTCTTGTGGTTTCTCCTAGGCTTCTTCACACTGAAATTGCTACCGAACTCTGCAGACGGTTATTGATCTTATGCTTTGAGCAGGAACCACATTCCAAAGATAAGAATGAGGTCTATGCTATGATGGTAAAGATGGCCCGGAGATACAAAGCTTGGCTTATGTATTATCAAATTATGTCATCTGGAGAAGACGGCTCTCTGAGGAACGGTGAGTCCAGCAGCGTCACTTCCACTCAACATGAATTACAACAGATAATGTAAGTTTCTTAAATTATGTTACAGATAAGCAGTCGATATATTGAATTCGTAAGTTGCTTTTGTATAATACATAGAAAGGATACATGACCACTAGCTGAGTAGCATAAAAGACCTATTGGAATGGATTGGATGATTATGACCAAGTGTGATTAGTTTCTTTATCAATTTTATGAGTCCAAGCTTTAAAACTGACTTTTTAGAAGTACTGGATTGGAACATTTCAGTAAGCACAATCTCATCCAAATTATGTCTGGTTTAACAGGAGTAATAAGTCCAGAAGCACAAGATCTTCAGATTCATGTAAGCATGAAAACAAGCAGTGCAGCTGTCCAAATGTAAGTATAACTGATCCTCTTGGATAATACCAAATATAAACCAAGTCTGAGCACAATACCAAAAATTCTGCCTTAGAGCATTCTTGGTGTGGTTATGTCATGTAGAGTAGGCCATATGAAGGTCACAAAAATGAAAATAGAAAAGAATCCCTACAGACGCTGCAGTAATGGTCAAGATAAGGGTAAACAACAAAATTACAGGGATCTCAAATTCAAAACTTGCATCATTGTTTTCTCACCTTTCTCTATGTTTAGTCAGCCGAAGGTCCTAATTCTCCTGATTATTGTTTCAGTTTGTATGACTTCCAAATTAATAGAACATGATTGCAGTTTGAGAAGGTGCATCCTTTTAATGCCCAAAATGATGCTAAGGACGAGGAAGAGAAGACGATTATCACACCAAACGAGTCCATAGAGAAAAAACAGGCAGCTATTACTGAACTAAGGAGTGGCGTAGCAGAAACACCCAAGAACTCAACCACCACATGCCTCAAAGATATATTGCTTGATTCAGAGTCAGAGACATTTGATTTCAGCGACAGCAGTTCTGCAAGTGAAAATTTTCATGAGGTAATATCTTGATGAAAACAGCCATGAAAAAATAAGTTTAATTGAATACACATTTGAAAACTAAACAATTGCACAAGCATGCACACAATCTCATCATCTTTTTGATTCAGGAATATGCAGAAGGCATGGAAATCACTTCAAACCGGAGCCTAGAAAATCAGCAAACAGAGGCTTTTTATCAGTTCAGTCCCCACTCACCTGTTTTAAGCTTTAGCCTGATACCTGAGTAGGTCTGATATTCACATTAACTCAACTAACTCAATCAATACAGGAACCAGAAATCTTCTTGCTCCTCACTGATTTTTGAAAGCTTGGTTTGTAAATCGCAAGTTTCTGGACTAAGACACAACGAAGGAAGCAGAGTGGAAATCACTAATTCGCTCTCCAGAAGATTATCCAGTTCATTTAGTCATACTGATTTATCAGCAGAAGGAATCAGAGGCCTCAAAACACACATACATTTGAGTGGTAACAATGAAGCAGCAACAATGCAACAGGGCTTACAGATGATTGATAGTAGATCAGACGGATTACCGGTGTCCATGACTTTACGTGATTACCAGCTCTGCAAAACACAGCACCCAAGGATTTCTTCACGGCAAAAGAATAGGTACAAGAAGACCTTAAAAGAAATATCTGAATATGCTGAAGAAAATTCTCAAGCAGAACAAGCAGCACTACTTGAGAAAATAATTTCAAAGCTATGTTTCTCAGAAGAGTTTGGGGATTATAAAGACTACACAGTTGACCTTACAACAATATATGAACTACTGAACAACAAAACAGGACTCAAGTATTCTTTGCTTAAAGACATAATTATTGATCAACTTCTGAGGGCTATATCAACATCCAGAGAAGAACATGTGATACGAGAATCGGTATCAGTCCTATCAATTATTATTTCAAGGAACAGATCACTTGTTGATGACGTCAAGAGGAAAGGGTTACAATTGAATCATTTGGCAACTGCTCTTAAGAAAAATGTTCATGAAGCGGCTATACTAATTTACTTAATAAATCCATCTCCTGCAGAAATCAAGACATTAGAACTTTTACCATGTCTTGTGGATGTGGTGTGTGCTTCAAACAATTACAAATGTAGCCTAAGAACACTGCAGATAACACCTCCAGCGGCGTCATTGATGATTATGGAAGCACTAGTCACGGCATTCGACTATACATCGAGTGAAACACAATTAGCTGTGATCAGCTCACCCGAAGTACTCTCAGGGCTCTTGGATGTCTCAAGAAACAACAACCTGGAAGAGATTATTGCTCTGGCAGCTGTTCTTATCAGATGTATGCAATTCGATGGTCAATGCAGAAAACACATAAACCATTCTGCTCCACTGGCCCCATTTATCTCTCTTTTAAGAAGCAACCATGAGCATGCAACGTCAATTGCATTGGAGTTTTTTCATGAACTGCTGCGAATTCCAAGGTATGAAACTATCTACCTATTCACCATTTTCTTTATTCTCTTCTGGGGAAGATAATGACATTGATGATTGATCACTATAAGAACTCTCAAAGAATATGAAAATTGGAAGGTAATCATTAGCATGGGAGTGGGGATAATGGCGACGTAATATGTTAGCTAAGATTTTGTTCTAAGAATAAAATCAGTGACAGCTTTACCGAGGTTTTAATTCACCATAATTTGTTATCTTGTGAAAGAATCCAACGAATCAAATTATTATCTCATCTAAAAATGTACCCTAATTGAACAAAGTGACTATAAACAATATCTTCTTCTTTATACAGCATACTTCTCCGAAGTAAGTTACTGCTTACTTTATACCTTAAATATATGATCAAGAAGATTTTAGGACATATTCAATCTCTTTCGCATCAGGTCATCAGCCATTGAGGTGCTGCAGAAAATACAACAAGACGGAAGCAACAACAATATGTGTGCATTATTGCTTCTCATCCAAAAGTCACAACCAGAGTACAAAATTTTGGCAGCAAATTTGTTGCTTCAGTTGGACATGCTGGTAAGCATATTGAAGTGTTGTCTTTCAAAGCATCTGGAAAAAAATGTGTCTAAGAATAAAAGAACGAGCAGGTTTACGTAACTAAACACCTGCAATAGAACAGCATATGTTGAGCTTAGAATCAACCAAACATATAGGGAGATCACGAAATTCATGATATTGGGCACCGAAGTACACAAGGAAAAACAAAAAAACAAAAATTACATTTTATAGCTTAAGAAAATTACCAAGAAACACTACACAGCAGAAAACCTGGAAATGTTTATTTTCTTTTATTCTTTCTATAACCATAAAGTCACAATTTACCTATAGCTGGTTGCCTTCCTTGTGAAACTAAGGTTTTACCAATCCATATATCTTTTCCATTTACTTACAAACCAAAAGGTGTCACCATGAACTTTTGACAATGTCAAATTTTCAGGAAGAAACATCAGGTAAATTTGTATATTGTGAAGAGGCTATGGAAGCTCTACTCGAGTCAGTGGCATGTGAAGAGAATTCTGCAACACAGGCTCTATCAGCATTCATCCTATCCAACCTTGGTGGAACCTGCTCTTGGTCAGGAGAACCCTACACAATACCATGGTTGCTTAAAAAGGCTGGTTTGATTTCACTACCACACAAGAACATGATAAAGAACGTTGATTTTTCGGATAAATGTCTACAGGTAATTTGTTCTTTCAAGATCCAATTTAGCCTGGTTTCAATTGGTTTATCTGGTTATGCATTTATGCACCCAGAGCTACCACTCATTACCATGCAAAAATAATAACTCAATCTTTATTTATTCTTCTTCATGAAGAAGTTTATACTGTTTATATTTCCTTAGAGGCACTAAGGTCCACACTGAATTTGGCTACCTGTATTTTTTTACAAATCATTGAGCCGAGGGTCTATTTGAAACAACCTCTCTACCTCCCTTGGTAGGGGTAAGGTTTGCATACACTCCACCCTCCCCAGACTCCACTTGTGGGACTACACTGGGTATGTTGTTGTTGTCGTCGTAAGTTTTTACAATCTACTGCACCCCTGAGTGTTGTTTACTTGTTCTAAAGACTCCATGAACTAACAGGATATCGGCATAGAGACATGGTGCAGCAAAGTAGCAAGACGCTTCTTAAAGTTTGGAAGTCCTCTATTCCATGCTTTAGAGAAAGGACTTAAGAGCGAATCAAGGAGTACCTCCCGTGATTATCTTGCTGCAACTGCATGGCTGGGGTCTGAAATCACGAAAGCCCCTGATGCTTTGAGATATGCAGCCTGTGAGATCTTACTTAGTAGAATTGAGCAATTTGTTCATCCAGGACTGGAGCTTGAAGAAAGGCTATTAGGATGTCTTTGTATCTATTATTATACTTCCGGAAGAGGTAAATGTCTAAATATGCATTAATCACCAAATGCATAAGTTGACTTGCTTTTACTTCAAACATGTGCCTGAAATGGGAAACTCTTACAGGTATGAAAAAGCTGGTCAACTTTTCAGAAGGAGTTAGAGAGTCACTAAGACGCCTTTCCAACATCAGTTGGATGGCAGAAGAATTACTTAAGGTTGCTGACTATATCCAGCCAAACAAATGGGTAAGTAGACATCAGTTTTCTTTCTTATATATTGTGGCTGTATGTGATGTTAACAGCACCATGATGCAACCATTTGTACCACAGTACGAGTCATCTCTACCTGATCATCACATCTAATACAAGTGAATGTATAGAACTTGCATCATAAACAAGTAAACTATAACTTCTTATCAATTATTCAAAAATGATAAACACTATAACCACACACGTATATATATATATAACACCAAAGAAGAAAAAAAAAGCAAAAGAAGAGAGAAAGAAAAAAAATTACGAAATAACATAAGCTAGTTAAATTGTATTAAAAATGAGGCCATAAGGATTCAATCCCATATCCTCACGCGAAAAACCGATGCACTTATCCAACTGAACTACAGCACATTAGTGCACGGGTTGTCACTTTGTTTATATATTTGTGTTTTTGCCGCTGTCTTTGAATTATACATATATATTATTTAGCAATTTTTTCCGACGAAGCCGTGTCACGTGACACCTCTTAGCCCTTAGTAGATCCGCCCCTGATCAATTAGGCACATCCTTGGAAGAACTGTAACAAGGTTGACAACTATATCAGTTAACAAGTTATAATAAATTCCATAGTGTCAAAGAGACTACTAGGACCTTTTCCTGCATAGGAACCGGTATTTGGCCTTTAACACTAAAATGTAGAACAATGATTACAGAAAACTTCAAAAGGCAGAGAGGCATTAACAAATATGTTTGGTAGATCACTGAGTACACCAGAAATGGAGGTGTCGTTTTTGTCATGATGCATGCATGAGAAATAATTACTCCCTCCATCCCAATTTATGTGACACTGTTTGACTGGGCACGAAGTTTAAGAAAGAAAGGAAGACTTTTGAAGCTTGTGGTCTAAAACAAGTCTTAGACATTCGTGTGGCTGTAAATCATTTCAGTAAGGGTAAAGTGAGAACTTTCAAGTTATTCGTTTCTAATTATAGAAATGTGACATTTTTCTGGGACAATCCAAAAAAGAAAGTGTGTTACATAAATTGGGACATAGTGAGTATATATCATTATACAATTATTCATTTCTAACTCAGTTTTTCTTCGCAATGGTAAGAGCAGAGAATATCTTGTGTTCACACACAGATTCTCGAAATGAGTAGTAACCATAGTGGAGCAGTAACATCGCTCACCTACTATAATGGAGAGCTTTACAGTGGACATGCAGATGGTTCAATCAAGGTTAGCCACTTTTATGTGCTTCTTACTTCTTGCCTCTTAAGTTTATGGTTCACATTAACAAAGAGGATAATGACCACTTTTACGTGCTTCATATATGTCTGTAAGGTGCTCATTTGTGTTAGATTTGTAGTGTAACATATCTGATTGTTTTACATCATAGGCATGGGACATCAAAGGACAAGAAGCAACACTTGTTAGGGACGTGACGGGGCATAAAAAGGCTGTGACATGCTTTTCAATTTCTGAATCAGGGAATTGCCTGTTGAGTGGTTCTGCTGACAAAACAATAAAGGTAACCAGTAACCAATCAAATTTTATGTTAAATGTGATTGAAGTCCATGCTAAAAATGCATTTATTGGATGAGTTTTTCTTTTTCCGCAGATCTGGCAAATGCTTGAAAGAAAGCTTGATTGTACAGAGACTATACTGACGAAAGATCCAATTCAAAATATTAACGCACATGGAGAACTGATTTTTGCAGTTACCCAGAGCCACAAAATGAAGGTAGATATAAACAATCATTACATTCAGACAAAAGAACCTACCAATTGGAAAGCAGACTCTTAGTTATGTTTTGAAACGATTTTTAAGATGCTATGTTACATTACCAAGACTTGCTCTTTTATAGGTGTTTGATGGATCACGGAAGGCCAGTAAATATTTCAAGAATAAATCCATAAGGTGTGGAACATTGACAAATGGAAAACTGTATGTAGGCTGCACAGACTCAAGCATACAGGTCAGATTAAAGATATTGCTTCAAAGTCATGTAATGCAACTCATTCAGCAATTGAGTTACAGATATATAATTACTCAATACAGGAGTTAGCTATACCAAACAGCAGGCAGCAAGAGATCAAAGCACCATCAAAGAGTTGGAGCATGAAAAACAAAGCTGTGAACTCATTAGTTGTATATAAGGACTGGCTATACAGTGCAAGTTCAACGATTGAAGCTTCACATATAAAGGTAACAAATCCAACTTGTTGATGTGGAGCAAGTACCTTTTCATTGACACCCCCAATGATGCAGGACTGGAGAAAAAACAAGAAACCCCAAATGTCAATGTTGCCAGAAAAGGGAGCCAATGTGTTGGCAATGGAAGTAGTGGAGGACTTCATATATTTAATTTGCAGTGCGTCAATGAGCAACATCCAGGTACTGGCATATCTTACATAGAAACTGGGATTTAAGTTTGATAATTCTAGAAAATCACATTCCAAAGGGAAAAAATGAAGCTCTATCTACTTGATGAAAATCACCTTGGGACAGTATATGATCCAATAATGAGTACTAAATAAATGTTCATTACTCAACTCACTTACACAAAATTTACCATGTTAAGCACTGCTTCATCTCTAAGCAACCTGCTGCATACTAACCCATGAATACATGACGCAACCAGATTTGGCTGAGAGGAACACAACACAAAGTTGGAAGATTATCAACAGGAAGCAAGATAACAAGTCTTCTAACGGCAAATGACATAATTATATGTGGTACAGAAACAGGAATGATTAAGGTTTGTCTATTCAACTTCTACTCAAAAAACGAAGAATTATTAAAAGGCAAATGGAACTTTTGACAGTCCACATTGCAAAACAAACATTTTTATCATGTAATACACACCTTGTTATATGGAGTGTCAAAACTTCCACTACCCTTTTTGGTATCCTCCCTTCAAAATTCTTTGATAAAGAAGAGCGCAATCTTTATTTGTTTTTTTCCAAACATAATGGTACTAACTCATTGCTTTGACTTCTAATGTTGAAAATGGCAGGGTTGGATCCCCCTGTAGAGATATATTACAGGTATAGAATAAGTGTAGCAAAAATGATAGTTTCACGTTAGTGATTTTCATCCGTACATAAGGAGGAAGCAGTCTGATTCCATATGATGTAGAGAGAACAACCATACAAATGAGTGCAGTGTAATTATATATTCTACTTCAAATAATTCTACATGCCATGTAAATCAATCTTAGTTGAATTCTGAGCCTATTTGCTTCTTTTTTACTTGAAAAGGATGTTAGCAAGACTAAGAAGGGAATTACCTTAATTCTTGCTGCACGACAATAGAAGTAAAACCTGCAACAACTGTGTATTTTTTTTAAAAAATTCTCACAAAAAGTCTTCAAATTAATTGTATAAACTCAAAATGTACAAATTAATGGTATAAGCTCAAAATCTACTAATTGCACAAACTCTCAAGATCATACATGCCCATATCAATTAGGCATGAATTCTTGATTCACAGCCATGGAAGTAATTAAAGAACAAATAAAAATTGACCCCTACAAAACTTTTGATCATGACCAGAGAGAGTCAAAAAAAGACTGAGACTCCAGCAGCTTTTCTCTGGTCCTTTCCAAGTGTGCCTTCAACATCAAGAGTTCATTCACGTTATGACATGTTTCAACATTGAATGAATCCCACATACCATTCGACGATTCATTCAATGGATTCCTGAGGACGAACACTGCTTTTCAAGATTGAATGAATCCCACATACCATTCGTATTATATTGTTTTAATAATATAAAGTTCTTTACATAATGTCACATATTCATAATTTGAATGATAAACCTACCAGAAATTGTAGGACATGGATAGAACTACTATGAGAAAAATAGGATAAATGAAAAAATAAAATTATTAAATAATAAGTAAAGATAAAATGAGAAGATGTCACATAATGTCACATAATGTCACATATTCATTGTATAAAAAAAATTCTCACAAAAAATCTACAAATTAATTGTATAACCTCAAAATCTACAAATTAATTGTACAAACTCAAAATGAGAGATACCCATATCAATTCTCGATTCACAGCTTTTGATCATGACCAGAGAGAGTTCAAAAACTGAGATTCCTTTCTTCTCTGGTATAAACTCTACAAAAATCTACAAATTAATTGTATAAACTCAAAATCTACAAATTAATTGTATAAATTCAAAATATACAAATTAATTTTTACAAACTCAAAATCAGACATGCCCATATGAATTCTTGACTCACAGCTTTTGATCATGACCCGAGAGAGTCCAAAAACTGAAATTCGAGCAACTTTTCTCTAGTCCTTTCCAAGTGCGCCTTCAACAGCAAGAGTTCATTCACGTCATGACATGTTTCAACATTGAATGAATCCCAAATACCATTCAACTCAAAGGATGAACAATGCCTTTCAAGATTGAATGAATCCCAAATACCACTCTGCCCAGAGGATGAACAATGCGTTTCAAGATTGAATGAATCCCAAATACAATTCAACTCAGAGGATGAACAATGCTTTTCAAGATTGAATGAATCCCAAATACAATTCAACTCAGAGGAACAATGCCTTTCAAGATTGAATGAATCCCAAATACCATCAGACTCAGAGGATGAACAATGCGTTTCAAGATTGAATGAATCCCAAATACCATTCGACTCAGATGATGGAATTCCTAAAGATGAAGAAAGCGTTTCAACGTCCCCACAAGTGTAGGGTTTTCCTGCGGGAGAGAAAACAAGAATGGCAACTTTAGCACCAGTCCTGGATACAAGTTCCACAGCTTTCTTGAAAAGTCCTTTGCGTCTCTTCGAAAATGCCACCTTTCTTTCCTTTACCCATCTTTCTCTTCCTTTCCTTGTTTCTAAATTTCTTTACAACTAATTCTATTAATTGTTCTGTTAATTGTTCGAGTGTTCTGTACTTCTGTTACTTATAGTACTCTTACGTGTTTTATTTCTTTTCGACAAGTTGGGGATACGCCTACCCCGGCCAATAAGGTTATTTCCCCTTATTTTATTATGTTTCAATATATATATATATATATATATATATATATATATATAAAATATCAAAAATGGATTAGAAGCATGTGTATAAATAAGGGTTCTATAAAAATCGAACCGACCAATAAATCAAATCGAAAAGAATTTTATTGGGTTATTGCTATTGGGTTAACGGATTTTTAATGGTTTTATTAAAAAAATTATTGGGTTATCATTTCGCTATTGGTTTTTAGTATTGAGTAAACCGATAACCCATTAAGGTGATAGTAATTTACTACTTTACTCTTCAAAAAATATTAAATATTAATAATTTAACATAACTAGACACTAATCAATACTCTAAACTACAGTGTACACACTTCATAGTACTTCTACTTCACATCAAAATTTTCATATTATTTTTAATTGTAACATGTAATTGTAGCTTTCCTACTACATCTACTCTTATTGATGTAATTTCTCATTATATTTCTTGTTTCACTATATCAAAGCATTTACAGTTGATTTGTTTGTTTCACTGTATTGTGTCAAATTGTTAAAGAAGTGAGAGGTCATATATTTATTTTATGAGCATTTTCTTATTGGGTAAATCGAAACCGAACGGTTAATGATAAAAAACTGATAAACCGAAAACAGATAAAGAATATCTTATTGGTTTTGCATATTTATAAATCGAAAACTGATAATACATAAAATCGAACCAAATCGACCGATGCACACCCCTACTATCATCAACAATTTGAATGTCTACTTATATTTTCAAAATAATAGTGGAGCTACATTAAATCAACCTTTTTGGAGGGTTATATTATAGTAATTCATTCATTCCAATTTCCACATATTGCGTTATCCTAAAACCTACAGTTTAGTGTTCAAATAATAAAATAGTGATTTTTTTTTCTATATATACTATGCAAAATCCAACAAATTTGGTACACACTATTGAGTATTGAGTCAAACTTGAAAATCTCGTATTTTGTGGCCCTAAAAAATTAAACTAGATTCATCTTCATTTAACATAAAAGAACTTATATAATTCATTGTTAAATTAATAAAACTGGCACGTAAAATAGAGACAAAATTAAAGTGAGTCAAACTGAGTATATATTTATACTAGAAGAGCAAGGCATGTGCTTAGCACGGGCCCAATATGATAAATAGTATCAACATTCTTTTTTACATCATGTTATATAAAGATTCACAATCAAATTAATACAAATAAAAACTAAAATTCTTAAATGAACAACACTGTAATTACATATCAAATTCAATCATCAATGAATAAATAAATAAATAGATGCAAACACCCTTAAATTATCAATCTACCAACATACAAATATTGTTTTTTCCTATCACTGGAAATGGAAAGTATATGTACTATTTAGATAACAACGTATTGAATTTGCAATGTTTTTTTTTGACACCATCATTTCTGCACCATGTTGATGCCTTAACCTGTAAAGCATCATATATTAGATATTGTTAAAAACAGGAATCCTACTAAACTAACAAACATATGGGAAAAAATGTAAAATCACAGCTGTAAAAATGCTTCAATAAACTACCTCCTATCTCCTATATGTTTCTTCTTCCTCATTCAGGGATAACTGCAGATCCAAATTTGCTTTGAATGAGTAGACCTCATATAACAATAAGAACTACATTGTCAAAGATAATAAATAAGTGTGTAGATTTAACAACTTTATACCTTTGCAAATGGAAACATTTTAAAATAAATACTTGGGCACTGGCTTTAAAAATATATAGCATTTACTGTCTTGAAGCTAAACTTTGAAAGTACGCCATCCACAGGATATACTTGACCTTCCATAACATTTGCAGAAATATAAGGGAACAAACTTTGACACTCAACACTACATTGATTAACATAATTCAATGGCAGAACTTGAAAGTTTGAAAGTAAAAAAAAAAGATTCGAGTGTAAAATAGTCATATCAACATAGTATGTTAAAACAATTTTGATATTACTACATAACAATCCATAGATACAAATGACTCTAATTAATAAACAAAGAGATTGCACTAAACGATTACTTATAATATGTGTTGGGCCAAAAAAGAGACTTTATACATAAAGTACATCAGTTTCGACTGATAGACCGATAATAGAGAAGAAGATATGACCAAACTTACCAAGTCGAAGCAGTTGATAGTTGTATATACAGAAGTTGTCTGTGTATAAAGTACGCCTTGTCATGTATAGTGGCTAGGTAATCTTTGCTACCTATAATCCCAAACCTACATTAGGCAATATAAAGTACGCTTGATCATGTAAGGTGTCAGATATGATGACATTCAATATCTTATAGTGTAGGCATACTATTTCTTACTGACAAGGTCAAAATAGAATATATCTTCTCCATTGGTGCCGAAAATGTCAAAAAATTAATGAGACACAAAAATATACTTATTAAACAGGATGTCACCCCTACAATAAAAAGTGTAACTAATGCGACACTGGAATGTACTTACTAAACATATAACATCACTAAATTAAGAAGTATAAGTTATAGCAAGCATCAGAATAATGTCCAAATTCAAGTTGTTCAATAATAATACGAACGGGACATTCTTTTATAAGAAATATTTCTCAACAAAATAACAAAAAAAGACATAAAACTTGAGATCAAAAGTATTTCTTTAAGAAATCAACCTCTAGAGAAAACTTATCACTCTTATTAAGAGTATAAAGTTTGCAAGATAAAAATATTCAATTCAATGAAACACAATTTAATCTACAATGGGCAAGCATCCGCCTGCGATACAAATCCAATATGACACAACTACAATCTTGTCAGATTATTTCACTAATAGATACCTAATTCAGATGGCATATGAATAATGGCTCAGTTGTATTCTTATATATCCCTTATATTGGATAAATTCAACTGTAATAGCATAGTACTAAAGGAAAGATTCAGTAGTAAAAGAATGTCTCCTATAATTGGTGAAGAAAACAACCCAAAGAGTTGTTGAAACCAGTAAACCCATATAATTGAGATGAATACATAATGGTTGAGAACTAAATAATGGAGGGTCCAGCCAAAAAAAATAATGATTATACAAAACTATCAAATGAAATGAACAAATCAATAAGAAAAATGATCTATGGGAATACTTACCATTTCAAAAAGAAATTGATCTAAAGGGTGATACTTAAATCAGATGGTTGCACATCAACAATCATTCAACATCCGAAACATCACATAAAGCAATCAAATCAGTAAAAGTGAGATCCACTGCTACATGCGAGAATGAAACTAACAATGATTAATGCGGGCATTTTATAGCTACGAAAGCAACTACAAAATGTAGAAAAATTACAGCATATACTTAAACAGCACAGGATCCACCAGCAATATCAGATGGCATGATAGTGGAATTGCAGCTATGTGATGAATGGAGTTAGTTCCTCTAAGAATCAGACATGATAAACATGCCGATTATAAAAGGAGTGAAGAACAGAAGGTTAAGAACTCACCCGAAGAAAAGAGACATCAATTTGTTTGCCAATTCTTCTTTTTGTGGTCTGCTTAAAGAGAAAGTAGATACACTTGTTCAATAGCACTGAAATAGACCTTTCTGAATTAATTTGTATATATGTTGTTGCCCTGCAGAAACGACAACATATAAAAGCTCCAAAAGTATGGTTAATACAATATAAGTTAGCAGGAGTGGAACAGTTTACTACATGTTCTATCTACTTTTGTTTATCATATTAAGCAGTGGTTAAAAATTACATCATAAAAAATAAGGGTCAATCAGTCGATGAAACTTTGAACTTTTTAATTGTAGAGTTGAATCATACTTGGAAACTAAAAAATATATGATATTTAATAATGTACAAAAATTCTAGTTGCTGCTCACTCCATCTTTCTTTTATCATCTGCGTAATGCCAGCAGTGCAGATGTTAGTCTTCTCATTTATTTTTTCCTAAAATTCGGCAAAAGATGATCAGTATTGTTGTACTTTCAGAATTCTAATGAGGAACACATTTTCCTTGCGAAAAGTTGCAGCTAAAAGTTTTGATGCACATGTTGATATCACATAAATCGACTTACTTTCATTATATTTATAACACTACCGTGGCATTAGACCTGTCTTAAAGAAGACAAAGTTCTTCCAAGCTTCATATTTTGTTTTTGAGATTTAAAGATTAATTTTCATCTAATACTAACATAAGGCTGATGTAGGAACAAAGACTAAAAGAAGCCTTGACTATGTGACCAAAAGAAATTACGAAAATTCCACTAACAATATGAGAAATGCAGATTAATAGAAGAATGACAATGACTCACTCCAAGAAAGACAATAGGAGAAGATGGAAGAGTTGTACAAGGTGAGGTAGGTACACAAAAATGGGCCAGAAAAATCAGGTTTGTTCAGCAAGTAAAAAAAAAGGTGAAATACGCCTATGTTGTCAATGAAAGTAACTGTTTCAGCGTAAGAGAAGAGTGTAACTCAACTTCGATAAAAAAAACTCTATGAATTTATTGCCACAAATGGATGTCAACACTTATAACTGAAGATAGGAAAGATAAAAACTATGCATCAGAGAGAAGTGAAAAATTTCAGAGCTCGACTCCATGACTGAAATCGGATGTATGATTGAGCACTTAGTAGAAATTCCTTGGGGTAACTTTCCACATCTCTAGAAATGGCATAGTGTATCTTGTAGGTTTATATTTACAACGAGTTAAAATTCTATCATATTGACTCCAAAGTAGGAGAAAACTTTGATCTCACGACAATCATTGTACTGTTCCAGTTTATTGGACTTGTATCAGCAACATATCCAATAAGGGTGTGTAAGTATCCAATGTAAGTAAATCCAGTTCATTTATTTAGTGAGTTTTGATGATCCACCGAGAGTATTCAAATGCATATCACATCAGTCACCAACCAGGTGTCTCAAGGACTCAATGCATATGGAGGATTCTGAAAGACGTGGCGGTATCTTGAAAAAACATGTATCAATCAACCAAGTAAGTTGGAATTAAGAGAAGTGTGTGTATATTTTGTAAGAAGATTGCAGAATCTCACGAAGCAGTGCGACAACAAAGAAAGATTAGAGTCAGAATAATACGTATTTAAAATAAATTTCTTAACGTACTGAGTATATAATTTGCTCGTGAAACTGTCAGGAACATTCTTATTTAATAACCCAACTTCTTCACTACTCAATGTATCCATGGGGACATTACTATTGTCTATCCCTGCAAATTATTGAAAAGCACACATACAAATAGTTAGCGCAAGATCCTCATAGGTGTATGAACTTTATTATTTCCAAAAATCGCATATTTATTTAAAGAAGGTAAATCAAAAGATTCAGATAGAAGAAAATATATAGTTGAAGCTCTAAAGTAGCCACTAGTTATTCATTATTTTTGACGTGTTTGCCTGGACACAGTTGAGTTAATATTTACCAAGTCATTGACCTTCGGAGCACTTAACACTATCTAGTCTAATTCAATTCAAAAAAGCATAATAATGAGCCTTCAAAATAGAGGTCGAAAGACTAACATGAAACTTATTAATGTAATCTCAATATGAAATAATGGCTAGAATAATTTAGAAAGACCCGTTGAGACAAACTCAATTTTAGTTACTGCTTTGCCTCTCTCTTTACAGATTGGAAAGCCTTTTAGCATTAAAGAATATGAACAATGTACTAAAAGTCTACAATAATGTACTAAAAGTCTACAACAATAACATACTCAGTTTTACCCTTATCTTGAGATATAGAGAAGTTGTTTCTGATGATGTACTAATGTCTAAATGATATAAATCTTAAATTAAGCAGGATTTTGTACAAAAATAAAAAACAATCAAAAAATTAAAATATATAAAGTAGATATTTCCTATCCACCAGAAATTGATGCTTCCTAGACTTCCAAATGGAACAAAAACACATTATAACATGCAATGAGATGAGGCATTAGAAAAGTACATCCTCGATTCCATGTTGTGGAGAGGAATCTAGGGCGAAATTGTTCTATAAAGCAAAATAATATAAGCTGATGTTTCCAACAATTCAGAGCATGAACAGGAAAACTCAGCTTGACATCAATGGTTGGAATCTTCATCTAAATCCTTTGACACCAAACTCAACTTCTCTACTTTGCTGGATTTTTTCAATACCTGAAAAACAAAATTTGATTATCAAATTCAAAACTCTTTGGATAAATTTAATCCATTTATCAAGGCCCAGGAGAGGATAAAATTTCACTTAAAATGAAATAGATTTAGAGAGTTTCAGATGGAGAAACGCAAAAACCATCCCAAAATTGACAAGTACAGAGATCTTAAATTGAAAGCGTAGAAAATAAAGAGATTCAAAAAAATCAATAGGAAAAAGAGAAACCCATAAACCTTTGAAACCTGAAGCTTCAAAAGCACTGAGACCCAATTAAGATAGTGCAATACACGTGTTGGATGGGAAAGAAAAATAAAAATAGATGCAATTTTAGAGCACAACTTTGCAATACACTATATGATGCCTTCAGTACAAATATTTACTGCGGTGTTCGTCCTAGCCCTTGTTAACTTATAAAATAGAGTAATAATGGAATCTCCATAATGTTTGTACGAGAACTTTAAGAAGGTATGTGGACAATGAACATGCTTCAATTTCAAATAATAATTATCTAACTGTATTTTTAAAAAAAAAGAAGTCTCTTCTTTTAACAACGTTATGCTTTTAGTAGTAAACACCAAGCTTCAAAATTTGAGTATCAGACTTAACAGCATATACCGGGCTGAAATAATAGTATTCAAGTAATCTCCATTTCGACTGACCTTTATGATCATTCGAACTATTCAAAAATTATGAAAAAAAAAACTGAATACAATTTTGAAACAAAAAAAGTTAAAATACATAAGAAAAGATGATGAACTTGCTATCAAGATCAACATTTTTAGCAGTGTGAAAAGCATGTGAGTTGGTTAGTTATAGAAACACTCACATTGAACCTTTTCATGTGTATTTATTATACACAAATAACCCACTTTAAGCCACAATATCCACGTATATGTCTATTTGTGGACATTTTACTAATTGACAAAAAAAATTCACTACTATTAGACCTTAAAAAGTAGCTCCACAAAAATCATAACACTATAAAGCTTATCATTAATAATCATTCACATCATAGTGTGACGAATAAGTTTTTGATCAACCTCATTGGATCCAATACCTTGCCAGAGTAAGGGACGATCAGCCTCATTAGATCCGCAATCAATCAAAGTCCTCTTTTTGGGACTAGAGAAGCATAGCCTCTATCCTACGCTGGCTACACAGTTTATGGGGTTTGAGTTGTTATTTACTCTTACCCAAATCGGTGCTCAATACTACTCCCTAAAGACTCAATGTGCTCATATGCAAGGGCGGGACCTAGAATATGCCGAGAGGGTTCACCCGAACCCCCTCGGCAAAAATTTATGTTTTATATTTAAGGTATTTTAAAATAAATTTATATCTATATATTGATTTTGAACCTCCTAAATATAAGATTAGAGGTTTTTCGAACCCCCTGAATTGAAATCCTGGATCCGCCACTGCTCATATGCTCAATCAGATCAATTTACTCGAATCATTTCATCTAGTCTCATTGAACTCTCATCAAACTCAATATCATCTCAATAATCAATTCTTTCATTTAAAACATGTTTTCAAACTCATTCATATCTCCTCAAGACTCTATCTCAATCAATCATTTATGCTCAAAATACTCATGTTCAAAATAATAGAAGTTTAAGAACCTTTCAGGCTCAACTCGGACTCAACTCATTCTCATTCAAAAACGCTTTTAAGACTTACTCACATCTCATCAAACTCTTTTCTCGAAAACATCATTTATGCTCGATTCTATACTCATTAAGACTCTGAAAATCATGCATAGTGAATAATGGTGATACTTTATCTTACTCGAACTCTGAAAATCATACATAATGAATAGTAATGCAAAAGCTTCGAAAAACTCATTCTCAAAATAATGCATCATAATGGATGACTCAAGACTTTCAAAACTCAAATGAATGCACTCATGGACGCTTATATTCCCTCAAAACCTTTCTCTTACTCATAGCATAAAAAAAATACTCTTTACTCAATTAAAACAGTGCATTATAGGAAGTAATGTAGTAACTCAACAGGGTTCATGTGAAACTAGGTATGAACAACGATTCGAGAATAAGATTCATATGGATAAACACAATCTTGATAAATAAATATGGAAATCATAACTCATTCGAAAACTCAATGGCATTAGGGTTAGAACTCAACTTGACTCTTTAATGATGGAATTGAGATGTAGGGCGCGTGGACGAACTCAGTCCAACGCTATAAATAGCCTTACATACCTGGGAAGAACAAAGTTCTTTGGGAAATCGGAAGAACGATTGAAAACCCTAGCTTTTCTCCTCTTAAATCCTTGCTCTAAGTCATTGAAGTGTTAAAGAACGTAAAATAATGTTTTAACACTGCTTAGACCCTTACTTAGGTAAAAAAGGGTCGTGGGTTAGGCTTCGAAGGGGTGGGAAAAGACCGAACTACCCCTCTTCAAAAGCTGATAAAAACTGTCCACGGGACCATCTACGGTTCGTGGTTTGATCTACGGACTGTAGATCCCATCTGTGGAAATGATATTGAATTTTTAAGGCTCAAAAGTCCACTTACGAGTCCAAACGACAGCCCGTAGTAGTACTTACGGCCTGTTGGTTGGATCCGTATGTTTTGGGTCTCAAAAGTTGACTCTCAGTACTCTATCGACGACTTGACAGGACGGGTCGTCGTTGAATCTATGGCCCTTCGGTTGGAGTCGTCGTTCACAAACTCATAAAACTCTGATATGAAAGTCTCTGGTAAAATGGTCATAACGTTTTGCTCCGAGCTCAAAAAAAGTCAAACTTAGTGGCATTGGAAAGAGGACTCAAAAACCTTCAATTTGATAGTCATGGGCCACCTAACTCTTTATGAGCTGAGAGATATGATCATTTGAAGTTGACCTAAGTATAATCTTATGTCAAAACTTAATCGATAATGAAGTTTTCAACTCAACTTTGCGCTAGGGGGTTCTTGTGACCTTAAGTCATATCCAAAATCATTCCCACACTAAAGAATTGAACTTAACACCTAAGAACAATTAAGAATCATTCGGTACGACCTTATACGCAAATTCAAGAATTGTTCGGGTCTTTACTAAGAAATTTCTGGGGTGTTACAGATATATAATTACTCAATACAGGAGTTAGCTATACCAAACAGCAGGCAGCATTTGGTTGGCCAACCATTTGGAGAATGTTCACTAAAACTTCTCTTTCTTTTGCTGTTTACTGTTTCTTGAATCTGCTTTTCGTTTGCCATTGCTTCGTGGATGTTGTCGTGAACACGCTGACAGAGTTCATCTAGTGCAAGCATTGGAAATGGCTCCTCGATAAGGACATCAACCTGCAAAAATGAACACCCTCTTCTGGTCTAATATGAATCCCTTTCAACTTGTTTGTTTTATTAGTCTGTTTAAAAAAGAATGCATCTACCCTTTTTGGCAACTTTCCATATGACATTTTTAAGATCATAAGATTAAACGACATTTTGGTACATTCTATGTACTTTAATTTACGATTACAAGATTCAAAAGTTTTTCTTTATTTTCTTAAACTCCGTATCAAATAAAGAACAAACAAATTGAAACGGAGGGATTAGTCATCCTCTACACTCCTCATCCAGAAAGCTAATAGCCACGCTGAGACCTCTGTATAGGACAGCAGCACAGCTCTAATACAGCAAGAACCCTTCCACTGTGTTTCTTTCTCCTCTTTATTTTTGTTATTATTTTGTGCTGCTGCCTTCTTTTTTTTTTCCTTTTGTGGGTGGGTGGGGGATGGGGTATCAAAGAGTTGGAGTATGAAAAACAAAGCTGTGAACTCATTAGTTGTATATAAGGACTGGCTATACAGTGCAAGTTCAACGATTGAAGCTTCACATATAAAGGTAACAAATCCAACTTGTTGATGTAGAGCAAGTACCTTTTAACTGAGACCCCCACTGATGCAGGACTGGAGAAAAAACAAGAAACCCCAAATATCAATGTCGCCAGAAAAGGGAGCTCATGTATTGGCAATGGAAGTAGTGGAGGAATTCATATATTTAATTTGCAGTGCGTCAATGAGCAACATCCAGGTACTGGCATATGTTACATAGAAACTGAGATTTAAGTTTGATAATTCTAGAAAACCACGTTCCCAACGGAAAAAAATGAAGCTCTATCTACATGATGAAAATTGATCTTAGTCATATTTATATGTCGGTTTGTCAAATGTTGCACACATTAGTCTTGTGTTTAATAATACTTTTTAAGCTATTTGTTGTGTTTTGAGTAATTTGCAATGATTGTGCACTAACACATGTGATTAGATTATGCAGGAGTTCTTGAAGAAAAATGGAGTCTATGGAAGAAAGCACGAAGAGGGAAGCATGAACACAAGGCAAGGAACAAGTGCCAATGGAACAGAAGAGAAAAATTGGGCCTGGCAGCCTTGGCGTACTGCTGGCGCCCCACGCCAGGCCCAAAACTTCAGAGGTTGGGCAGTGGCGCACTGCTGGCGCCCCACCCCAGGACTGAAACTACTGCAGCGTGTCCCTGGGGCTATCCTGGCGCCCCACGCCCGAGTGTACTCGAATTTCCAATGAAAATTGGTTTAATTAGGACTCCTTTTTTGGTCTAAATTAGGAAAATTATTTGTGGAAACTCTATATATAGGACCCTAGGGTTATTTTGTAAAGGGTCAGCTACTTTTTGGTGTACAAGAGCAAGAGATTACAATTCATCTTAGGTTTCTATTCCTTTCTTCTTCTTCTTCTTCTTCTTTTCTTAGGTATTAGTAGTTAAAGACCCTTGTTCTGGGGCTACAGCTACGGGTTATTGTTGAACATTGATTGTTTTTGAATTAATTATTGGTTATCAATTAAATTACTTTTGTATGCTTGTTTTAGTATTTCATGATTGGCCACCATAGAAATTAATCTATTGTCTATTCTTGGACTCGAGAGATAAAGAGCTAGATAGACCAAAGAATGCAAAGAGCTTGATCTAACTTGCATATCACTTGTTTAGATTTGTGTTTAGGAGTGACGCCCGGACGAACACCAAGCTTGATTACGAAACAGGATGAAATATAAATGCTCGCCAATTAGGACTGCCTATCCCCGCTCAACGATGTAGTTAGACAACTAGTTGGAGTAGGCGATTAGAGGTCGAGAGATCATGATCATAAAATCAACCCTGTAAATCAGTAATTCGATAACCTTAGTTAATTCATTACATGAGATGCGATACATGAAACCCTATGCATGTTGCAGCTCTGGAATTGCCCAAAGTATTGTAAGTTAATCTTTTTATTTAATCCTTGCATTCTTTTATTTCTTTTGACACTCTTAAATAAATAATTAGACTAGTATAATTTAGTAAATAGTTAATTGACAAGTCCCTGTGGATTCGATAATCCGGCTCTTTTAGAGCCACTATATTACTTATGCGACCACGTACACTTGCGTGTGCAATTGGTAGCAACAAGTTTTGGCGCCGCTGCCGGGGACTAAGAAATTAACTATTCTTCTAGGTTATACTTTTTCTTTTTATTTATTTATTTTTGTTTTAGTTAATATTTTTTCCGAACAACTATTTTTTTTTCCTTTGAATAATTTGGTACTCTTATTCATATGGCTGATTGGGATAAATCGTGGTTGGGTGAGGAGTATCCATATAAATATCCTTGTAATTATTGTAATGGACCCCACTTGAATATCGAGTGTCCTATATGTTATATATGTGGTGATCAATTTGGTCATTGGAATGGTTGTCCTAACTCTTACTCCCCTCCCCCGAACCCCTATTATGATTCTTCAGTTATCTGTGATGTTGGCAGGGGTGATGAAGTGGAGAATGCAAAACAAGAGGCTCACAATGTGAACTCATTTATGGAATGTACGGACATGCTGGACAAAGTTAATTTAAAAATCTCGGAACAAATGTTTGAATGCGTGGAAGAGCACTCAAAAATCAGAGAAATGCAGGCTACGCTTGATGATATTGGATTGCAAATTGCAGTCCTAGCTAAAATAGAGGAGGATATTAAATCCCAACAAAGAGAAAGTTGTGAAGAAGCAGAGATAGTGAGCCAATCTTGGCTACAAGAACAAACCCAACTTCTAAAGTTTCAAGAGTCTATCCGTGATGGTCTGACATACATGACAACCCAACTGATAGAAGGAAGAGTGGAGCTCACATAAGAAATAGATCAATTTGGCTCAGATATTCATGGATTTGAGGCTCACTTGAACAAAAAGGCTGAGGCGTCTGATGCCCAATCACCAATTGTTGTGGATGATGACCAACTAGTGGAGCAAAAAGAGGAATTCCAACCATTTAACTATACATTATTCCTTAATGTCGATGTTGAGAAATAGTACAAAAGTGAGAATGTTGTAAATAATGTTGCTTTGGAGTTGAGGCATATTTGACCTCATTCTAAACATTTTTCTACATTATGCTTGGATGACAACATGAAATTCGAGTCATCTGAACTAATAGAGGAGTGTCTAGATGAGGAACAAGACACCTACATTCTAAAGTTTTCTAATCCACGTAGACAAAACGACATTCCTCACATAAGGGCAAAGAAGTGCAAGATGCGATATTTATTACTTGGTTCCTTTATCTTTATACCACCTCCCCTTGAGAGGAGCAGAAAAGTTGATGCAAAATTAGGGGTGCAATTCACAAGTTCAAAGTGGAAAGAAAAGTAATGAATTTACTTGTGTTGTGCCGTGACATTAAATTAGGCGTTTATTGGGAGGCAACCCAATTGGTAGTGTAGCTTCTTATTTTATTTTATTTTTATGTTTTTAGTGTCATTTTTTCTTTTGGTCTTATTTTTTTACAGGTTTTGGAGAAGTCTGAGTATCCAAAATTTGGAGCTAAGGAGCACGTTTGAGCTTAAGTGTTGGTGCGTATGACCCTTGATGGAAAAAGAGAACATGCTACTAGCTAGGCCTAAAGGCCCCAGGGAGTTTTCCTAACCCTTGTTTTAAATTTTATTTGATGCTTTGGGGACATAACATCTTTTTAAGTGTGGGGTGGAGGAATGAATTCCTAGTTTTTACTGCTTTATCGAGTCTTTTTGTATTTTTAGGTGGGTTCCTCGGTTTTTGTTTTCGGTACTTTTCCTGAGGATAGTCCCTTTGAATCGGCTAGGACTAAGTGTTTTTATTTTAGTATGTTATTGAGTCGTAGAAGTGACTTTCTCGATGATGGATGGATGACGACCGTCTTAAGGGAAAATTAGTCACTAGGAGTAGTACCTTGTGAGAAATCGACCTTTAGGAACTTTGACACCTTGCCTTGAGATTTAGCCAGACATCATGGGTGGTTCTACTTTTATGCAACTTGAATGAACTTGGCATCTGTTGCTTCCAATTGCACACGCAAGTGTACGTGGTCGCAAAAGTAATAAGTGGCTATTTAAGAACCGGAATATCGAACCCACATAGACTTGTCAATTAACTATTTACTAAATTATACTAGTCTAATTATTTATTTAAGAGTGTCAAAAGAAATAAAAGAATGCAAAAATTAAATACTAAGATTAACTTACAGTGATTGGGACAATTCCAGGGCTGCAACATGCATAGGGTTTCATGTATCGCATCTCATGTAATGAATTAACTAAGGTTATCAAATTACTGATTTACAGGGTTGATTTTATGATCATGATCTCTCGACCTCTAATCGCCTACTCCAACTAGCTGTCTAACTACATCGTTGAGCGGGGATAGGCAGTCCTAATTGGCGAGCATTTATATTTCATCCTGTTTCGTAACCAAGCGAGGTGTTCGTCCGGGCGTCACTCCTGAACACGAATCTAAACAAAGTTAGAACAAACTCTTTGCATTCTTTGGTCTATCTACCTCTTTATCTCTCGAGTTAGACAATAGATTTATTTCTATGGTGATCAAGCATGAAATACTAAAACAAGAATACAAAAGTAATTTAAACGATAACCAACATTAATTCAAAACAATCGATGTTCAACAATTACCCATGGCCGCAGCCCCAAAACAAGGGTCTTTAGCTACTAATACCTAAGAAAAAGAAGAAGAAAAGAACCCTAAAAAGTATTCACAACTTTTTCTTACACAATATATCCCCCCCAGTATATTCTAATAATTATTTCTATGGACTATTTATAGATATAGAAAACCCTAAATAAAATAACTGAGTCCAAAACAAATTAGGAACCCAAAACCGAAACGAAATTGGATTCCTACGTGAAGTGCACCGCCTCAAACTCTTGTTGCCTTCCCTTCTGCCACGTGGCACCTCTGGCACGTCCCTTAATTTGCACACACTATTGGAATATGTATATGTATAATTATAATATAATATTCAGTTTAATCCATTAAGCTGCCTGCTTGATTTTCCTTCTAGAATCTTCCATTTTTAATTTGTTTTAGCTCCAAACTTCTTCAACTTCACACCAATTTAATCCTACAAATAAAATACACTATTTAGCACAATCCATAAAATTCATGCTCAAAAGGGACAAATATAAATAATAAATATGAGACAAATAATGATAAGAAAATATATTTTTGGCCTCACATCAACACCCCACACTTAAACTTTTGTTCGTCCTCGAGCAAGCATTAAAACTCATCTTTAAAAATCATACTAGGAATGTCATCACTTTTAGTTGATACAAACAATTAGGCCATATTGAAATTTGAAAACATCAAGTACAATTCCCGCTCATTATGCAAGACATCCAAATAAACAACAAACCTCTAACCTCCTAACCTCAAGGAAAGACTCTGAACTCATCAAATTTAAGCTTGCTCACCTACTCTCATAAAAAAAAGTTAATAACATCACCTATCTATCATGAAACAAGTGCCCTCACAAGAAGAAATAGTCCACACACTCAATTCAAAAGATTGAATATAAATTAAGGACTTCACATCAAAGATCAAATCTCACACTCACCAATAAAATTCACATGTATGCTCAAAGAACCATATGCTTGCCCATTATGTACATCTCCACTAATTAAGCATGCTCGAATAGAATCAAATAGGACTTTTAAGGGTTGTAATGTAGGCTAGGGGACGGGTAGGAAAACTATATAATAGTGACTTACACTTCCCTAAGCACTTTGTATTTTTAGACTTCATCACCCATTATTTTCTTCTCTTTATTTTCAGCCCTCTCTTCAACAATTATTTCACAAGTAATTCTCATCATCTCAAGAATGCTTCAATCATTTTTTTCTTTCACAATAATATATTTTTTTCTCAAAGATTTTTTTTTCTTTTTCATGTCACATTCTTTCGAAGAGGGCTTTTTTCATCACTTTGTAGCTATCATTGATTACCTTTTGTCATTCAACCACCCATTTTATTTTTCCAGATATAACAATTATAATCAGTCTATGCTACAGTGCTCAAGGAAGCAAGGTGCAAAAACTAGGGATTCAACAAAATAGTTAAGGGCAAAATATGGCTACCAACAAAAGGCTACAGGCTCAAAAGGGCGAACTGGTGATATAATATCTGAAAAGGCTAAAATTTACAAGACAAATCAAAGAAAGCCTATTATCATCTCCTAAACTGAGCAACACTTTTTATTTCGCTTCAATAACATGCAGGGCAAGTTCTAGACAAAGATGCAAAACATGGAATAAGCAAATTCTCACCACACATGGCACAAGTATCAATCAAGATGGATCAATTCCACTTCTAAGAGAGACAGGATCATAACAAACTACAAAATAAAATAAGCTATAAACAAAGTCACAACCATGAGCCTAAGTGTCAAAGAGTCTGCAATTTCATTAGCAATCAAGCATTCACAAGAACCACTTCTTCGGGTTTCTTTTCTTCTCTCACCGCCTCAGAACTTCTCTTCTTTGGAGCTAGTTCTTCCAGTTGTAATCCACTCCATGTGCTCACAGCATTCAGTTGCCTTGGGTTAGGATCCGTGTCACCCGGAAGACCTCTAGGAAGACGTACATTGACTGCATTAGCCAATTGTGCGAACTGCCTTTCCAGATTTTTTTGCGCTAACTGGGTGCTTCTCAACTCTTCTCCCAACTTCCTATAGTGTTCTTCATTTTTGTTGTTGATTTTTGTACTTAGCTTTTGGAACAACTCCTCCTTAGTCATGCCCCCTTGCTTCGCACCTTGATTATTTGGCTGTTGAAATTGTTGTCCATTACCTTGTGGTCTGTATTGGTTCTGCCCTTGAGCCTGATTTTGGTGTTGATTCTGATTTCCACCCCATGAGAAGTTGGGGTGGTTCCTCCAACTTGAGTTATACGTGTTCCCATAATTCTGCGTACCTCCACCTCTTTGGGCATTCCCCACTTCATCACCCTTGTCAACATCACAGATAACAGAAGAATCATAATAAGGGGGAGGGGGAGGGGAATAAGAGTTAGGACAACCATTCCAATGACCAAATTGACCACCACATATATGACAAATAGGACACTCGATATCCAAGTGGGGTCCATTACAATAATTACAAGGATACTTCTCAACCAACCACGATTTATCCCAATCAGTCATATCAATAAGAGTACCAAATTATTTAAAGGAATTTTTTTTAATTGTGTAGAAAAAAAAAGAAAAAATTTAACTAAAAAAATTAAAAATTAAAAATAAATAAAAAGAAAAAGTATAACCTAAAAGAATAGTTAATTTCTAAGTCCCCGGCAACGGCGCCAAAAACTTGTTGCTTCCAATTGCACACGCAAGTGTACGTGGTCGCAAAAGTAATAAGTGGCTCTTTAAGAACCGGAATATCGAACCCACATAGACTTGTCAATTAACTATTTACTAAATTATACTAGTCTAATTATTTATTTAAGAGTGTCAAAAGAAATAAAAGAATGCAAAAATTAAATACTAAGATTAACTTACAGTGATTGGGACAATTCCAGGGCTGCAACATGCATAGGGTTTCATGTATCGCATCTCATGTAATGAATTAACTAAGGTTATCAAATTACTGATTTACAGGGTTGATTTTATGATCATGATCTCTCGACCTCTAATCGCCTACTCCAACTAGCTGTCTAACTACATCGTTGAGCGGGGATAGACAGTCCTAATTGGCGAGCATTTATATTTCATCCTGTTTCGTAACCAAGCGAGGTGTTCGTCCAGGCGTCACTCCTGAACAGAATCTAAACAAAGTTAGAACAAGCTCTTTGCATTCTTTGGTCTATCTACCTCTTTATCTCTCGAGTCCAAGAATAGACAATAGATTTATTTCTATGGTGATCAAGCATGAAATACTAAAACAAGAATACAAAAGTAATTTAAACGATAACCAACATTAATTCAAAAACAATCGATGTTCAACAATTACCCATGGCCGCAGCCCCAAAACAAGGGTCTTTAGCTACTAATACCTAAGAAAAAGAAGAAGAAAAGAACCCTAAAAAGTATTCACAACTTTTCCTTACACAATATATCTCCCCCAGTATATTCTAATAATTATTTCTATGGACTATTTATAGATATAGAAAACCCTAAATAAAATAACTGAGTCCAAAACAAATTAGGAACCCAAAACCGAAACGGAATTGGATTCCTACGTGAAGTGCACCGCCTCAAACTCTTGTTGCCTTCCCTTCTGCCACGTGGCACCTCTGGCACGTCCCTTAATTTGCACACACAATTGGAATATGTATATGTATAATTATAATATAATATTCAGTTTAATCCATTAAGCTGCCTGCTTGATTTTCCTTCTAGAATCTTCCATTTTTAATTTGTTTTAGCTCCAAACTTCTTCAACTTCACACCAATTTAATCCTACAAATAAAATACACTATTTAGCACAATCCATAAAATTCATGCTCAAAAGGGACAAATATAAATAATAAATATGAGACAAATAATGATAAGAAAATATATTTTTGGCCTCACATCAGCATCCTTGAAACAACTCTTTGTTTTGACTCTGAATTAATAAAATTGGGCTTAATTGTGTGGAAACACCGTAATGTGATTTATGTGAGCATGCTGAATAGTGACTGTATCCTTACTTGTGTTGTGATGCCATGTGTGGAAAGTGATTGTGTAGTTCATGTATTGATTGATAGCTAAAATTTGCCCCGTATGTGCTTAAATGAGTAACTTGTAGGACTTGATGAAAGTGATTGAGGCAATTCTTTGAATAGCCAATTCTGACTCTTTTGTGTGCCTCCAAATGAATTATCCCTAGTTAGCCCCATTGAGCCTTTTTAGCCACTATTTTTCTTTTGATTGAACTACATATTGAGCCAAATCCCTTTTATTGATACCATGACTTCTTTGATCCCAATAGTTGATCCTTAATACACTATAATATGAAGTGATTATGGAAGAAATGGTAGAAGTGAATGAGGGTGAAAATGCTTGTTGGTGTGGTGAAGTTAAAGAAAAGAAGTGAATTGGCCCATGGTCTCATAATGAAAAGGCACTTAAAAAAAAGAAGAACATATTGTGAAAATAATAATAATAAATAAATAAGTACTTAAATCAACAAAATGGTGAAGCTGGAAAGTTTTGAAATATGAAGTATATTTGGGAGGTGTGCAACAAAAAGAACAGAAGAGGTAAGAGAAGTTGTATGTCCTAAAATGGAAAACATGTGCATTAGGGGGGTGTAGTCACTAATGAAACTCTAAATATTCCCTCCCTTACCTTAAGCCGACATTACAACCAAATGAAAGTCCTCTTGATTCCTTGTGCAATACTTTGTGAAAATTAAAGTACACTAAGGGCAAACTTATGGCATGTTATGATATGTGTGAACTTCTTTTGGAGAGTGAGTGGAAAATTTTGTGAAAAAGGGCCTTGTATTAACATAAATGTGCGAACATAATGTTTGTAGGAGTGAAGGCTATACCAAAAATTGGTGAGGGCATCCATGACGCATGTTGGGTATATTGTTATTTGGTGTGTTCTTATATGATTGCATTAGCCAGGAATTATGAAAAAGAGTCATTCATTGAGGTTATATGTTGTTGATAGGTAGGCTAGCATAAAGAGTTTAACAATGTTGAATGTTGCATAAAGTGTGTACAACAAAAGCATGATTAAATATGTTTGGTTGATTTTGAGGTGGGTAGATGAGTCCAAGGGTAGTGATGAAAATGTGATAGTTAAAAGTTTGTTCGAGGACGAACAAGAGTTTAAGTGTGGGGTGGTGATCTTAGTCATATTTATATATCGGTTTGTCAAATGTTGCCCACATTAGTCTTGTGTTTAATAATAGTTTTAAAGCTGTTTGTTGTGTTTTGAGTAATTTGCAATGATTGTGCACTAACACATGTGATTAGATTATGCAGGAGTTCTTGAAGAAAAATGGAGTCTATGGAAGAAAGCGCGAAGAAGGAAGCATGAACACAAGGCAAGGAACAAGTGCCAATGGAAAAGAAGAGAAAAATTGGGCCTGGCAGCCTTGGCGTACTGCTGGCGCCCCACGCCAGGCCCAAAACTTCAGAGGTTGGGCAGTGGCGCACTGCTGCGCCCCACCCCATGACTGAAACTACTGCAGCGTGTCCCTGGGGCTATCCTGGTGCCCCACGCCCGAGTGTACCCGAATTTCCAATGAAAATTGGTTTAATTAGGACTCCTTTTTTGGTCTAAATTAGGAAAATTATTTGTGGAAACTCTATATATAGGACCCTAGGGTTATTTTGTAAAGGGTCGGCTACTTTTTGGTGTACAAGAGCAAGAGATTACAATTCATCTTAGGTTTCTATTCTTTTCTTCTTCTTCTTCTTTTCTTAGGTATTAGTAGCTAAAGACCCTTGTTCTTGGGCTGCGGCTATGGGTTATTGTTGAACATCGATTGTTTTTTAATTAATTATTGGTTATCGCTTAAATTACTTTTGTATTTTTGTTTTAGTATTTCATGATTGGCCACCATAGAAATAAATCTATTGTCTATTCTTGGACTCGAGAGATAAAGAACTAGATAGACCAAAGAATGCAAAGAGCTTGATCTAACTTGCATATAACTTGTTTAGATTTGTGTTTAGGAGTGACGCCCGGACGAATACCAAGCTTGATTAGGAAACAAAATGAAATATAAATGCTCGCCAATTAGGACTGCATATCCCCGCTCAACGATGTAGTTAGACAGCTAGTTGGAGTAGGCGATTAGAGGTCGAGAGATCATGACCATAAAATCAACCCTGTAAATCAATAATTCGATAACCTTAGTTAATTCATTACATGAGATGCGATACATGAAACCCTATGCATGTTGCAGCCCTAGAATTGCCCAAAGTATTGTAAGTTAATCTTTTTATTTAATCCTTGCATTCTTTTGTTTCTTTTGACACTCTTAAATAAATAATTAGACTAGTATAATTTAGTAAATAGTTAATTGACAAGTCACCGTGAGTTCTATAATCTGGCTCTTTTAGAGCCACTATATTACTTGCGCGACCACGTACACTTGTGTGTGCAATTGGTAGCAACAAAATCACCTTGGGACAGTATATGATCCAATAATGAGTACTAAATAAATGCTCATTACTCAACTCACTTGCACAAAATTTACCATTTTAAGTACAACTACCACTTCATCTCTAAGCAACCTGTTGCATACTAACCCATGAATACATGACGCAACCAGATTTGGCTGAGAGGAACACAGCACAAAGTTGGAAGATTATCAACAGGAAGCAATTTAACAAGTCTTCTAACGGCAAATGACATAATTATATGTGGTACAGAAACAGGAATGATTAAGGTTTGTCTATTCAACTTCTACTCAAAACACGAAAAATTATTAAAAGGCAAATGGAACTTTTGACAGTCCACATTGCAAAACAAACATGTTTATCATGTAATATGCACCTTTCTATAAGGTGTGTCAAAACTTCCACTACTCTTTTTGGTATCCTCCCTTCAAAATTCATTGTTAAAGAAGAGTGCAATCTTTATTTGCTTTTTTTCCAAACATAACGGTACTAACTCATTGCTTTGACTTCTAATGTTAAAAATGGCAGGGTTGGATCCCCTGTAGTGGTATATTACAGGTACAGAATAAGTGTAGCAAAAATGATAGTTTCAAGTTAGTGATTTTCACCCTGTACAGAAGGAGGAAGAAATCTGATTCCATATGATGTAGAGAGAACAACCATACAAATGAGTGCTGTGTAATTATATCATTCTACTTCAAATAATTCTACATGCCATGTAAATCAATCTTAGATGAATGCTAAGCCTTTTTGCTTCTTTTTTTTAACTTAAAGAAAGGAAATTAGCTTAATTCTTGTTGCACGACAATAGAAGTAAAACATGTCACAACTGTATATTTTTTAAAACAAATTCTCATAAAAAATGTACAAATTAATGATATAACTCAAAATCAGACATGCTCATATCAATTAGGCATTAATTCTTGATTCACAGCCATGGAATTAATTAAAGAAAAAATAAAAATTGACCCCTACAAAACTTTTGATCATGACCAGAGAGAGTCAAGAAACTGAGACTCAAGCAGCATTTCTCTAGTCCTTTCCAAGTGTGCCTTCAACATCAAGAGTTCATTCACGTTATGACATGTTTCAACATTGAATGAATCCCACATACCATTCGAAGATTCATTCAATGGGATTCATGAGGACGAATAATGCGTTTCAAGATTGAATGAATCCCACATACCATTCTGCCCAGAGGATGAGCAATGCCTTTCAAGATTGAATGAACCCCAAATACCATTTGACTCAGAGAAAGAACAATGTCTTTCAAGATTGAACGAATCCCACAAACCATTCGATTCAGAGGATGAACAATGCGTTTCTAGATCGAATGAATTCCAAATACCATCAGACTCAGAGGATGAACAATGCGTTTCAAGATTGAATGAATCCAAAATACCATTCGACTCAGATGATGGGATTCCTAAAGATGAAGAAAGCGTTTCAACGTCCCCACAAGTGTAGGATTTTCCTGCGGGAGAGAAAACAAGAATGGCAACTTTAGCACCAGTCCTGGATTCAAGTTCCACAGCTTTCTTGAAAAGTCCTTTGCGTCTCTTCGAAAATGCCACCATTCTTGCAGACTCTTTTGAGATTTTCTTTATTTCAATTTTTCTTTTCCCTTTGCCCATCTTTCTTCTTCCTTTCCTTTCTAAATTTCTCTCCAACTAACTCTATTATAAACTGATGTTAATTGTTAACTGTTCTCTACTTCTCTTATGTACTCTATTATAAACTGGTTTTCTATTTCTCTTACTTATAGGACGTGTCCGGCCCAATAAGGTTATTTTATAGAGGAAATTTTAGGTTTAGCAAACATAAAAATCATATTAGCGCTCTATAGATACAGTTTTGCTATTTGTGCTCCATAGCAAACTCTCGGTTGTTAAATCGCAGGCAGGCATCTCGTTTGTATAAAAGTGCAGCGATTATATATGTATATCAGTTAGATAATTGTATATATGTAACTACTATGTATATGTATCAATGATTGTGTTTGTATATCTGCATAAAATTTGAATTTGTATACAATTGAATCGAATTAAAATATTTGTATGTCAAATCTCTCTCTTGCTCGCTTTATATAACACAAATTATACATTGTAATTTGTATAATTTATGTTTGTATAAAGCGAGAAAGAAAGAAAGGCAAAAGAGAACTGGGCAGGGGAAGATCTGTATTTATATAATTATAAGTGTATAGGATGAAAAGATAAGTATTTGTATTTGTATATACAGTTTTCTCACGCTTTATACAAACACAAACACAGTTTATACATTTGTGTTTATATAAAGTGAGAGAGGCGAGCGAGATTCCAGAGTGGCGAGCGAGATTATTTTGTTTGCTACGAATTAGAATTAAATGAAACTATAACTATAGCATTTATTTTGAATTAATAGTTTCCTATAATGCACAATTTTCTCTATTTTATAATGCTTTAATGTGCATGTATATATAAAGAAAAAAAATATACATCTAAAATGGATTAGAATCATATGTATAAATACTATCCTCAACAATTTGAATGTCTACTTATATTTTCAAAATAATAATGGAGCTACATTAAATCAACCTTTTAGCATGGTTATATTAGAGTAATTCATTCATTCCAATTTCCACATATTGCGTTATCTTAAAACCTAGAGTGTAGTGTTCAAGTAATAAAATAGTGATATTTTTTTCTATATATAATATGCAAAATCCAACAAATTTGGCACACACTATTGAGTCAAATTTGAAAATCTAGTATTTTGTGGCCCTAAAAAATTAAACTAGATTCATCTTTATTTAGCATAAAAGAACTTATATAATTCATTGTTAAATTAATAAAACTGACACATAAAATAGAGACAAAATTAAAGTGAGTCAAACTGAAGGTATATTTATATAATGAAATCTTCATAATGTTTGTACGAGAACTCTAAGAAGGTATGTGGAGAATGAACATGCTTCAATTTCAAACAATAATTTTCTAACTGATTTTTTTTTAAAAAAAAGTTTTTTATTTTAACAACATTCTCCTCTTATTAGTAAACACCAAGCTTCAAAATTTAAGTATTAGACTTAACAACATATACCCGGCTAAAATAATAGTATTCGAGTAATCTCCATTTCGACTAACATTGGTGATCATTCCAACTATTAAAAAATTGTGAAAAGAAAATTTGAAAACAATCTCAAAACAGAAAAAGTTAAAATACCTAAGAAATTATGATGAACTTGCCATCGAGATCAACATCTTTAGCAGTGTGAAAAGCATCTGAGTTGGGTAGTTATAGAAACACTCACATTGAACCTTTTCATATGTACTTACTATACAGAAATGGGATAATCATATTAATTGTGCTTCATAACAAAAAAAATAGAATAGTAAAGGACCAAATGATTAGCATTGACAATACATATAGCTAAATTATTTATACAAACCAAAATTTAAAAAATTCTAGCAAAAGTAGCTAAGTACAAATACAAGTCAAAGTAAAAAAAATCTAGCAAAAATAATCTCTAATTAGGCTTCATTTTTTTTTCTTCTACCATCTTCCTTTGCAAGTAGATCCGCCACCATATTTTGCTCCATATGTCAAACTCTTCATCATATGCTACCAATTGAACCAAAAAAATATATGAATAACTAAAATATCATATACCTATTAAAAAATAATTATATCAAAAGAAAGAAATTTAAACTATATGCAATATATTTGTATATTATTATTTCAATAGTACAAACAATACTAAATAATAATCATCTCTTGAAATCTAAAAGTTATTATAATCAAACTACATTATATCCCAGAAACTGATTATTAGAAAGAACAATCGCATACTGACAGCACATTGTTCATTATTACAAAGGTATTTTTTTTTATCATACTTGCTTGGTGAATTATAATACATACATAAATAAAATATTAAGAAAGCATGTACAAGTACATAAAAATAAAAAGAAAGACTTGAGAATGAAATATATCTTACCTTCATGTACTTCTTTTTTGTTACATGTTAGTTAATTCACAAACAAATATGATGAAGAAGAGAAAGGATAATCTTGAATGTGAATCTTTATGAAACTAAATATGAATTTATATAAGCAATATAGAGGAAATGAAAAAAGAAAGACTTGAGAATGAAGTATTTCTTACTTTCATGTACTTCTTTTTTGGTACATGTTAGTTCATTCACAAACTAATATGATGAAGAAGAGAAATGATAATCTTGAATGTAAATCTTCATAAAACTAAATATGAATTTATAGGCAAAATAGAGGAATACCATAAGACATCATAAAGTTACAACTTTATGGGTTTGGAGGTTATGAACATAAAAATTATGAAAGTTATGAATATTATTAAAAGTAAAAATTAAAGAGATGCAATTCCTTGTGAATAAATTAAATAATAAAGAAAAAATATTATCATTTTATGATTAGAAGTAAGACAAACAAATAAAAAAAGAAAGTGAAGAGTTTTTATTGTAAATGTTCCTCAATTAATAAAATATTTATTTGTAATGAATTAAATAATTTATTTTTACAATACAATAATTAATTTAAATAAGAAAAAAGGTCAAAAAAAAAGGAGAAAAAAGATAAATGCAAATGGAGGCATAGAGAGATATCACATCACATTGTCTATATTTCTCCTTTAATATATATATAGATTGGTAAAACTAGTGGGTTGGCTTACCTATCGGTTGGGAACATAGGTGTCGTCACACATGTAAATTTGGGTTGTGACATAGGTTGCTATGCATTTTCTTCAAGCTCTTGTGGTTTCTCCTAGGCTTCTTCACACTGAAACTGCTACCGAACTCTGCAGACAGTTATCGGTCTAATGCTTTGAGCAGGAACCACAACTTACAGATGAGAACGAGGTCCATGCTATGATGGTAAAGATGGCCAGGAAATACAAAGCTTGGCTTATGTATTATCAAATTATGTCTCCTGGAGAAGACGGCTCTCTGAGGAACAGTGAGGCCAGCAGCATCAGTTCAACTCAACATGAATTACAACAGATAATGTAAGTTTCTTAGACTATGTTACAGATAAGCAGTCGATATATTGAAGTAGTAAGTTGCTCTGTATAAGACATAGAAAGGAAACATGACCACTAGACGAGTAGCATAAAAGACCTATTGGAATGGATTGGATGGTTATGACCAAGTGTGATTAGTTTCTTTAGCAATTTTATGAGTCCAAGCCACATTTTAGAACATTTCACTAAGCTCATTCTCATCCAAATTATTTCTGTCTAACAGGGATAAGGAGTCCAGAAGCACAAGATCTTCCGATTCATGTAAGCATGGAAACAAGCAGTGCAGCTGTCCAAATGTAAGTATAACTGATCCTCTTGGATAATACGAGATATAAACTAAGTCTGAGCACGATACCAAATTCAAAACTTGCATGTTTAGTTAGCCTAAGGTCCTAATTCCCCTGATTATTGTTTCAGTTTGTATGACTTTCAAATTAATAGAACATGAATGCAGTTTGAGAAGGTGCATTCTTTTAATGCCCAAACTGATGCTAAGGATGAGAAAGAGAAGACAGATTATCACATCCAACGAGTCCACAGAGAAAAAACAAGTACTATTACTGAACGAAGGAGTGGCGTAGCAGAAACACCCAAGAACTCAACCACCAAATGCCTCAAAGATATATTGCTTGATTCAGAGAGTCAAAGACATTTGATTTCAGCGACAGCAGTTCTGTAAGTGGAAATTTTCATGAGGTAATATCTTGATAAAGACAGCCATGAAAAAATAAGTCTAATTGAATACCCATTTGAAAACTAAACAATTGTACAAGCATGTACACAATCAAATCATCTTTTTGATTCAGGAATATGCAAAAGACATGGAAATCACTTCAAACCGGAGCCTAGAAAATCAGTAAACAGAGGCTTTTTATCAGTTCAGTCCTCACTCACCTGTTTTAAGCTTTAGTAGGTCTGATATTCACATTAACTCAACTAACTCAATGAATACAGGAACCAGAAATCTTCTCGCTCCTCACTGTTTTTGGAAAGCTTGGTTTGTAAATCGCAAGTTTCTGGACTAAGACACAACGAAGGAAACAGAGTAGAAATCACTAACTCACTCTCCAGAAGATTCTCCAGTTCATTTAGTCATATTGATTTATCAGCAGAAGGAATCAGAGGCCTCAAAACGCACATACATTTGAGTGGTAACAATGAAGCAGCAAAAATGCAACAGAGCTTACAGATGATTGATAGTAGATCCGACGGATATCAGGTGTCCATGACTTTACGTGATTATCAGCTCTGCAAAACACAGCACCCAAGGATTTCTTCACGGCAAAAGAACAGGTGCAAGAAGACCTTAAAAGAAATATCTGAATATGCTGAAGAAAATTCTAAAGCAGAACAAGCAGCACTACTTGAGAAAATAATTTCAAAGTCATGTTTCTCAGAAGAGTTTGGGGATTACAAAGACTACACAGTTGACCTTACAACAATATATGAATTACTGAACAACAAAATAGGACCTTTTTTCCAGCATAAGAACCGAAATTTGGCCTTTAACACTAAAATGTAGAACAAGAATTACAGAAAACTTCAAAAGACAGAGAGGGCATTAACAAAGTAAAGATCCATTTAAAGACTAAAAAGGGAATTACCTTAATTCCTGCTGCACCATAATAGAATTAAAACCTGCAACAACTGTATATATTTTTAAAAAAATTCTCACAAAAAATTACAAGTTAATTCACAGCCATGGAAGTAATTAAAGAAAAAATAAAAATTGACCCCTACAAAACTTTTGATCATGACCAGAGAGAGTCAAGAAACTGAGACTCAAGCAGCTTTTCTCTGGTCCTTTCCAAGTGTGCCTTCAACATCAAGAGCTCGTTCACGTTATGACATGTTTCAACATTGAATGAATCCCACATACCATTCGACGATTCATTCAATGGAATTCCTGAGGACGGACAATGCGTTTCAAGATTGAATGAATCCCACATACCACTCGACTCAGAGGATGAACAATGCGTTTCAAGATTGAATGAATCCGAAATACCATTCGACCCAGATGGTATTCCTGAGGATGAACAAGGCCTTTCAAGATTGAATGAATCCCACATACCATTCTGTCCAGAGGATGAACAAGGCCTTTCAAGATTGAATGAATCCCACATAACATTCTGCCCAGAGGATGAACAAGGCCTTTCAAGATTGAATGAATCCCACATACCATTCTGCCCAGAGGATGAGCAATGCCTTTCAAGATTGAATGAACCCCAAATACCATTTGACTCAGAGAAAGAACAATGTCTTTCAAGATTGAACGAATCCCACAAACCATTCGATTCAGAGGATGAACAATGCGTTTCTAGATCGAATGAATTCCAAATACCATCAGACTCAGAGGATGAACAATGCGTTTCAAGATTGAATGAATCCAAAATACCATTCGACTCAGATGATGGGATTCCTAAAGATGAAGAAAGCGTTTCAACGTCCCCACAAGTGTAGGATTTTCCTGCGGGAGAGAAAACAAGAATGGCAACTTTAGCACCAGTCCTGGATTCAAGTTCCACAGCTTTCTTGAAAAGTCCTTTGCGTCTCTTCGAAAATGCCACCATTCTTGCAGACTCTTTTGAGATTTTCTTTATTTCAATTTTTCTTTTCCCTTTGCCCATCTTTCTTCTCCCTTTCTGAATTTCTCTCCAAGTAACTCTATTATAAACTGAATTTATGTGATTTTCTTTATTTTAATGTGTGTATATATATATACAAAAAAAATATATCTAAAATGGATTAGAAGCTTGGAAAACAATTATTAATAGCTTAAAGCATAATTAATTACTTATAACTAAATATAAAATGTATTTACAATTTAAATAAATTAGTATAAATCTATAAATTAATATTATTAAACTGATGCACAACTTGGCTAGCGTAACTAGTTTTACTGGAACTTATCACCAAAAAAAAAAAAGTTTTACTAGAAATGTCAATTTTCACAAACTAATGTAGTTGATTACTACAAATTCAAAATTGAGGAGTAATTCATTGGTGACTAAACTTCGTATACAAATTTTATAAAGCTGCCACAAATGTATTTTACAAAAGATGGTTTTGATTTTTTATTTTCTTTTTGAATTATAAATACGACAATATCTTGATGTCAGGGGCGTAGCTACAACTATGGAAAATTACGTTGTATATATATATGTCAAATTCTACATTTAAAGATATATATTTAAAGTTGGATACTTTTAACAAAAGGGTATCCCTTTGGTGTAGTAGTAATAATTGTCCATTTGAATTAAGGAGTTCCTGGTTCAAACACCAAGTAGCAGCCACACGCCATTATTCTTGGACACCTTAATAAAATTTCTGATTCCGCCACTGCTTGATGTAATAGCTAGTTCTAGTAATGTTAGTATATTTTCTACTTGAAAAACTATAATTCCATAATTCCAATGTAAAAGTTAATTTTTAATATAGGATAAATAAATTAGTTATTAAAATTTTGATTTTGTAATTTTAATTTTTAATTAATAATCAGTATCTTTAAGTTCGATTTTAATATAGTAAATCGATAAACATAATTTGTTCAACTTACATATACTCTCGTATAATAGAGAATTATGATTTTAACTTTTTAAGAAACATTTTAATTATATTATATAAATATTTGTATTTAAAAGAAAGAACAAGCAATCCTCTTTGTCAATCAATCACATTAAAATGACATTTCAATCTAAATAAAAGAGTCAAAATCTTAATTACTAAATAATTATGTTTATATTGATGCTAATTTTTATAAGGAAAAATTATGGAACTTGTCAAAATTAGTAATTTATTTATGGAATTTCTAATTAAAGAAGAAATAAGATAAGTAATTAATTTTGAATTCCCCGTCTCTCTCTCTCTCTCTCTCTCTCTCTCTCTCTATATATATATATATATATATATATATATATCATGTCAATAAGAAGAAATCCATTCAAATGTATTATGTATCAATTGTATGCAATCAAATATGGGTGAGAGTTTTGTATTTTATTTCAATTGTATTAGAAAGAGTTTTTGGGTAAAATCATCCCTCAACTATGACTCAAATCTAATGTACATCCTTATATTATCTAAGTGAGCAAAAAACATCCTTATACTTCCAAACAATAATAAGAAGGAAAAATTACTAAAGTACAAACCTTTAAGTATATTATTTTCCATTTGTCTCTATATCTTTTAAAAATAACTAAAATATCTTATTTTAATAATGTATCTGTATTAATGTATACGCGCTTATATTAATGTATCCGCGCTTTCATTAATGTATCCGAATTGGGTTAATTTTGATTTTAATAATGTATCCGTATTAATGTATTAATGTATCCGTGGTTGTATTAATGTATCCGCGCTTTCATTAATGTATCCGGATTGAGTTAATTTTTATTTTAATAATGTATCCGTGCTTGTATTAATGTATCCATGCTTTCATTAATGTATCTGGATTGGGTTAATTTTAAAGGATTATTGTAATTAGAAAAAAAGTAGGGATAGATAGTAATTTCATCTTTACACTATGTGATTTATGTAACTTACCCTAATAAGAATCATCCTTCAGTTTATTTTTGTTAAGAAATTGATTGAACCAATAAAAAAAAATATTTTCTTAATTTGGTCATATCTTAGCCACAACGAGAAGATCAAATTTACCTAAAAAGAATAAGGATATGGATAGGAAATGAATCTTTCATTCTCAGAATTTAAATTTTGTGTTTTGTTAGTTTATATGTTTTTTGCATCATCAAGTAAATTGATTTGCAACAATACATAAGTCTTGAAATATTTATGCAGTAGGTTCCGATGGTTAGAAAGATTATGTAAAAGAATTCATTTTAAAAATATTACGCCCAACTATTTAGAGATTTTCTTTAATAAAATATTTAGTACGTATGTACGTTATATACAATGTGTCACGACCCGAGCCTACACCCTGGACGTGGCTGGCACTCGAGAACCATTGCTGGTCCCCAAGCGAACCCTCATCCTGACTTACTACAAGCGGAAAACTAACTCAAGCAATAATAGGCTTAAAATTGCATTAAATCTGATAAACTCAAATACTCAACTCATAAAGTCTGGACAATATTCAATAGAAATTCTTATAGTTTGTAAAACAACTCAAAAGAAGCAAATACTGAAAGACTCATCAACTCTATCTATCTATGAAGCCTCTATAGTTCAACATGGACGTTGGGACAAGACCCACAACACCCTAAAAAGACTAGATTGAAAGGAGAAAAGGAAAATCCTCTGGAATGCAAGGAGGCTCACCAAAGCTAACTGGAATGTCAAATGATATGCGTATGTTGATGATCCTCAACTCCTGTATCTACATCATTATAAGATGCAGGTCGAATGACATCAGTACATTGAATGTAAGAGTATGTAATATAGCTGAATAACAAAATAACTGAACATAAACTTTGGCAGTAACTCAACTGAAATATAATATAAATCATTATGGAAAACTCATTTAAACTCTTACCGAAAGAATGCAATAAAAGCATATACTGAACTGACTAGGCTGAAAGAAATACTCAACTCAACTCAACTGAACTAAACTCAACTCGACTGAACTCAACTCGACTGAACTCAACTGAACTCAACTCAACTCAACTCGCCTTAAATCAACTCAACGTAAAACATAAAATAGAGATAATATTATTTTAAGCTTCACAAAGTATAATATAATAAATCAAATAAAATTATATGTGAAAATACAATGAAAGTACTCTTTACTCTCTTTGGGAGTTTCTCTAACCGACAACCATCACTATGAGCTACGTGATGATACAACGTCTCGCCCACGCTGCCAAAACTATCCTATACCTTGCCGGGGTATAGAACACCTCAACTAAGTGGATCCACTAATCAATAAGGATTCATCTAAAAAGTATGATCATGTACCCATGTTGGCAAGACATGGTTTATGAGGATTTTGAGTTGTCTGAACTCATCCCCATATCGATGCTCAATACTACTCCCAATAATTTATATACTTATGCTCAAATGTATAAAACATACTCTTTCTCTGGTTTGAGATAATTGCTCAAACTATCCTCTTAAAATAAGTAACTGCTCTGAAGTATCTCTGAACTCATAAATTCATTTAGAAATCAAAGTTTCTTTATCAATGTAAAAGTAATACATTTGAGAATCAATTAGTTCCCTTAAACTTTACTCAAAAATTCTCTTTAAACTCTACTCAAACTCTGCTTTACTTTATATAAAAAAATAATTTAAAACAAATGTTTATTGTGATCTGATCATTGATGACTCGGGAAGTCATACTGCATAAACATTGATGGCATACTCGATTGTCATACTAATCATGAATCATAGTTCTCTTCTCAATGTAAAAATATTACTTTTGGAACTATTTGTGTTCCCTTAAACTCTTGCTCAAATCTTGGTTAAAACTCTTTCTCAAACTTCTCTTTTACTTTCTCAAAAACTCAATTTAAAACAATTTTGTTTTGTTTAAAAAGATTCTCAAAATTTATAACTCAAAATAGGGTTCATGCTGAAATATAGACATGAACAACCCAACCCAAGGATCTCAATAACAATATAGAAAAACTAAATAATCAGAACTCAGAACTCAACGATACTACTCATCTCAAAAATACCAAATTAATAGGGTTCATGCTGAAATATAGACATGAACGAATCAACTCAAGAATTTAATTGCATAACACATAGCAACTCAACCATTAGGAATAGAAATCAAAACTCAACAACAAATTCATCTCAAGAATTCTCAAATCTAAGGATAGAACCTAGATTTACTCTTTTACTGATTTGAAAGTAGATGTAGGGCATGATGACGAACTAGTCCAACACTATGATAGCCTTACATATCTGGAAGAACAAAGTTCTTGAAGAATCTTGAAGAAGAACTTGATTGGAAGACTTGAAACCCTAGCTTGAAGAAGAACGATCAAGTAAACCTTTCTTGAGATTCATGAATTAGTTTCTAGAGAGCTCTATGGCCAAGAATTATGATTTCCATTAATGATTCATAATTGTATAAAGGAATTTTAGTTGGAAAGAATGGAATTCTTGGAGAATGACTTACCTTGAAGAAGAATCTTGAATGGAAGTCCTATGCGTTGATTTTTCCTTAGGGTTTTGCTTTAGGGTTTGAGAGAGAAGAGAATAGAGAATTAAGAGATGAAAATCTGATTGTTTTGGGACTTTTATTAGTCAAGAAATTCTTTAGGGTTTTTTAGAGGTAAAAAGTCAAAAACGACATTCTTAATGTTTTCCCGTCGGCTAATTCGTCACCGCACTGTATCAGGTTACTAAAATAATCATAACTATTTACTCAGAGCTCGGATTAACGCAAAATTGGTGGCGTTGGAAAGAAGATTCAAATACCTTTAATTTGATAAGGTATGGGCCACGTAACTCTTTATATTCTAAGAGATATGATCGTTTAAAGTTGAACTAAGTAGAATCTTATATCAAAACTTAATTGGTAATGCAGCTTTCAACTTAAATTTGTGCTAGGGGATTTTTGTGACCTTAATTCATCTCCAAATCCATTCCCACACGAAAAATTAACCTTTACATATATGAGAAATTTAAGAATCACCTGATACGACCTTACATGTAAATGAAGAATAGCTCGGGTCTTAACTTAAGAAATTTTTGGGGTGTTACACAATGCAATTCACATTTTATACAATGTACAGAAATGCTGGAAATTTAGTGAAATTACGTAGGCGTTTAGTTATGAAAATAATAAAATTATTATTAAATTTGAAAATTTTGAAGTTCGAGTTGTATTTGGCCGTACTTTTTACAAAGAATATTTAAAATTTGAATTTATTCTGTCTGAATATAATTTAAACCCTCAATTTCTAAAAATTAGAAAAATCACCCAACTTGACTAGCTTAACCATGAGTACATATATTCATTCGACTTGACACATTTTTTTGTTGGTGGCGTGAGTTTCTTAAAAAAATTGATAGAAGGATGAATCTTGCAACTTTTTGGATGAGAGTTTTGTATCAATTGTATGCAATCAAATATGGGTGAGAGTTTTGTATTTTATTTCAATTGTATTAGAAAGAGTTTTTGGGTAAAATCATCCCTCAGCTATGACTCAAATCTAATGTACATCCTTATATTATCTAAGTGAGCAAAAAACATCCTTATACTATCCAAAAAATAATAAGAATCATCCTTCAGTTTAGTTTTGTTAAGAAATTGATTGAACCAATAAAAAAATATATTTTCTTAATTTGGTCATATCTTAGCCACAACTAGAAGATCAAATTTACCTAAAAAGAATAAGGATATGGATAGGAAATGAATCTTTCATTCTCAGAATTTAAATTTTGTGTTTTGTTAGTTTATATGTTTTTTGCATCATCAAGTAAATTGACTTGCAACAATACATAAGTCTTGAAATATTTATGCAGTAGGTTCCGATGGTTAGAAAGATTATGTAAAAGAATTCATTTTAAAAATATTACGCCCAACTATTTAGAGATTTTCTTTGATAAAATATTTAGTATGTATGTACGTTATATACAATGTGTCACGACCCGAGCCTACACCCTGGACGTGGCTGGCACTCGAGAACCATTGATGGTTCCCAAGCGAACCCTTATCCTGACTTACTACAAGCGGAAAACTAACTCAAGCAATAATAGGCTTAAAATTGCATTAAATCTGATAAACTCAAATACTCAACTCATAAAGTCTGGACAATATTCAATAGAAATACTTATAGTTTGTAAAACAACTCAAAAGAAGCAAATACTGAAAGACTCATCAACTCTATCTATCTATGAAGCCTCTATAGTTCAACATGGACGTTGGGACAAGACCCACAACACCCTAAAAAGACTAGATTGAAAGGAGAAAAGGAAAATCCTCTGGAATGCAATGAGGCTCACCAAAGCTAACTGGAATGTCAAATGATCTCAACGAAGCGTCTGTTGATGATCCGTTTGGAAGAGCTTGATTTTTTTCGCACTTACCACTAGGCCATTCTTTTTAGCAATCTTGAAGAAAGTATTAAAATGCATAAAATGAGAATCAGTATCTTCAGAGAAAATCAGCACGTCATCAATGTAAACAATTGTCATATAACTATAATCATTAAAAATAGTATTCATGATATTTTGGAATTCAGAAGGGGCATTTTTGCAATACGGGATCGGCGGTAATCCTCCGAAGATGTAATGATAAACAGTTAAAAATAATTAAAATGAAAGAGAAGTATTAAAACTTACTAGTTTATTGAAAACATAGAAAGAGTACAGTTGCGGAAGGATTTACAGAGAGAGAGAGAGGTCTTTAGAAATTGGTGAAAATTTATATTCTGCCTCTTAACGAGAAATGATTCTTTCTTTCATAGAGTAGAAAGGGGAGTGCCTTTATATCTTAGGCGTACAGGTGTAAGGCTTAGATTTAACCAGAGATTAATTGCCTTTTTCTTTTTTGGAAAGTAAGGCAGAATCTTTACTGTTTGGTAAAGTCTGTTTCATACTAATCCCTTTTAGGAATAGTGAAATGCCTCTTGGAGAAAAGTAATTCCTGCTTTGCCTCTACTTTTTTCCAAAGGTCGTTTCCCTATTCGTAATTGGGGTCTAGGTATGCTTGTGCTATTCCTCTGGGGTCGCACATGTCTCCATTACTACTTTCTCCAGATGAAGCAGCATCATTGATTAGTTGCATGATTTTTTCTTCTGTATGATTGTCCATATTTTCAAGAGCATGTTTAAGTCTTGCTTTAAGCTCGGCTTTTGATGGTCTTGTCTTGCTTGGGTTATGAACTTCTCTGGGCAATTTTGGATTTTGCTGTTTGGGAGTCCAGCCTTTGATTTTTATCTCTTTGGATAAGAACTTAATCCGATCAATTTCCATACTAGCGAAATTCCATGAAATAATAAAGGATATTCTTTTTTGAATGTAGAATTTACACATCTTAATGTGCTCGGGAAGAGTAGTTATTCCTTCTTTGATTTGGAATTCTTCAAACCTATTGAGGAATTGTTGGGGAAGAATCTGTTGATTTCCTCCAAAAAGGTTCCACCACTCATAAAACCATCTGGGGATGATTGCTTTTAACATGTTTGGACAATGCTTAATGAACCAAGTATGTCTTGGTCTTAAATATAAGAAATTGAACCATGCCGCTTTGTAGTCAAACCAGTTGTATGTTTGAGGTCTATGTGCCATTGATAAGGCAATGGGAGTATGTAAGTGGTCTGCATACCATTCGAAAGGGGATAATACCTTTTTGATGGTAAATCTTGAGTATTTAATAAAGTTTGAATTATGTTCATCCATGTTGTGTTCTACCTCTATAGAGTCAGTATCTATGAGGATAACTTCGTAAAATCTTCTAGTCTTGTATAGATTGTCAACATCCATGTAGTTTGAATCTGTGTAACAAGGCTTAATGAGATTTTCTACCCCGAAAGCCTCATACTCCTTGTCTATCGCCATTAATAGCAGTATCTGAGAAGTAATGAATTCAAATTTTTCTTCTTTAGAAGAAGATTCTTTTGGCGTTACAGAAGTCAATGCTGGGTTGGCTGCTTGTGCAAAAGACTCTGGGGCCTTCATCGTATAGCTTTCTTTAGTCTGGACTAAGGAGCTAGAAGATGCTTCCTGTTTGAAAGGTTTTGATGGCAAAAGGCTGATGAGTTTTGGTGATGGTGCTGGCAGTTTTGGGTAATCGGCTAGTATAGTGTATCTGTTTTGGAAAGATACTTCTGGTGGCCTTGTGGCAAAAGGCTTTGTTTGTTTTTCTGGAGTTAAATGAGGAAGGGTAAATGGTCTGGCGCCATTTGGCTTTTTTGGGGATTAGCTCTTTTAGAAGGAGTGCTAGGATTAATCGGCCTCACGTTTTCTCCTGTAAGAATTCTCTTGTTAGAAAATCAGGTAAAGAGTTATTTTCTCCAATAACGAAATCTATTCGGAAATCAAAGCTAGACAGTAGAGCTTGCCATCTAGCAAAAATCTGTTTTGAAACCAAGTTTTTTACATCTTTTTGTAAAATTTCTTTGGTAGATTTACAGTCTACCCTTGATAAAAATTCCTTATTAATAAGGTCATCTTGAAATTTTGTGATACATAGCACTATAGATAAAACCTCTTTTTTTACGATGGAATAGTTTTTCTGAGCAGGATTCCAAATTCCCGAGGTAAAACGCACAAGGGTTTCGGCTGAATTATGGTCAAGTCTTTGCTTTAGAATTCCTCCATAACCATTATCAAAGGCATCAATCTCTACAATCATAAAAGCATTAGGATTAGGGATTCCTAGGCATGGGAGATTTTGGACTAATTTTTTGACAAGAATGACAGCCTTAGTTTGGTCTGGTCCCTAAGGTATAGGATTTTTCCTGAGCCTTTTGTACAAGGGTTCACAAGCTTGCCTGACTTTTGGAATAAAATCAGCAACATAATTAAGACTATCTAAAAACCTTTGTAATTGGGTTTTATCAGTAATTTCATCCGGGATTACGCAAATACGAGCTTTAGAAAGCTTGTAGTTTATTTTCAAGAGTTCTCCTGTAGCGGAGTATAGTTTTGAAGTACTTTTTTCCAAGTATTTGGTGGGAATAATACCTTTAACAATGCAATTACGATCTGCACCACTGTCAAGTAAGGCAATTTTGTTAATAACATAATTCGTATTCACAACTATTTTAACAGGTATATGGTGGCTTTGGGGCCTGATAGAAGATCTAACAGTGATACCTGGAACTTCAGAGGTGGTTGCGATATCAGAAGTAACATTAAAATCTGGTTCAACCAGATGTTCATTGTTAGGAAAAGGAAAATCATTCCCCTCTTCTTCTTGGGGATTTTCAGATTCAAGATCTTGAGTGGTAACCTGTTTGAAAATTTGATCAGTGATAATATCCGTTTCAACTTTTCCAAATATAGATTTGATATCGCGGACCTCTTCTTTGAGAGTGATTACTTCACAATGAAGATCAAATATGGTAGGTTCATCATTCTTTTCGAATCTGTTCAAGATTTGCTTCATACTGAAATGTTCAACCATATGTCTAGCTTTGGGCTTTTCCTTCTGGCTGAGGATATGTTTTTTGAGTTCTAGAAGGTATCTTTTCCTAGACTCATCATCGTTAATATGCTGGATGATATCGAAAAGAGTTCCCTTAGAGTCTTCACTAATGACTCTAAGTTTCTGGGGAGTATTGTCGCACACACAGAAGGCTTCCGCTGCAATCTTTTCCTGATTGGCTAGAATCTGAGTCATAGTCGATGTTGATATTTTCTACGTCGCTGTACTCATTAGAAGATTCATTCGAAGAATTGGAAAAGGGTTCTTCGAGAATAGCAAAGAGTTTTTCTTTTATAGCTTCGTCTATTTCGAGGCTGTTGATCTTCTTTTGTTTGCCTGATCTGCATTCATTGGCTCTATGGCCAGTTTTCCCGCATGTCCAGCACACATCTTCTTTTGATTTTTTAGAACGTTTATGCCTCCGTCCTTTTTTGTAAGTTTTGTTAGAATCTTTTTCAGAAGTTCTTCTGGATTTGTTTCTATGTACTTTTTTAGAACTTCTTCCATCCTTCTTAGTATTGCTTGAAGAGGGAATTAAGGAGACAAAAACGAAGTCTTGGCAGAAACTTCCCAATTCTCTTATGGAAGAAGATTGTTCTTTCTTGAGTTGATGCTTCAACTTGATGTCTGTGCAAAGTTCTAACCCTACTGTATTGATGATACTAATAAGATCTCCATATGTCATTTAATTATATGGAATCTTTCCGTCATTTCGGTCGTGGATTTTAGTTCTTACTTTGTCAGCAAACAGAGGTGGAAGACCGCTGACAAATCGTTCTTTCCAAAAATCCAGATGACAATCTGATCTGATCATTACTTTCTGCATGAAGTTGTACTTGTACCAAGTGAAATCATCGAGGGAAGGACAACTAATGTTGTTGAGGATTGGGAGACTCTTATATTGAAAGAGCTTGGGTTCACCAATAAAATTTTTAGCTATATGGTAGAGAAATTTGGCGCAAGCATCTTCCCTGGTGAGTTTTGTGGGAACTTCCAAGTTTCCTTCTATTTTGATAATTGTCTCAGTAGAACTAGCATTGTAAATGATTTGTTTTGTTTCATTAGTGAAATAATTATCCCACCAATGTTTTAGCATACCAGTAAATCCAGCCACAATCATAAAAGCAGCTTCCTTATCCGTAGAGTTTCTTATCTTGTAAGATGTAATAGCAACACCCATCTCATGGAGTTTGTTATAGATTTGATGCTCAACCAGACCATCAATATTCCATTTTGTTATGCTACTTCCTTCATGAGAAGAAGTGGAGAAAAAGGCGTTTTCCTCATACTGGAGGTCTGGAAAATAAGGTCTTTTATGATTGTTTTTTCGGTTGTGGTACCTACCATTGGAAAGTCTGTGGACAAGATCATCCTTTTCTTGAATGGTGGCAACCTTTTTCCCCTCTTTTTCAGAGATTTTGAAGTTGGCAAGTTTTTCATTGATCTTATCAAGGATGTTGCCAGAGATATCAAAGGTGCTTTTGAGCTTTGGATAATTTTCCCTGGAAAACTCATTAATTTTGAAGACAGGATTAGAATTGATTTTCTGACTGTCGTAAGAAGTGGTGATAGGAATAGGTTTTTCGGAAAAAGAGGTTTTTTCTTTGGAATCTTCTATTTGTCTAGAAACGACATGAAGAATTTGGTTGGTGTAGTTATTTTGTTCTACAATGCGGTCAAGGTCTGAGCTGATAATAACGCTGTGGATTTTCCATCTGTAGTAGTTTTAAAAGACGAAGCTTTTATGATGGTATTTGCAATAGGGATGTTAATTCCTTCAAGAGGAGGAGTGACAGCTTCGATTACCTTGTTGGTAGTCGTATACCATTTGTTAATTATGATTTGGAGGGAATCCTTTCGGTTCTCTATTTTCCCAGTCATTTTAAACCATTTGAAAAAGTCAATTTAGCACTTGATCCTTTTCATGTCAGTCATCCAAGAATTTCCAAAGGTTTTACTTTCTTGGAGGGAGTAAGTAGCAGCATACCATTCCCTGTTTGTTTGGTTGCTAGGGTGAGTCCAAGATTTTTGAAGAAGCTGGGGGTTAGGAGTAAAAGTTTCTCCTGATTTGATCATGGTTATCCATCCAGGCTTTATATCTTTTTGATCCTTTGGAGGATCCATATCACTAGCCGTGGGACTGGCAGGAAGATCTTGGTAATAGACTTTGGAATTTCTCCTAAAAAGTCAACTCCTGTAATTTTACCCTTGTCATTGCTCTGGGTAATTTTGTCTTCTTCATCCTCTAGGGTTAGGAGTAAAAGTTTCTCCTGATTTGATCATGGTTATCCATCCAGGCTTTATATCTTTTTGATCCTTTGGAGGATCCATATCACTAGCCGTGGGACTGGCAGGAAGATCTTGGTAATAGACTTTGGAATTTCTCCTAAAAAGTCAACTCCTGTAATTTTACCCGTGTCATTGCTCTGGGTAATTTTGTCTTCTTCATCCTCTGGGGTTTTTGACGAAGAAGGCGGTTTAGGAGGACGTCTAGATGGAATAGTCGAACAAGAAGCTCTTCTGAGAGAATTGGTTCTAGACATAGAATCATGTAGAAATTTAAGGTCAATAGAACCATCAGGGTATTGGATTACCCTCTCAATTCGAGATTTCTCCGAGTGAGAAGAAGAAGGTTGGGTAATAGCATCGAAGTGCCATTCGGTGCTAGAAAGGACATCGTTCCAATTAATGAGTCTTGAGACAAAGATGGAACTATGCTCATGATTGGCCTCCATGAGCATGGTTACACCCTTTTGGCTCTCAATTCGAGCCTTAGGTGCTAGAGTAGTAGACATAAGTCGATAATATACTCTGTAGATAATCGGTATCTCCCGAGTATTGGCTTTGCTATTCATGTTTTTAGTTTTTACATTGAGTGTCAAAGAATCCATGACATTAGGATCATTAATGTCTACAGAAAAGTTAGGATAACAGTTGAAGTATACCGGGCCGTCGGCAAGATTACTCTGGAGTACTCCAAGAAGGGAATCATCAAAATTCAGAAATCTGTCATCTCCAAGGAGAACACAGATAGGAATATCCAAGCCTTTTCTGAAGAGAGGCTTAACAACAACCTGTACGAGGCCTATATGCAATTAATTAAACTTATTTTTATAACGATTAATATCGTTAGCATTCAATAATCGAATAATCTCTAAAGAATTATTAATAGCAATAGTAGACTCACATGTTTTGATATTATGATTCGTAATAAAACTGAACTTACCTAAATGATAAATTGTTTTAAAAGGTTCTTTCGGAATATTCCAGTTTTGAAGATCATTTCCTAACTTAACAATCTTAGTTGCTTGGGAGGATAAATTTATACTATTTAAAACATGCTGATTGTTATTCATGATTTAAAAGATACTATCTTAAGGACTTACATTACAAATTTAATTAGAATAAACACTTAATAATTCAAGCAATGATAAAGTAATTATAATAAACAATTGCAAAAAGATATCGAAGATATAGGAATAGCTTCTAAAGGAGATTCTCTTGATTTTACATCAGTCCTTTCTCTAGGGTTATCTTGGCTACGGGATCCCCATACATGGTCAAAACGCTCTCCTAGCTGATGACCATTTCAATTCAGCTAGCCAACGTATGAACCGGGTATTACTCGGCTACCTCACACACATAGAGAAGAATGAATACCTCACACCAAGTATAGAAACCAGTAAAAGAGCAGGATATCAAAATACAATTTAATTTATTTTTAACTGTTTATCATTACATCTTCGAAGGATTATCGCCATCCAGCCACAATCATAGAAGCAACTTCCTTATTCGTGGAGTTTCTTATCTTGTAAGTTGTAATAGCAACACCCATCTTATGGAGTTTGTTATAGATTTGATGCTCAGCCAGGCCATCAATATTCCATTCTTTTATGCTACTTCCTTCATGAGAAGAAGTGGAGAGAAAGACATTTTCCTCATACTGGAGGTCTAGAAAAGAAGTTATTTTATGATAGTTTTTTCGGTTGTGGTACCTACCATTGGAAAGTCTGTGGACAAGATCATCATTTTCTTGAATGGTTGCAACCTTTTTTCCCTCTTTTTCAGAGATTTTGAAGTTGGCAAGTTTTTCATTGATCTTATCAAGGATGTTGCCAGAGATATCAAAGGTGCTTTTGAGCTTTGGATAATTTTCCCTGGAAAACTCATTAATTTTGAAGACAGGATTAGAATCAATTTTCTGACTGTCGTAAGAAGTGGTGATAGGAATAGGTTTTTCGGAAAAAGAGGCTTTTTCTTTGGAATCTTCTATTTGTCTAGAAACGACATGAAGAATTTGGTTGGTGTAGTTATTTTGTTCTACAATGCGGTCAAAACGCTGTGGATTTTCCATCTGTAGTAGTTTTAAAAGGCGAAGCTTTTTTGATGGTATTTGCAATAGGGATGTTAATTCCTTCAAGAAGAGGAGTGACAACTTCGATTACCTTGTTGGTAGTCGTATACCATTTGTTAATTATGATTTGGAGGGAATCCTTCCGGTTCTCTATTTTCCCAGTCATTTCAAACCATTTAAAAAAAGTCAATTTCGGACTTGATCCTTTTCATGTCAGTCATCCAAGAATTTCTAAAGGTTTTTCTTTCTTGGAGGGAGTAAGTAGCAGCATACCATTCCCTGTTGGTTTGGTTGCTAGGGTGAGTCCAAGATTTTTGAAGAAGATGGGGGTTAGGGGTAAAAGTTTCTCCTGATTTGATCATGGTTATCCACCCAGGCTTTTTATCTTTTTGATCCTTTGGAGGATCCATATCACTAGCCGTGGGACAGGCTAGAAGATCTTGGTAATAGACTTTTGGAATTTCTCCTAAAAAGTCAACTCCTGTAATTTTACCCTTGTCATTGCTCTGGGTAATTTTGTCTTCTTCATCCTCCGGGGTTTTTTGACGAAAAAGGCGGTTTAGGAGGAGGTCTAGATGGAATAGACGAACAAGAAGCTCTTCTGAGAGTGTTGGTTCTAGACATAGAATCATGTAGAAATTTAAGGTCAATAGAACCATCAGAGTATTGGATTACCCTCTCAATTCGAGATTTCTCCGAGTGAGAAGAAGAAGGTTGGGTAATAGCATCGAAGTGTCATTCGGTACTAGAAAGGACATCGTTCCAATTAATGAGTCTTGGGACAAAGATGGTAAATCTTGAGTATTTAATAAAGTTTGAATTATGTTCATCCATGTTGTGTTCTACCTCTATAGAGTCAGTATCTATGAGGATAGCTTCGTAAAATCTTCTAGTCTTGTATGGATTGTCAACATAAACGTAGTATGAATCTGTGTAACAAGGCTTAATGAGATTTTCTACCCCGAAAACCTCATACTCCTTGTCTATTGCCATTAATGGCAGTATCTGAGAAGTAATGAATTCAAAATTTTCTTCTTTAGAAGAAGATTCTTTGGGCATTACAGAAGTTAATGCTGGGTTGACTGCTTGTGAAAAGACTCTGGGGCCTTCATCGTACAGCTTTCTTTAGCCTGGACTGAGGAGCTAGAAGATGCTTCATGTTTGAAAGGTTTTGATGGCAAAAGGCTGATGAGTTTTGGTGATGGTGCTGGCAGTTTTGGGTAATCGGCCAGTATAGTGTATCTGTTTTTGAAAGATACTTCTGGTGGCCTTGTGGCAAAAGGCTTTGTTTGTTTTTATGGAGTTAAATGAGGAAGGGTAAATGGTCTGGCCATTTGGCTTTTTTGGGGATTAGCTCCTTTAGAAGGAGTGCTAGGTTTAATCGGCCTCACGTTTTCTCCTGTAAGTATTTTCTTGTTAGAAAATCAGGTAAAGAGTTATTTTCTCCAATAATGAAATCTATTTGGAAATCAAAGCTAGACAGTAGAGCTTGCCATCTAGCAAAAATCTATTTTGAAACCAAGTTGTTTACATCTTTTTGTAAAATTTCTTTGGCAGATATACAGTCTACCCTTAATAAAAATTCCGTATTAATAAGGTCATCTTGAAATTTTGTGATACATAGCACTATAGATAAAACCTCTATTTTGACGGTGAAATAGTTTTTCTGAGCAAGATTCCAAATTCCCGAGGTAAAACGCACAAGGGTTTCGGCTGACTTATGGTCAAGTTTTTGCTTTAGAATTCCTCCATAACCAATATAGAAGGCATCAGTCTCTACAATCATAAAAGTATTAGGATTAGGGATTCCTAGGCATTGGAGATTCTGGACTAATTTTTTGACAAGAATGACAGCCTTGGTTTGGTCTGGTCCCCAAGGTATAGGATTTTTCCTGAGCCTTTTGTACAAGGGTTCACAAGCTTGCCTGACTTTTGGAATAAAATCAGCAACGTAATTAAGACTACCTAAAAACCTTTTTAATTGGGTTTTATCAGTAATTTCATCTGGGAACTTGGACGAGAACTCTATGGCCCTGCAGATAGGTTTGTAAGATCCTTGGTAAAGATCATGACCTAAAATCCTGATAGAGGTTTGGAAGAGCTTGATTTTTTTCGCACTTACCACTAGGCCATTGTTTTTAACAATCTTGGAGAAAGTATTAAGATGCTTAAAATGACAATCAATATCTTCAGAGAAAATCATCACGTCATCAATGTAAACAATTATCATATAACTATAATCATTAAAAATAGTATTCATGATATTTTGGAATTCAGAAGGGACATTTTTGAGCCCAAAGGGCATGACATTCCATTTATATTGTCCGAATGGGACATTGAAAGAAGTTTTTTATTTATCTTTCTGAGCAATTTGAATTTGCCAGAAACTAGATTTCATATCAAATTTTGTATAAATATTAGCTTTAATGGTTCTTTTTAAAAGATCTCTTTTGTTAGGTATTGGATACATGATCCATTTTAAAACTGAGTACAAAGGTTTGTAATTGATTACCAACCTTGGTGCTCCTCTTTTTTTTTATTGTTTTTGTTTACATAAAAAACTGAGAAGCTCCAAGGAGATTTTGGAAATCTGATAATTTTATTTAATAAAAGATTATCGATTTCCTTTTTGCAGTACTCCATCATTTCTTGATTCATTTGAATAAGTCTAGCCTTAGTGGGTATGACCTGTTCATTGAATCCTTCTATGTAAGGAAGTTCTACACTATGTTTTTTTCTTTCCCAAAAAGCATTAGGAAATTCAGAACAAAATTCTTTTTCAAAGCTTTTGTGAAGATTAGTTATTTTAGAAACTATCTCCGGGGTTTTTTAAATTTGCTCAATTTTTTAAATTTTAATTTCATCTTTGAGAAAGTTGATATGCTGGGAGAGTTTATTAATTCTAAAAATAGTTCTTTCTCTAATAAAATTACTTTCATCCTATGAAAGAGTTTTGATGAAAGGAAAGTGTAATTCTTTTCCAAGAATAGAAGTAGTTATACCATTTAGATCAGTAAGATAAGGTTTTATCTGAGTGATAAAATGTATTCCTAAGATTATATCTTCATTGATATCTTCAGTGATAATAAAATCATTTGTTAAACAAATATTATTATTGCAAATATGAGCTTTAGAAAGCTTGTAGTTTATTTTGAAGAGTTCTCCTGTAGCGGAGTATAGTTTTGAAGTACTTTTTTCCAAGTATTTAGTGGGAATAATACCTTTAACAATGCAATTACGATCTGTACCACTGTCAAGTAAAGTAATTTCTTTAATAACCAAATTCTTATTCACAACTATTTTAACAGGTATATGGTGGCTTTGGGGCCTGATAGAAGATATAATAGTGATACATGGAACTTTAGAGGTGGTTGCGATATCAGAAGTAACATTAAAATCTGGTTCAACCAGATGTTCATTGTTAGGAAAAGGAAAATCATTCCCCTCTTCTTCTTGGGGATTTTCAGATTCAAGATCTTGAGTGGTAACCTGTTTGAGAATTTGATCAGTGATAATATCCTTTTCAACTTTTCCAAGTCTAGATTTGATATCGCGGACCTCTTTTTTGAGAGTGATTACATCACGACAAAGATCAGATATGGTAGGTTCAGCACTCTTTCCGAATCTGTTCAAGATTTGCTTCATACTGAAAGGTTCAACCATAGGTCTAGCTTTGGGATTTTCCTTCTGGCGGAGGATAAGTTTTTTGAGTTCTAGAAGGTATCTTTTCCTAGACTCATCATCGTTAATATGCTGGATGATATCGAAAAGGGTTCCCTTAGAGTTTTCACTAATGACTCTAAGTTTATGGGGAGTATTGTTGCACACACAGAAGTCTTCTGTGCAGCTGCAATCTTTGGTGATCCCACTGCACCTTCACTGAAGCAATCTCCTTGGTCCTAAGCTTACGGACCTGCCTATCAAGAATAGTTGTAGGCTCCTTCTCATAAGTCAAATCAGGACCCAATTAAACAGAATCGAGTGTAATCACATGAGACTCATCCGGGATATACTTCCCAAGACTAGAGACATGAAACATAGGATGCACAACTGACAAGCTAGGTGGTAAGGCCAACCTATAGGCCACTTCTCCCACACGATCCAAGATCTCAAAAGGGCCAATGAATCTAGGGCTAAGCTTGCCCTTCTTTTCGAATCGCATAATACCCTTCATAGGTGATACTTGGAGCCAAACATGATCTCCCTTCATGAAAGCTAGGTCTCGTACTCTCCGATCGGCATAACTCTTCTACCGACTCTGAGCAGTCAATATCCTACTCTGAATCACACGAACCTGATCCATGGTATCTCTAAGCAAGTCAGTGTCTAAGGAATCAATCTCTGCCGAATCAAACCATCCAATCGGCGATCTACACCGTCTACTATACAACTCCTCAAAAAGGGCTATCTGAATGCTGGAATGATAGCTGTTGTTGTAGGCAAACTCCGCTAGGGACAAATGCTGATCCCACCTAGCACCAAAGTCAATCACATAAGCACGAAGCATATCCTCAAGCACATGAATCATCCGCTCAGACTGACCATCTGTCTGAGGGTGAAAGGTTGTGCTCATATCAAGCCGAGTACCCAAACCATGCTGTAAAACTCTCCAGAAATGTGAGGTGAACAAAGAACCCTGATATGAAACTATAGATATCGGCACCCCATGAAGTCTAACAATATGACTGATATAGAGCTGGGATAACTTCTTCGCCGTATACTTCACCCGAACTGGGATGAAATGAGCAGACTTGGTCAGCCTATAAACAACCACCCAAATAGAATCATAACCACCCACGGTGGTAGGTAAAACCACAACAAAGTCCATTGTGATCAGGTCCCACTTCCAAGTCGGAATGGGCATCCTATAAGACACACCTCCGGGCCGTTGGTTCTAACACTTGACCTGTTGGCCGGTCAAACATCTAGATACAAAGTCTACAATATCCCTCTTCATACCACACCACCAGTAATGCTGACTCAGATCATGATACATCTTCGTTGTCCCCAGATAGATAGAATATCTAGAATAATGGGCGTCCTCTAGAATCAGTCTAATAAGCTCACCCACCTTGGGCGCACAAATCCGGCCTCCAATCCTCAAAACTCCATCGAAATCAAGTGCAACCTCCTTGGCTTCACCTCTCATGACCTTGTCGCGAATGAGACACAACTTCTCATCATCAAATTGATGGTCACAAATCTGCTCAACTAAGGAAGAACGGGCCTTGATGAACGCAATCAACCCACCGCTCCCCTTAGAAACCTGTAACCTGACAAAGCTATTGGCTAGCCTCTGAACATCCCTAGCCAAGGGCCTCATATCAACACTGATCACAGCGAGACTCCCCATACTAGGAGCCTTCCTACTCAAAGCATCGACTACCACATTGGCCTTCCCAGGATGGTACAAAATGGTCATGTCACAGTTCTTCAGTAAGTCAAGCCATCTGCGCTGTCTCAAGTTTAGATCACTCTGACTAAAAATGTACTAGAGACTCCGATGATTGGTGAAGACCTCACAATGAACCCCATACAAATAATGCCGCCACAACTTAAGTACAAATACCACCGCCGCAAGCTCCAAGTTGTGGGTAGGATAGTTCTTCTCATGAGTCTTCAATTTCCTAGAAGCATAGGCAATAACTTTCCCCTTTTGCATCAACACACCTCCCAAACTAACTACGAAGGCATCACAATATACGCTGAAACACACACCCTCTTTGGGCAAGGTCAACACAGGAGCAGAAGTCAACAAAGCCTTGAGCTTTTGAAAGCTCGCCTCACACTCATCGGACCAATGAAAATCCACAGTCTTCTGAGTCAATCTAGTCAAAGGCGTTGCGATAGTAGAAACCCTGGAGATAGTTTCTAAAATAACTAATCTTCACAAAAGCTTTGAAAAAGAAATTTTCGCTGAATTTCCTTATGCTTTTTGGGAAAGAAAAAAGCATATTGTAGAACTTCCTTACATAAAAGGATTCAATTAACAGGCCATATTCACTAAAGGTAGACCTATTCAAATGAATCAAGAAATGATGAAGTACTACAAAAAGGAAATCGATAATCTTTTATTAAATAAAATTATCAGATTTGCAAAATCTCCTTGGAGCTGCTTAGCTTTTTATGTAAACAAAAACACTGAAAAAGAAAGACGAGCACCAAGGTTGGTAATCAATTACAAACCTTTGAACTCAGTTTTAAAATGGATCAGGTATCCAATACCTAACAAAAGAGATCTTTTAAAAAGAACCTTTAAAGCTAATATTTATAGCAAATTGGATATGAATAAATTCAAATTACTGAGAAAGATAAATACAAAACTGCTTTCAATGTCCCATTCGGACAATATGAATGGAATGTCATGCCCTTTGGGCTAAAAAATGCCCCTTCTGAATTCCAAAATATCATGAATACTATTTTCAATTATTATAGTTATATGACAATTGTTTACATTGATGACGTGCTGATTTTCTCTGAAGATATTGATTCTCATTTTAAGCATCTTAATACTTTCTTCAAGATTGTTAAAAAGAATGACCTAGTGGTAAGTGCGAAAAAAATCAAGCTCTTCCAAACCTCTATCAGGTTTTTAGGTCATGATCTTTACCAAGGATCTTACAAACCTATCTGCAGGGCCATAGAGTTCTCGTCCAAATTCCCAGATGAAATTACTGATAAAACCATATTACAAAGGTGTTTAGGTAGTCTTATTTACGTTGCTGATTTTATTCCAAAAGTTAGGCAAGCTTGTGAACCAATCATGCAACTAATCAATGATGCTGCTTTATCTGGATAAAGTAGTAATGGAGACATGTGCGACCCACAGAGGAATAGCACAAGCATACCTAGACCCCAATTACGAATAAGGAAACGACCTTTGGAAAAAAGTAGAGGAAAAGCCGGAATTACTTTTCTCCAAAAGGCATTTCACAATTCCTAAAAGGGATTTAGTATGAAACAGACTTTACCAAACAGTAAAGATTCTGCCTTACTTTCCAAAAAAGAAAAAGGCAATTAATCTCTGACTAAATCTAAGCCTTACACCTGTACGCCTAAGATTTAAAGGCACTCCCCTTTCTACTCTATAAAAGAAAGAATCATTTCTCGTTAAGAGGCCGAATAGAAATTTTCACCAATTTCTAAAGACCTCTCTCTCTCTCTGTAAATCCTTCTGCTACTGTTCTCTTTCTATGTTTTCAATAAACTAGTAAGTTTTAATACTTCTCTTTCATTTTAATTGTTTTTAACTGTTTATCATTACTTATTCAGAGGATTACCGCCGATCCCGTATTGTATCATGAACTTCTCTGGGCAATTTTGGATTTTGCTATTTGGGAGTCCAGCCTTTGATTTTTATATCTTTGGATAAGAACTTAATCTGGTCAATTTCCGTACTAGCGAAATTCCAAGAAATAATAAAGGATATTCTTTTTTGAATGTAGAATTTACGCATCTTAATGTGCTCTGGAAGAGTAGTTATTCCTTCTTTGGTTTGGAATTCTTCAAGCCTATTGAGGAATTGTTGGGGAAGAATCTGTTGATTTCCTCCAAAAATGTTCCACCACTCATAAAACCATCTGGGGATGATTGCTTTTAACATGTTTGGACAATACTTAATGAACCAAGTATGTATTGGTCTTAAATATAAGAAATTGAACCATGCCGCTTTGTAGTCGAACCAGTTGTATGTTTGAGGTCTATGTGCCATTGATAAGGCAATGGGAGTATGTAAGTGGTCTGCATACCATTCGAAAGGGGATAATACCTTTTTTATGGTAAATCTTGAATATTTAATAAAGTTTGAATTTTGTTCATCCATGTTGTGTTCTACCTCTATAGAGTCAGTATCTATGAGGATAGCTTCGTAAAATCTTCTAGTCTTGTATGGATTGTCAACATCCATGTAGTTTGAATCTGTGTAACAAGGCTTAATGAGATTTTCTACCCCGAAAGCCTCATACTCTTTGTCTATCGCCATTAATGGCAGTATCTGAGAAGTAATTAATTCAAAATTTTCTTCTTTAGAAGAAGATTCTTTGGGCGTTACAGAAGTCAATGCTGGGTTGACTTCTTGTGCAAAAGACTTTGGGGCCTTCATCGTATAGCTTTCTTTAGTTCGGACTGAGGAGCTAGAACATGCTTCCTGTTTGAAAGGTTTTGATGGTAAAAGGCTGATGAGTTTTGATGATGGTGCTGGCAGTTTTAGGTAATCGACCAGTATAGTGTATCTATTTTGGAAAGATACTTCTGGTGGCCTTCTGGCAAAAGGATTTGTTTATTTTTCTGGAGTTAAAGGAGGAAGGGTAAATGGTCTGTCCATTTGGCTTTTTTGGGGATTAGATCCTTTAGAAGAAGTGCTAGGTTTAATCGGCCTCATGTTTTCCCTGCAAGAATTCTCTTGTTAGAAAATCACGTAAAGGCAATTGTTTATTATAATTACTTGATCATTGTTTGAATTATTAAGTGTTTATTCTGATTAAATTTGTACCAAATGAAATCATCGAGTTCAAAGGTTTGTAATTGATTATCAACCTTGGTGTTCCTATTTCTTTTTCAGCGTTTTTGTTTACATAAAAAGTTGAGCAGCTCCAAGGAGATTTTGAAAATATAATAATTTTATTTAATAAAAGATTATTGATTTCCTTTTTGCAGTACTCCATCATTTCTTGACAACGGAGGATAAGAAGACAAAATTACCCAGAGCAATGACAAGGGTAAAATTACAGGAGTTGAATTTTCAGGAGAAATTCCAAAAGTCTATTACCAAAATCTTCCTGCCAGTCCCACGGCTAGTGATATGGATCCTCCAAAGGATCAAAATGATAAAAAGCCTGGATGGATAACCAAACTTATTCTTATAACGATTAATATCATTAGCATTCAATAATCGAATAATCTCTAAAGAATTATTAATAGCAATAGTAGACTCACATGTTTTAATATTATGATTTGTAATAAAACTGAACTTACCTAAATGATAAATTGTTTTAAAAGGTTCTTCTGGAATATTTCAGTTTTGAAGATCATTTTCTAACTTAGCAATCTTAGTTGCTTGGGAGGATAAATTTATACTATTTAAAACATGCTGATTGTTATTCATAATTTAAAAGATACTGTCTTAAGGACTTACATTACAAATTTAATTAGAATAAACACTTAATAATTCAAGCAATGATAAAGTAATTATAATAAACAATTGCAAAAAGATATCGAAGATATAGGAATAGCTTCTAAAGGAGATTCTCTTGATTTTACATCAGTCCTTTCTCTAGGGTTATCTTGGCTACGGGATCCCCATACATGGTCAAAACGCTCTCCTAGCTGATGACCATTTCAATTCAGCTAGCCAACGTATGAACCGGGTATTACTCGGCTACCTCACACAAATGGAGAAGAATGAATACCTCACACCAAGTATAGAAACCAGTATAAGAGCAGGATATCAAAATACAATTTAATTTATTATAAAAACTTGAAAATAGTTAGAATTGATTAAGCATAAATTTAGATAAATTTTGTCATGCCTTAGACAATATATGTACTTAGCCGCTCATGCTAGGTAAGTATACTATCATTCTGGTTCTGATACCAATACGGGATCGGCGGTAATCCACCGAAGATGTAATGATAAACAGTTAAAAATAATTAAAATGAAAAAGAAGTATTAAAACTTACTAGTTTATTGAAAACATAGAAAGAGTACAGTAGCAAAAGGATTTACAGAGAGAGAAAGTGGTCTTTAGAAATTGGTGAAAATTTTTATTCTGCCTCTTAACGAGAAATGATTCTTTCTTTTATAGAGTAGAAAGGGGAGTGCCTTTATATCTTAGACGTACATGTGTAAGGCTTAGATTTAGCCACAGATTAATTGCCTTTTTCTTTTTTAGAATGTAAGGCAGAATCTTTACTGTTTGATAAAGTCTGTTTCATACTAAATACAAATATAAAACTGCTTTCAATGTCCTATTCGGACAATATGAATGGAATGTCATGCCCTTCTAAATTTTGATGATTCCCTTCTTGGAGTACTCTAGAGTAATCTTGCCGATGGCCCGGTATACTAGCCTTAGGTGCTAGAATTTCCTAATGCTTGTATGGTGATCCTGTAGCCAAGATAACCTTAGAGAAAGGACTGATATAAAACCAAGAGAATCTCCTTTAGAAGCTATTCCTAGATCTTCGATATCTTTTTGCAATAGTTTATTATAATTACTTGATCTTTGTTTGAATTATTTAGTGTTTATTCTGATTAAAATTTGTACTGTAAGTCCTTACGACAGTATCTTTTAAATCAAAAGAAGATGTATGCTGGACAAGCGGGAAAACTGGCAAAATCCGCGACCGAAATGACGGAAAGATTCCATATAATCAAATGACATATGGAGATCTTATTAGTATCATCAATACAGTAGGGTTAGAACTTTGCACAGACATCAAGTTGAAGCATCAACTCAAGAAAGAACAATCTTCTTCCAAAAGAGAATTGAGAAGTTTTGCCAAGACTTCGGTTTTGTCTCCTTAATTCCCCCTTCAAGAAATACTAAGAAGGATGGAAGAAGTTTACCCCCAGCTTCTTCAAAAATCTTAACCAACTCTCTCAGAAGAGCTTCTTGTTCATCTATTCCATCAAGACCAGGCTAGACCTATTCAAATAAATCAACAAATGATGGAGTACTGCAAAAAGGAAATCGATAATCTTTTATTAAATAAAATTCTCAGATTTTCAAAATCTTCTTGGAGCTGCTCAGCTTTTTATGTAAACAAAAACGCTGAAAAAGAAAGAGGAGCACCAAGGTTGGTAATCAATTACAAACCTTTGAACTCAGTTTTAAAATGGATCAGGTATCCAATACCTAACAAAAGAGATCTTTTAAAAAGAACCTTTAAAGCTAATATTTATAGCAAATTTGATATAAAATCTGGTTTCTGGCAAATTCAAATTGTTGAGAAAGATAAATACAAAACTGCTTTCAATGTCCCATGCGGACAATATGAATGGAATGTCATGCCATTTGGTCTCAATAATGCCCCCTCTAAATTCCAAAATATCATGAATACTATTTTTAATGATTATAGTTATAAGACAATTGTTTACATTGATGACGTGCTGATTTTCTCTGAAGATATTGATTCTCATTTTAAGCATCTTAATACTTTCTTCAAGATTGTTAAAAAGAATGGTCTAGTGGTAAGTGCCAAAAAAATCAAGCTCTTCCAAATCTCTATCAGGTTTTTAGGTCATGATCTTTACCAAGGATCTTACAAACCTATCTGCAGGGCCATAGAGTTCTTGTCCAAGTTCCCGGATGAAATTATTGATAAAACCCAATTACAAAGGTTTTTAGGTAGTCTTAATGACGTTGCTTATTTTATTCCAAAAGTCAGGCAATCTTGTGAACCCTTGTACAAAAGGCTCAGGAAAAATTCTATACCTTAGGGACCAGACCAAACCAAGGCTGTCATTCTTGTCAAAAAATTAGTCCAGAATCTCCCATGCCTAGGAATCCCTAATCCTAAGCTTTTATGATTGTAGAGACCGATGCCTCCGATATTGGTTATGGAGGAATTCTAAAGCAAAGACTTGACCATAATTCAGTCGAAACCCTTGTGCGTTTTACCTCGGGAATTTGGAATCCTGCTAAAAAAAACTATTCCACCGTCAAAAAAGAGGTTTTATCTATAGTGCTATGTATCACAAAATTTCAAGATGACCTTATTAATAAGGAATTTTTATCAAGGGTAGACTGTAAATCTGCCAAAGAAATTTTACAAAAAGATGTAAAAAACTTGGTTTCAAAACAGATTTTTGCTAGATGGCAAGCTCTACTGTCTAGCTTTGATTTCCGAATAGATTTCGTTATTGGAGAAAATAACTCTTTACCTGATTTTCTAACAAGAGAATTTTTGCAGGGAAAACATGAGGCCGATTAAACTTAGCACTTCTTCTAAAGGAGCTAATCCCTAAAAAAGCCAAATGGCCAGACCATTTACCCTTGTTCCTTTAACTCTAGAAAAACAAACAAATCCTTTTGCCAGAAGGCCACCAGAAGTATCTTTCCAAAATAGATACACTATACTGGCCGATTACCCAAAACTGCCAACACCATCACCAAACTCATCAGCCTTTTGCCATCAAAACCTTTCAAACAAGAAGCATCTTCTAGCTCCTCAGTCCAGACTAAAGAAAGCTATACGATGAAGGCCCCAGAGTCTTTTGCACAAGCAGTCAACCCAGCATTGACTTCTGAAACGCCCAAAGAATCTTCTTCTAAAGAAGAAAATTTTGAATTCATTACTTCTCAGATACTGCCATTAATGGCGATAGACAAGGAGTATGAGGCTTTCGGGGTAGAAAATCTCATTAAGCCTTGTTACACAGATTCATACTACGTTTATGTTGACAATCCATACAAGACTAGAAGATTTTACGAAGCTATCCTCATAGATACTGACTCTATAGAGGTAGAACACAACATGGATGAACAGAATTCAAACTTTATTAAATACTCAAGATTTACCATCAAAAAGGTATTATCCCCTTTCGAATGGTATGCAGACCACTTACATACTCCCATTGCCTTATCAATGGCACATAGACCTCAAACATACAACTGATTCGACTACAAAGCGGCATGGTTCAATTTCTTATATTTAAGACCAAAACATACTTGGTTCATTAAGCATTGTCCAAACATGTTAAAAGCAATAATCCCCAGATGGTTTTATGAGTGGTGGAACCTTTTTGGAGGAAATCAACAGATTCTTCCCCAACAATTCCTCAATAGGTTTGAAGAATTCCAAACCAAAGAAGGAATAGCTACTCTTCCATAGCACATTAAGATGTGTAAATTCTATATTCAAAAAAGAATATCCTTTATTATTTCATGGAATTTCGCTAGTACGAAAAGCCACCATATGCCTGTTAAAATAGTTGTGAATAAGAATTTTGTTATTAACAAAATTGCTTTACTTGACAGTGGTGCATATCGTAATTGCATTGATAAAGGTATTATTCCCACCAAATACTTGGAAAAAAGTACTTCAAAACTATACTCCGCTACATGAGAACTCTTGAAAATAAACTACAAGCTTTCTAAAGCTCATATTTGCAATAATAATATTTGTTTAACAAACGATTTTATTATCACTGAAGATATCAATGAAGATATAATCTTAGGAATACCTTTTATCACTCAGATAAAACCCTGGCTGAGCATCAAATTTATAACAAACTCCATGAGATGGGTGTTGCTATTACAGCTTACAAGATAAGAAACTCTACGGATAAGGAAGCTGCTTCTATGATTGTGGCTGGATTTACTTGTATGCTAAAACATTGGTGGGATAATTATTTCACTGATGAAACAAAACAAATCATTTACAATGCTAGCTCTACTGAGACAATTATCAAAATAGAAGGAAACTTGGAAGTTCCCATAGAAGTCACCGGGGAAGATGCTTGCGTCACACTTCTCTACCATATAGCTAAATACTTAATTGGTGAACCCAAGCTCTTTTAAGATATGCTTTTTTCATGGAATTTCGCTAGTACGGAAATTATTTAATAAAAGATTATCGATTTCCTTTCTCTAGGTTATCTTGGCTATGGGATTGGCAGTAATCCTCCGAAGGTGTAATGATAAATAGTCAAAAATAATTAAAATGAAAGAGAAGTATTAAAACTTACTAGTTTATTGAAAACATAGAAAGAGTACAGTAGCGGAAGGATTTACAGAGAGAGAGAGAGGTCTATCGTAATTGCATTGTTAAAGGTATTATTCCCACCAAATACTTGGAAAAAAGTACTTCAAAACTATATTTCTCTACAGGAGAACTCTAGAAAATAAACTACAAGCTTTCTAACGCTCATATTTGCAATAATAATATTTGTTTAACAAACGATTTTGTTATCACTGAAGATATCAATGAAGATATAATCTTAGGAATACCGGTCAAGTCTTTGCTTTAGAATTCCTCCATAACCAATATCGGAGGCATCAATCTCTACAATCATAAAAGCATTAGGGTTAGGGATTCCTAGGCATGGGAGATTCTAGACTAATTTTTGGACAAGAATGACAGCCTTGGTTTGGTCTGGTCCCCAAGGTATAGGAGTTTTCCTGAGCCTTTTGAAAATCTGATAATTTTATTTAATAAAAGATTATCGATTTCCTTTTTGCAGTACTCCATCATTTCTCCTTTCTCTCCCAACATATCAACTTTCTCAAAGATGAAATTAAAATTTAAAAAATTGAGCAAATTTTAAAAACCCCGGAGATAGTTTCTAAAATAACTAATCTTCACAAAAGCTTTGAAAAAGAAATTTGCTCTGAATTTCCTAATGCTTTTTGGGAAAGAAAAAAGCATATTGTAGAACTTCCAAAAAAGCCAAATGGCCAAACCATTTACCCTTCCTCCTTTAACTCCAGAAAAACAAACAAATCATTTTGCCAGAAGGCCACCAGAAGTATCTTTCCAAAACAGATACATTATACTGGCCGATTACCCAAAACTGCCAGCACCATCACCAAAACTCATCAGCCTTTTGCCATCAAAACCTTTCAAACATGAAGCATCATCTAGCTCCTCAGTCCTGACTAAAGAAAGCTATACGATGAAGGCCGTAGAGTCTTTTGCACAAGCAGTCAACCCAGCATTGACTTTTGTAAGGCCCAAAGAAAATTCTTCTAAAGAAGAAAATTTTGAATTCATTACTTCTCAGATACTGCTATCAATGGCACATAAACCTCAAACATACAACTGGTTCGACTACAAAGCGGCATGGTTCAATTTCTTATATTTAAGACCAAGACATACTTGGTTCATTAAGTATTGTCCAAACATGTTAAACGCAATCATCCCCAAATGGTTTTATGAGTGGTGGAACCTTTATGGAGGAAATCAACATATTCTTTCCCAACAATTCCTCAATAGGTTTGGAGAATTCCAAACCAAAGAAGGAATAGCTACTCTTCCATAGCACATTAAGATGTGTAAATTCTACATTCAAAAAAAGAATATCCTTTATTATTTCACCGAATAAACTCACATCAGTATCAAGTATATCAATCCCAGAGTCACAAGGCATAAACACAACCCCACAGTCACAGTACAGAATCATAAGTCATATCTCACAAGTAATCACAAAGTCAATCACAAGAATCATGTTCAACACTCAATAATATGCATGAATGTTGATGCACATGCATGCATCGTAGTCGCCGGCAGAAGCCTTGGCATCACAACATCGGCATAATCATCACTTGCCGAAACCATTTCCCATCGGCATAAACATCACAGTGTCTCATCATAGTGTTTCCAGAACCAATGCACACAAGCATGTTCACACAAATAATGAAAAGAATGATAGTGCTCACAGTCACAACGCAATCCATATCAATGCAAATCACGTCACACTATCAACAATATATCAACATCATCAAATACATCAACCAAAACAAGATCAATTGCCTAGTCTCCATTTCACGACTCATTTCATCACAAATAGGTTCAATAGCTAAGCAAGAGTTTTCAAGTCTAGTCTCATAATTCACGATGAGCAAAAGACATATTGAACACGTTCATAATCACATCGAGACTATCATAGCAATTCATCAATTACACAACAATATCGCGTTCATGGCCCATCACACTTTGTCCTATCACTTTAGCACACACACAAAGCCATTTTATTAACCCCGCCGATCAATATTAGATTGATTAATGCAAGGAATCACCCATACCTCAACCCCATTACTCCCCAACGCAATCAAGTAAGGAAGTCGGAATTCTAAAAGATTCACAAGGTTGTAAGAGTTCATATGCCTTAATCGAATTGAAATCAATCAACAATTGGAAATTTTCCCTTCCGAAAGTAATCCAAGGCAACACAATCTATTCAAATTATGAAACCCAATCATAATTTGGGTCTAACAATGCCAAGAACACGAAATTCGAAAAGAAAAAGTAAGACAACCCAAAAATTTAATTTCGAAAATGGAATTTGAATTCTAAAATTTTTACATGAAAATGATCCTCAAAGCTTTAGAAAAACATTAGTGAAAATATGTAGGGAATTCTCTACAAGTCTAGAGAATTCTAGAGCCTTTCAAGAAAATATCTATGGAATTCTAGAGTCTTCCGCTAACCTCTCCACAACTCTAGATTCTTCCCCTTTATCTTTATGCCGAATTTGAATGGCAAGGTAGCGAGTCATGACACTAAGCTTGAATTTGAGATGAGTATCGTGATAAAAAGGATGACAATATGAGGGTGATGATGTTAGTTTTGAGATCTGATCTAGTAGGTTTGACATGTAGTAGGTGAGGAATTAAGGTGCTACTTTTCGATAAATGTGAGTGATACAAGTGTGGCATTATGACTCTTAGATGAGAGCAATGAAGTGTGGCTAAGTCATTAGATTAACAAAAGCATTAATAGGTGTACCAGAGATCATATATAGTTAGACGAGGTTCTAATTAAATTTATGATTTTTCATGTGTGCCTAGATAATATAGTTGAGTTGTCAATGTGGGGTAGGCTAGATGATGTAAGCATTATTTATTAACCTTAAGAGTTTGGTCGAGAGGATCATATATGGTCAATGATGAACTTCTTAAATATATTTAAAGTTTTCTCCAATTAGGTAGATATGAATTTGGAAGGATGGTATTAATGGGCTAAGAAGGAGAAGCCAGACTATTAAAAGTTAGATTAAGTGACTTCATAAGCCAATGCAGATAACAATTATAGAAAAACTTCTATAGAAGCAGGAAGACATTAATAGAAGCAGCTTAGAAAGAAGTCCTAGAAGGAATCTTAGTATTTATTTACACATGGAGAGTTCTGCAGACATGAGATTAGCATTTTCTGAGTATTCGAGTAAATAGAATATAGACTAGTTTAGAAAAGATGGAATAGATCCATAGATTTAAAATATCAGCTTCAGACCTAAGGGGGAGATAGTAAGATGAGAAACCAATTAGTCAAGTGTTAAGAATCAGATAGTGATGTGTTCAGAAAGAGTTATAGTGATATATCAATCTATTCATACACTAGCGTATTCCTCAAAGTTGAGTCGTTACAATATCTTGTTGATGTTTCTAATATCATAATTGTGTCCATGACCTACGCTCATACACTCTAGACATATTCACATCTATGTTCAGTTCACAAAATGAGAGGCAAAGACTTTAGCCCATTGATCTCGATCTTACTCCATAAAGTTATGGATATCAGCCTCATGATATGAAACTATTCAAATAAACACCCGTGTCTCGTAGTATGCTCAGTCTCACGAATTCATGTATTACTCTCAATGGCTAGCAACATAATGTTATGTCATACATATTCTTATATTAGATGTCTTGAGTGTATCATACTTATGATCTTTCGCCCTAAGCTCTTTCAGTGATCCTTTTCAGTTTTGATAGTAATATTGATAATAGTAGTTGTGTGATGATAGATATGAGAGAGTTGATGTTTCTTATTGTGGTAGTGGTGGTGTGCTTATTCCATCTAAGGTTATAAATATGGAGGAATAAGGAGATAAGGTTTTACGATGAGTAGTAATTAGATGAGAGTAGTTAGTCGATTTCCTGGTAGTAATACATGGAATTTTAGTTGGTGGAGATAACAAGAGAATGAGAAATTCTTAGAAGTATTGGTTAGTAGGAGTCCATGGAGTGGTTATAGTACTAGGCTTGAATGTGGTGTTGATAACATGTGGATGATGCATTAGGTGGTTCTTGATTAGGACTCGAGGTTGTTGAATGCGGTGGTAAGGAGTAGTATTCTTGGGATGAGATTCCCTATAGAGGTATAGAACCTGAATTTTTTTATTTAGATAAGTATAATCACCTTATGTTTAGAACCTTGTGACTTAGAGTTAGGCTTGGATACAGTAAGACCAGACCATTTGGCTTAGATCTTGTAAGAGTAGTCATATACCCTTGTAGGAGCTAGGAGTTACAGCTAAGGAGGTGTGGTATTAAAAAAGAAGGGCATGGTTTAGAGGTGTTACTAGGATTGAAAGCTAGCAATCGTATCACTTAAGGTATATTAGTCCTATTCTTACTTCGTGCCTAGATATCTTTGTTTCATGTCAAATAGCTTCAGATAGAGCGTGACTATGTGCAAACCCATATCGTCCGTGACTTATGTGCCATAAACGGTTCCAAACTCTTAGTACGAATCAGTTCTGTCTATGTAAGTAGACAAGTTCATAAGTCAAGAGAGATAGTGATAGTAACTCTTTTTCCTTCCAAATTAAGTTCAACCATCATTCAAGGACGAATGATCCCAAGGGTGAGATATTGTAACACCCCAAAAATTTACTCTTAGAATCTAAATTGTTCATCTTAAGTATATGAGCCTGAATCGGGTGATGTACTACTTGATCATGCGGTTGAAGGTCCTTTACCACGTGTAGAAAGGGTATCAGAAGTGATTTAGGGTCATAAGGGACCTCTAACACTAAGTCAAGTTCAAAGTCTTTCTATTGGCTAAGTATTTTGCATTATTTCACGCAAGAGTCAACTTCAAACGACTATATCTCTTAGAATATGAAGAGTTATGTGGTCCATAACCTATCAAATTAAAAATATTTGATCCTTCTTTCCAACGCCGCCAAGTTTGCATCAATTGGAGTTTTGAGTAAAACTTTATGCCCATTTTACTGGACACTATCTTGCCACGCAGCCGAGGCTTATTCCGCCCGGGCGCGCGCCAAGGCAATTATTACTGCCTTCTTGCGCGGTTGGCTGCACACCGAAGGCATTTTCCGCGTGCGCGTCTACAGCTTTTAACGACTCTCCAAAGACGTAGTTCACCTCCTTATTTCATAAATTTACCCTAGAAAGAAAAGTTTTCAAGAAACTAACTTCCTCCAAAGTTCATCCATCATCCAAGGTAAGATTTGACCACAGAACTTCATAATTTCTTCATCTTAACACGAATTAATATGTCCTACTTATGAAATTCATATATTTTCAAAAAAGCTCCCCAAGAACTCACCTCTAAGGTTCAAGAAACAAATTCTTGTCATCTTTTCATCGAAAGATCTCACCTTTCTCAAGAATTCGGAGCGTATAAGGTATTGTCACGACCCAAAAACTGGGTGTGATGGCACTTGTCCTATCCTACCAGGAAAAGTCTGCCTAAATCCAACAATACGGAAAGCAACATAAATCAAGAAAAGAAATAACTAAGCGGATGTCTTCAAACTTAAAACCCACCCAAGACTGGTTGTCATATGTACAAGCCACTAATACAGAAGTTGAAATAGAAAGGTACAAGTCTCAATGTCTTTGTATCTCAAGTAGAACAAGACATAAAATAAAAGGTCAAGAGAGGTCGCCAACATCGAACAGCTACCTCTCAAGTTACCTCAAAATCCTCGGAGTAAGAAGAAGAGAGAACTAGATCACGGTCCGGGCTCGGAACCTACACAAGTGTAGAAGCAAGGGTGAGTACCAAACCACACAGTACCCAGTAAATCGACTAATAAAACAAGGCAAATCTAATAAAATCACGAATCCCTTACTTCCAACCGAACCTCCGATAACTACAACCTGCACAGAAAATCAATCCAACCTAATAGATTCCAATTCACAGTTCAAATAACACATAGGTCAACAACAATTCAACAACATCACCGAATTAACTCACATCAGGATCAAGTATATCAATCCCAGAGTCACAAGGCATAAACACAACTCCACTGTCACAATTCAGAATCATAAGTAGTATCTCACAAGTAATCACAAAGTCAATCACAAGAATCATGTTTAACCCTCAATAATATGCATGAATGTTGATGCGCAGGCAATGTTCATGCATGCATCACAGTCGTCGACAGAAACCTCGGCATCACAACATCGTCGGCAGAAACCTCGGCATCACAATATCACCGACAGAAACCTCGGCATCACAATATCAAGAGTAGGACAATGTAATGCAATGCAATGACAAGTAGAATGATGCATGTCTGTCCTACGATACACATCCACTGAATCTCAGATCGGAACCCATGGGGGCCACACATGGACCATGTATCCGTCGAAACCATTTCCCATCGGCATCGCTGGAACCATTTCCCATCGGCATAAACCATCACTCACCGGAACCATTTCCCATCGGCATAATCATCACTTGCCAGAACCATTTCCCATCGGCATAATGATCAAAGTGTCTCATCATAGTGTTTCCAGAACCAATGCACACAAACATGTTCACACAAATAATGAAAAGAATGATAGTGCTCAGAGTCACAACGCAATCCATATCAATGCAAATCATGTCACACTATCAACAATATATCAACATCATCAAATACATCAACCAAAACAATATCAATTGCCTAGTCTCCATTTCACTACTCCTTTCTTCACAAGTAGGTTCAATCGCTAAGCAAGAGTTTTCAAGTCTAGTCCCATAATTCACGATGAGCAAAAGACATATTCAACACGTTCATAATCACATCGAGACTATCATAGCAATTCATCAATTACACAACAATATCACGTTCATGGCTCATCACACTTTGGCCTATCACTTTAGCACACACACAAAGCCATTTTATTAAACCCGCCGGTCAATATTAGATTGATTCATGCAAGAAATCACTCATATCTCAACCCCATTACTCCCCAAAGCAATCAAGTAAGGAAGTCGGAATTCTAAAAGATTCACAAGGTTTTAAGAGTTCACTTGCCTTAATTGAATCGAAATCAATCAACAATCGAAGCTTTTCCCTTCCGAAAGCAATCCAAGGCAACACAATCTATTCAAATTATAAAACCCAATCACAATTCGGGTCTAATAATGCCAAGAACACAAAATTCGGAAAAAAAAGGTAACACAACCCAAATATCCGATTTCAAAAATGGGATTTGAATCCAGAAATTTTTACATGAAAATGATCCTCAAAACTTTAGAAAACCATTAGTGAAAACCATTTTGAAAACAAAATCCAAACCATCCCACGATCACCAATTTATCACAAATTCGGAGTTCCATCAAAACCCCCAAAAATCTCACTTTAAAAACCCAATTTCCAAGTTGAAATCATGCTTAATTCAATGGGTAATCAAAGTTCAAGGTTAAAATCAGTTACCCATAAGGTTTCCATGACAATTCCTCTTTCAAATCGCCTTCCCAAGCTTCAAAATGGTGAAAATGGGACATTTCCCGATTTTTACACAGTTTCAGGCATTAATGAACTCCGCGAACGCGGACACTACCTCCGCGAACGCGAAGAACAACCCACAGACCCTCCGCAAATGCGGAGGTCACATGCCTCACCATCCGCAAATGCGGCCCCACTCCGCGAACGCGAAGGCCACCAGTTTCACCCTCCGCGAACGCGGGCAACAACCCTTCACGAACACGGAGGTCAAAATAGCTGGCACTAGATAGCAGCAAAACAACAATACACAAAATCACCGAATGGACCCTCGGGATTCGCTCGGAACCCCGAGCACACAAACCAAACATGCTACCTTACAAAATTTGACGATTCAGACTCAATGGAACCGTCGGAATTCAGATTCGAGGTCTCCTTGACCCGGAACCCGATAAGATACAATAAAACTAACTTAAGCTTCAAAAACTCAAATCAAACTCGGAACCTCTAAAAATTTAACCAAGGCCATCCCTAGGCTTAAAATCATCCCCCGAATCCAACGAAGTTGTCGGAATAGAATTTCGAGCATTCGATCTCCGAATGTTGACCAAAGTCAACTCTATGATCCAAATTTCACAATTTTTCAACTCAAACCCTCGATATAGCCCCAAAACTGATTCCGTCAACTCTCATAGGCCAAATTCCTCATTCCGAAGCTGATGGAATCGACGAAATTCCCATCCTAGCTCCAAACTCTGAAACTCCGAATGACCTCAAAAACCACATTTTGACAACTTAAGCATTTAGAATTCAAAATTTTCCAAAAACCATAACTTAACAAGAATTTTCACAAAACTAACATCGAATATCAGCCAAACATGACTCGGGGCAACTCTCGGGAGGGGCAAAATGGTCATTTTGCAAAAATTACCAAAAATGATCTTCAGGGTCATTACAGGTATGTAAGGCCTTTCATAGTGTTGGACTAGTTCGTCCTCATGACCTACATCTCAATTCAATCAGTAGCAAGTTGAATCTAGGGTTCTACCCTCAGTTTTATGAAATTCTTTATATGAGTTATGTTCTTGTTCTGAATTTTAAATTCTTATATTATGAGATTGCAATATTATGTGCATTGATATCCTTGAGTTGTTGTTCATGTTTAAATTTCACATGAACCCTAGTTGATGAGATTTTTATTGAAATCCTTTGTACATTTATTTTAATGCATTGGTTTTGGAATTTTAAAGTGAGTTCAAGAGTCTTTTTAAAGTATCTTTTGAGAAGAGTTTAAGGGACAACAAATGGTTCCAAAATTACTATTTTCACATTGAGAAAAAAACTACTATTTTTAAGAAGAGCATAAGCAGTTTTCAAAAGCATTTCAGCTGGATAAAAAGAAGTTCAGCTACCCCCTAAAGAAGGTATTATTTTTCACATTGAAAAGATAGTACTATTTTTAGAAAAGTATAAAGAGTTTTCATAGTATTTCAGAAAAATTTAGTACAATTCAGTAACCTCTTAAAGAGGCCCTTTTGAGTAATTATCTCAACCTAGTGGGTATTTTACATGACCATACAAATATATATTTTGGGAATAATATTGAGCACCGATATGGGGAGAGTTCAGACAACTCACAGCCCCCATAAACTATGTAGCCAACATAGATAGGATCGTACCGTAAGACGGACGACTCCTCACCTGCCTCAAAAAGTCTTTTTAGTGGATCCATCAGTTCAGTTGCATTCTATACTCCGGCAAGGTATAGGGCGGCTCTGGCAACGTGGGTAAGACATTGTATCATCACGAGGCTCATAATGATGGTTGTCGGTTAGAGAAACTCCCCAGTAATATATATATATATATATATTTTATTTTATTTTCAGTTTAATATTTATCGTGACTTAAGCTATTCTTCAGTTGATCTACTTTCAGTCTTTCAAATCAATAATTATTTTATTCGGCCCGATTATATACTCGTACATTCAATGTATTGATGTCATTCGACCTGCATCTTTTCATGATTAAGATTCAGGTACTTAATCAATAAGAGAGATTTAAACATTTGTGTTGTTATGTAATATACAATAATTTATATATGTTTATTCTTGTCTTACAAAATATTACAAGAAATGTTATACTGTCAATTGAAAAAGAAAAATTAATTATTAAATTATATTCAATTACAATATTTTTTTTTAGAATTTATGAGAATAAAATATGTATAAAAGATTAAATAAACATAACTCTCTTTTCTAAATTTTGGCTTTAAGTCATCCATTCTATTAAGCCTTCCATGTTAATAGTGTAGGATTTATTTATGGAAGTTTAGTTAAGATTTTCTTTATCTCAATTTTCTGTTTTCCTTTACCCATCCTTTTTCCTTTTTCTTGTTTCTCGAGGGATCTTTCTTTATTTGATGGTTAGAGTTAAAAGTATTACTACTACTTATATTCCTTTTTCTCGTTTCTCAAGGGATCTTTCTTTGCTGGTTAGAGTTATAAGTATTACTACTACTTACGAATATATAGGTATTAAAAGGTAAGTTTATTTATTTGATTTGTTATATTATATATTTATTTACAATTATATATTCTTGGCTTGTATTTATTTCCTGCATTTTGGATAATAATTTAGACAGAAATTTTGTGTCAGATTTTTCAACCTCTTCATGTAATAATTGAATTAATGCTCTATCTATATAAAAAAATAATTATGCTTTAAGAAAAATAAAATTGATGTGTGGGAGATAATTTGACTTATTTTATGCTCTAACGTGAATATATAAAGAAAAAAAAAACTTAAATGCATTAAAAGCACATGTATAGACATTATCATAAATAATTTGAATGTTACATACGTTTTTAATTAATAATGAAGTTACATTAAATCAATCATTTAACTTGGTCATGTTAGAGTACTAATTCATTCATTCCAATTTCTATATATTGAATTATCCTAAAATCTAGAGTTTAATGTTCAAGTAACAAAATAACGATAATTTTTTAAAATATAATATGGAGAATTCAATAAATCTAGCACGTACTATTGAATCAAATTTAAAATTCTATTATTTTGTGGTCCCAAAGAATTAAATTCGACTCATTTTCATTAAATATGGAAAAAACTTACATAATCTTTTGTTAAATTAACCAAACTAACACATAAAATATAGACAAAATCAAAGTGAACCAATTCAAGATATATTTTCTTGTTTCTAAAGTATCTTTCTTTGCTGGTTAGAATTATAAGTATTACTTACAAATATATAGTATGTATTAATAATGTTGGATTTATTTATGTAAGTTTCTAACCAGTATTACTGACTAGTATATAGTACTTTCTCTTTAAAAAAGAATGATCTAAAAAAATATAGAAATTTTTTCAATTTTGTGGTCCTAAATTAAAGTTGTATCAAATATACCAAAATGTCATTTAGAGCCCATTTGGATTGACTTAAAATAAGTAACTTTTAAAAAGTTACTTTAAAGTCATTTTAAAAATAAGTAGTTATTTGTTTTTGATGTGTTTGGCAATAAAGTGTTGAAAGTCACTTTTTTTTATCAAAATGTCTGAAATACCCTTAAAGTTGTTAACATTATAAAAGAATTAAGGGTAAAAAAAGTAATATACTTGGTCAAAGTAGAATGATTTATAAGTTAAAAAAAATAAGAAGGGGGCACCCTACTTTTAAACTTTTAACTTATTTTAAGTTACTTTTGACTTATTTTAAGTTATTCTTTAATTGTCAAACATTCTAATAAGCCAAAAACTGGTTTAAAAGTTAGTTTGACCTACTTAAAATTTCATCCAAACGGGCTCTTAATCTTGTGGCCTTAGACGTGCCACTTGGAAAACTAAATTAAAGTGTTGTCAAAAAAGAAAAAGGATCATCCTTTTTTAAACAGACTAAAAAAGAAATGAGATCATTCTTTTTGAAACAGAGGGAATATGTATTAATAATGTTGGATTTTTTATGTGAGTTCTACAGCTTTCTTAAAAAGTCCTTTGCGCCATTTTGGAAAATGCCACCTTTTTTGAACTCCTTGATTTTTTTTATCTCAATCTTCTGTTTTCCTCTACCCATCCTTCTTCCTTTCTGCAATTTTAAACGATTTTTCTTTGCTGGTTAGAGTTAATAAGTAAGTATTATTTACTAATATATAGGTTAGATTTAATAAGTAAGTATTATTTACTAATAAATAGGTATGATTTATTTATGGAAGCTTAGTTATACAGCGTTTGATTGTGTGTGTTTTTTCTATGTTAATTTGTTATATTATATGTTTATTTATAATTATATTATTGGCTTTAAATAAAATTTCTTTATGCATTTTAGACAACAATATATATACACTTCAAAGTATAAGATTTAATATTTTAATTTTTTTTCATAGGCTTTAAAAATAATAAGACTGATATGAGTACGGAGATGAATTTGACTTATTTTATGCTCTAATGAGTTAGAAGCACATGTATTGACACTATCATCAATAATGTGAATGTTTACTTATATTTTCAAAATAATAATGGAACCAGGGGCGGTTTGGTGCTCCTTTTCCATAAACAAGGTTGTGTGTTCCTTTTCCATTGGTTTAGTGCTCCATTTCCATAAACAAGGTTGTGTGTTAGAACTTACATAGCCTCATTTTACTTACATTTTCAATGTTTTTTTCCTTTGACCTTCTTTATCACCCATCAAGTTGATTAAGAATAATTATGAAATTCACTAACACCTTGTGTATTATATCATATTGTTAGTTTAAATACAATGTTTGTTTTGACTGTTACTTGAATTATATTGTACTGTATCGTATCATCTAAATCCATCGTTAGGGAATAACGAAAAGACCCTTTTGTGTAACGGTCGTTTGGTGTGATCATGTCGTTACCTTAATATTTTCTTCTCATTTTGTCTTTACTTATTATTTAATTTCTATTTTATCATTTACCCTACCTTTTTATAGTAGCTCTATCCCATATCCTATTTTTTTTGGTAGGTTAATCATTCAAATTTTGGATGAGTGACATTAGGTAACGACGAAGAACGATACAATATATTCAAACAATGTATTCATTAAAACAATACAATACAACATAATGCAATACAATATGATATATTATGAAACAATACCTAACAACCATCCAAACAAAGTGTAATGACCCGTTAGGTTGTTTTGAGTACTAGGACTATTTTGACTCTTCCCGTAAAGTTTTAAAATGGAAATTTTGAAATATTCGGTAACTATGAGTATTTAGTTGACGGATATTTATTAAATAATTAGTATAGTTGATAGTTAATGGACCAAGTTTATAATTTAATTAATACCTTTTACCACTTGACCCATATAATTAAATTAAGTTAGTAGGTTTTGCCACTCTTAATACCTAATTATTATATTTAGAAAAATAAAAAGAAAAGGGAGGCAAAATTTACCTGTGCAGAGCAACAATCGGTGTGGAACCGACTATTTCACGATCGGGTAAGAGCATTAAATCATAATATGTATATGATATAGGGTAATCGTAAATTAATATATATAGATTAAATAGATATGAATTGAATTTAAGTTGGCAGTGTTGTGTCGTTTTTCTTTTTTTCATCGTTTTTGGGGAAGGGGGCAATCATGTTATTTGGTTGTTGGATAATGATTAGTGTAGGTTTTGGATGGGTCAAATTAGTGATTTAAATTGGGATGGATATATGACAGAAAGGGAGCATACTTTTGGTTCATATTGTCACCGCCACTGGTTCATATTGAGATATATAATTAAATACTACGTGTATTGTATTATATATGAATACTATTAGGCTTATGATTTTGGTAAATTGAGACTTAACCCTAGGCTTAAAATTTAGGAATATGAGACTTGACCTATTTAGTTGGCACCAAGATTTATCAATTTAATTTTAGATTAGGGTGAGTTTTGGGTCTAGGCTAGACATATAATGATATAGATGTTTACGGACTCATTTGTTTACGAATATTGTATATTTGCTAGATTGGGAATGTTCTGAAGCTTTATGAAAGGGAAAGGCAACATCTTGAGGATTCGTGACACGTGTTCGGCTTTCAAGGTATGTTAAAACTTTCAGACTTCGTTGAAGGACAGTTTTCTAATTAAATATTAAAAACGGAATAGACAATGGGTAAGGGCGAAAGATGGGGGTCTTGTACCAATGGTGTGATGGGCATTGGTACGAGTACCGGTGTTATAAAGGGAAAATTTATTACTATAGAATGTGCATTGTAATTTGAGAATGCCAAAGCATATGGGCATTAGCTGATGTATTGTTGACTTGACTTATTTGGTGTGATTATGTTTCTTTATTGAACTCGTATATTTGTAATAGTTGAGGTGATTATATATGATACCGATATTTGATTGATTGAGATGCATCATCATCCCCTTTTGTTGAAACCATATTGTACACATGCATTGACATGAGTTTGAGTATAAGTTGGGCACGTGGAGATCGTCCGTGCTGGGGATTGTGAGATGTTATGATTATAAGTTGGGCACATGGAGATTGTCCGTGCTAGGGATCGTTTGATTTTATGGTGTCGATTGCATTGCATCTCATTTCATCCTCATTCTTGTTGATTATATGTTTTATTGGTGATTGGACATTACGTGATATTTAATTATCCCTATTTGATGAAAACTTTTTTGATCGGTATAATGCAGTTGTCACGCCCCGAGCCTACACCCTAAACGTGGCCGGCACTTGAGAACCATTACTGATCCCCAAGTGAACCCTTGGTCTGGCTCACTACTCAGCGAAAGACTTAACTCGACCCTAAAAGGCTCCTATCATAGTATGAATAAACTCATAAACTCAAATGAAAGATTAAAATAATTAAATGCTGAAAATACTGAAACCATCAGAAAGACTCAAACATGGGAAAATACAAACAAGTACAAAGGAACCCATCAACTCTAGACCTGTCTATGAAGCCTCTAAATAACTCAGATGGGTGTCGGGACAAACCCCACACACCTCAACAAAACTAAAACAACTGAATAAAAAGACGGATCCTCTGGAAGTACTAGGAGGCTCACCACAACTGCTATTTGGAGTGCAAACGGTATCAACGAAGCTCCTGTTGATGACCATGAACACCTGTATCTGCATCGTGAAAAGATGCAGGTCGAATGGCATCAGTACATTGAATGCACTGGTATGTAAAACGACTGAGTAAAGCAATAACAGAAAGGATAGGGCTCAAGAAATACTCACCTCAACTCAACTCAATGCAAAAATAAACTCTGAAGTAACTCAAGTAAAGCTTTAAAATACCGATGTTGTCTCAAGAATATAAGTAAATATCTCAAATTAAGTTTTTACTCTTATTTGGGAGATTCTCTAACCGACAACCATCACTCTGAGCTAAATGATGATACAACGTCTCGCCCACGCTGCCAGAACTGTCATATACCTTGCCGGACTATAGAACATCCTCAACTAAGTGGATCCACTAAGCTCTACCCGAAGGCATAAGGAAATCATCTAAAAAATATGAATCATTTACCCATGTTGGCATACATGGTTTATGGGGAGTTTGAGTTGTCTGAACTCATCCCCATATCGGTGCTCAATACTACTCCCAATAAATATATTCATGCTCAAGTAAGAAAAATATAATTCTTTCTCTGTTTTTGAGGTAATAACTCAAAAGATACTATTTAAGAAACAGTGCCTCAACTCCTCTTCTCAAAACTCTCTTAGTTATTTTCTCAAAATCAAAGTCCTCTTTCTCACTCAAAAATGATAGTTGGGAAATCAAAGTTTCATTTACAAGCTACTCAAACTGCCTCTTTAACTCTACTCACAACTTCCCTCTATTTTGCTCAAAAGAAACCAATTTAAATTAATAGTTCAGTTTAAAAGACTCTCAAAATAATTCAGTAAATGCTCAATTCATAGGGTTCTTTGCAGAAAATTAAATATGGACAACCAATTCAACAATTAGGGTTCATACAAGAATTTAAGCATGAACCATAGAAATATAATTACTCAAAGATATGGATACAATTCTTAAGAATTTAACTAGAATTCAATAGAATAGGCAGACATTCGAATTCCTCAATAACTTGGAATGAAACCCTAAATTTCATAAATTCTGAATTTCTGATGAAATTTGGCGCGTGGACGCACTAGGTCAGACTACGACCCGTACCTCTTGGTCCGTAGAACCATTCCTGAAACTTGACATTCTCCAACCTCGACCCAGTTTCTACGATTGCCTTCCTACAGTCCGTAGAACTACCTACGATCCGCAGGTCAATCCCGTAGACCAATTCTGCAGTAGTTTTCTGTATTTTTTTCAAATTCCAAGGTATGGGGTGTTACAGCAGCCTTGTAAAAGTAAAACGATGATTTTCTTATATGAACTCCTGTCACTACTTTTTCGTTGTCGGTCTATGAGATATACTGGGTACACGTGGTTTCGTACTCATACTACACTTGTTGCACCTTTTTGTGGTGCAGATCCAATTCGGGATACGAATACATCTCGTGGAGCTTCTTGAGTCCAAGCTTGGAGTATCTTGGAATTGTGGTGAGCTGCTTGGCTGTTCCGTGGCCCACACCTCCCTCTATCTTATTACTTATTCTGTTGTTTTAGTATTCAGACAGGATATTTCTTATGTTTAGACTTGTCATTTTAGTTTCAGACTTGCACCGTGTTTTAGAAGCTCTCGTACTTATGACACCAATTCTTGGGTGGTATTTTGTTTTTCGCATTTCGTATTTATGAAGACTATGGTTGGAGATTTTCTACTCGTTGTCTACTTTTCACCTTATTTACTTAGTTAAATTGGTAAAACTAGTGGGTTGGCTTACCTATCGGTTGGGAACATAGGTGTCATCACGACATGTGAATTTTGGGTCGTGACACAAAGTGTAAATAAAAGTTGTTTAGTGATCATTTGACGCTTTATATAAAAAAACATACGTGAATTGTGATATATTTATATTTTAATTTTTTAATATGATATTATATTGTTTTATTTATTGTTTCTCATTTTAAAAGGTGATACTACTAATGAAAAATCTTGTGTATGCCATTAAATGGAACTAACATTAAATCAGCTTTTTAGCTTGGTCATATTAGAGTAATTCATTCTTTCCAATTTCCATATATTGCCTTATTCTAAAACCTATAGTTTAGTGTTCAAACAAATAATTACATTTTTTTCTCTTTGTAATATGCAGAATTTAACAAATCTAACACATACATAAAGTCAAATTTGAAATCCTAGTATTGTGTGGCCCCAAAAAATTAAGGAAAAACTGCATAAATGGCCATAAAACCCAAAATAATTACATGTTCATACCCAAATTTAAATTAATTCAAAAAATATCCATTCTCTCATAAATAATTACAACCCATACCCCCTTCATTAAGGCTGATAATAAATCAGTATCATATATTGTATTGGTATCATTAAAGTTTCTTGTTTAGAGATTACTCATAGACAATGATACTATAAGAGTATATGTATATTGTTGTAGTATCATTAAGGTTTCTTTTTCAGAAATTACTCATTAGTCAATGATACTATAAAAGTATATGTATATTGTTGTGGTATCATTAAGGTTTCTTGTTCAAAAATGATTCATTAGTCAATAATACTATAGGAGTATATGTATATTGTTGTGGTATCATTAAGGTTTCTTCTTAAGAAATTACTCATTAGTCAATGATACTATAAGAGTATATATATATATTTTTATGGTGTCATTAATGTTTCTTGTTCAGAAATTACTCATTAGTCAATGATATTATAAGAGTATAATATATACTCTTATAGTATCATTGATTAATGAGTAATTTCTGAACAAGAAACCTTAATGATACCAATACAGTATATATATATATATATACCGATTTAGTATCAATTAAACAAAATTATCAGCCTTAATGATACCAATACAGTATATGATACTTATTTAGTTTTATTTAAGCGAAATTAGTTGGGGAGGGGGTATATAGTGTAATTATTTAGTGGGGTATGAATGTAAAGGGGTATATGTTTGTAATTATTTTACTTTTACGGGGTATTTACTTAGTTTCCCCGTAAAAATTAAACTAGACTCATCTTAAATTACACAATTCATTGTTAAATTAACAAAATTGGCACTTAAAATAAAGACTAAGTTTCATTTGGATTGGCTAAAAAAAAGTAGTCTTTAAGTCATAAAATAAAAAAAGTCAAACTTAAATGACTTTTCAATCCAAAAATAAAAAATAAGGAGAGACCTATTTTTTATTTTTAACATTTTTTTAAAGTCATTTTAAACCTATTTTAAGTTATTTTTAACTTTGTCAAACACTCTCAAAAGCTAAAAAGTAAGTTTGATCAATTTTAAAGCCAATCCAAATAGGCTCTAAAATGAAAGTGAACCAACTCAAGAAATATATATAAGATAATCTCCATAATGTTTGTACGAGAACTCTAAGAAGGTATGGGGGACAAAGAACATGCTTCAATTTCAAACAACAGTTATCCAAATGTATCTTTTTAAAAGGAAATCTCTTATTTCAACAACATTCTCCTTCTAGTAGCAAAACACGAAGCTTTGAAATTTGAGTATCAGCCCTAATAACATATGGAAAAGGGCCTTGGTGTGGGATAGGCAGAGGCTCCGACATTACCCTCAAGGCCTATTCCCTGCCTAAAATATTATTGAACTATTGAAATTGGCACAAAAATACCATCTGTTAACCTATTGGCTCTATAATACCCTCAGCGTCAATCTTTATGGTCCTATAATGCCCTTATTATAGATAAAAGAAAATGCATTTCGATCCCGTCGTAGTTCTCAATCATTCCGTGGCACCGAGCGTGGATGAACCATCTACGATGGGGACCTAATGAACATGAAAGAAGCTTATATAAAAGAATACGGCTCCATTATCAAATATCATTAGAATTATCATTTAATATGTGACACCCTATAATTCCTTGAAAAACCCTGATCCACCTATTAATCCCCGACCCCCTCCCCCCCCCCAACTAGAAATATGAGATAATCCTAAAATAAACAGTGATTCACAATTGTGAACCAAGTACTCAAAAGATCCATGGCGTATTGGAGATTTATACCCAAATACTAGCAAGGAGATATTATTGGAACACAAAGTTCTTAACTTGAAAGACAGAAGTGAGGCATCTATTCTGATTAGGAAGAGAAAGATACACCAAAAAGATGCCAAGTCTTCCTAGGTTCCAGCTATGAGTTTGGAGAAGAGGGAGCAGAGATTATTTCTTTATCAAAATTGATTATGCATGCTTTGTAAGAGCCCGACCATCTCTCAAGACGGGAACTATTGCAATAGGTTCCCTTGGATCAACAAATTCTAGAGATGCAACATCCATTGATGATTGAATCTCTCCTACTATGGTTGACAACTAATCTCTTGAAACTTCATACATATGCAATCTACCAAGATCAACAATGGCATCACTATTTATTCTACAAACAAAAATTGAAGGAAAAATGGAGTTACTATTGGGGAGGATAAGGATTAATGGTGGATACATGTCTAGGTTGACACTTAATTTGTTTAGTTAATTAAATTTTAAATGAATCACTGGGTTCCACGTATTAAATGAAAATTCTAATGATATTTTCTAATGGAGTCATATGTAATAAGGATATTATAGAGCCATAAAGATTGACACCAAGGATATTATAGAGTCAATATGTTAACGGAGGATATTTTTGTACCAATTCCAATAATTTAAGGGTATTTTAGGTCCTTTCTCGTTTGACATATATAACCAACTAAAATAATAGTATTCGAGTAATCTCCATTTCGACCGACCTTTGTGATCATTTCAACTATTCAAAGATTGCGAAAGAAATTTTAAATACAATCTCGAAAGAGAAGAAATTAAAAATACCTAAGAAAAGATGATGAAATTACGGTCGAGATCAACATTTTCAGTAATGTGAAGAACTTCTGAGTTGGTTAACTACAGGAACACTCACATTGAACCTTTTTATGTGTACATAAACAACCCATTTTAAGCCACAATATCCACATATATGTACATTTGTAGACATTTTACTAATTGACAAGAAAATCACTATTGTTAGACCTTAAAAAGTAGATTCACAAAAATCATTGGACGCTATAAAGTTTATCATTAATAATCACTCACATCATAGTGTGACGAACCAGTGTTTGATGCTTAAAAAAAACTTCATCCTCTTTATATTTTGAATAATTTCCACTTATGTCTTGGCTCTTTCATTTGAGTTATATAACTCAAATGCAACGGATCCAAGGATAAAAAAATCTTACCATAAATATATTAGCCGGTTAAACTAGTTGCAACATAAGCACAAAAAGACATAGGCGAAAATCAACAAGACAAAATGGTCATTACAACCCATAACATAATATTTGTACATATATATACTGAGAACCTCGCCCAAATCAACCAACAGCCACTCCAAACCCCGACCCTCTTCGCTAACCAGTCCCCTTCCCTTTCCCCTTTTACGTTTTCTTTTATTTTACAGGTATTTTTACTCTACGTTGATGAGCTCCGGCGAAACTCCGGTGAACAACAACCATATAGCTTCATAAATCAAAACCCCCATGAAATCAGATCTCTGAACAGCGAACCAAACCTTAGCAAGGTTCAAACACTACCAGTACTCCATTGAACAAACAAACGACCTTCGTTCTCCTCACCCCGGAGAAATCGATTGGCTCTTCCGGTGACAATACTTTCCTTCTTTATATTTTTTTTATTTTGGATATGTAGATGCAATTGAGAGAGGTTTTAATTTGAGAAATATTTACTGTTGCTTGTTCTTATATCTTGTAGGCTTTGTTTTATTTACTTTGTTACTTTTAGTTTGCCAATTTATGTTATTATATATATTAAACTTAGTTATAATTTAAGGAAAATTTTTATTATGTACTAATTGTATGAGGGATTATTATATGGATATTATATTCAGATTCATGGACCCACACTTTATTTTTCTTCTTGCCCTTTTGTTTCTCTTTCTTACTCTTCTTCTTTTTCTTCATTTTTCTCGATTTTTGTTTTTTTTAATTCTATTTTGAAATCAACTTAATTACTCCCTTACTTTATACAGATTAAAATAATAATTATTTTTTTACTAATTTGTTTTAACAAAAAATATTTTCCAAATTATAATTTTCATTATTATATAATTAAATGATATGAGCATAAAAAAATTGAAGTTAATTCTTTGAATGGTCACTTATGTCATGAAAATTGATCATTAAAATTATTTTTATTTCTTTTCCTCCCATTTTTTCATTTATTGTACTTTAAAATTTTTCGCCTTCATATTTCGTGTGTTTTCAACCTCTAATTTTAGGGCCCATTTAAACATAAAAAATTATTTATAAAATAATTTTTTACTATGTTAATGATATTTTGAAAATTAAAATTTAATTATTAATATCTTATGTAGTTATTTAATGATAAAAATAATAATTTCTAAAAATATTTTCTATTAAAATAAATAAGTAAGAAAATAAATTATTTTCATTTATATACAAATTGAGGGAGCAATTACATTGGTTTCAAATTAGATTTTGGAGAAAACAAAAAAAAAAAAAAAGGGAGAAAGAGAAAAGTAAGAAAGAGAAACAGTGCCAAAATGAAAAATAAAGCATAGATCCCACGAGCTAAGGGCCATCGAAGACCAGATGATAGGTTACGAAGATATACAAGGAAAGAGAGGCTCTGGAACACCTTTCACTTTCAGTTAATCAGGGATTAGGCCCGGCGAAGGTAGACTCCGGTCTTCTTATTCAAGTAGTTAACATTTCCCTTCGGTAAGCATTCCTTGGGCGAAGAGGGGATTTGCGCATCCAACGATAAGTTAAATGGCCTTGCTTGCCTTTTGTGATCTGCCAGAATAAAATATTAATAAAATAATATTCTCATACAACTAGTACTAGTTCTTATATCTTGTAGGCTTTGTTTTATTTATTTTGTTACTTTTATTTTGCCAATTTATGTAATTATATTAAACTTAGTTATCATTTAAGTAATTAGCATGTTAACTTATATTAATTTTTGTATTGTTTTGTTCTGTCAACCTTTCCATTATAATTTATTGTAGCTTTTACAGTGTTCTACTTTTAGAATGATGACAGGTGTTTGCTTCCTTTGAGCAGTTGTGTTCCATTTTTATTTATAGTTTTGTTAATCTTAATTCATTTGGATTGATTTCGTACACTGTTTTTCAAGAATTAGGTTGCTTCATACTGTTTTGTCTAATGTTTTACTAGTTTTCTGTTAATTTTATGTTAATATGTTGAAATGATATTATTTGTCCAATGAAAAAATATCTCCGTCAGTTTTAGAGGCCTCCCCATTGTTAATGACGGAAATTTAGTTTAAGTTAAAATTGGCCAATGAAAAAATCTCTCCATCGATTTTAGAGGCCTCCCCATTGTTAAAGACGGAAATTTAGTTTGAGTTCGTATATATTTTAAGTTACAATTGGCCGATGAAGGAATTTTCGTCGATTTCCAAGGCCTCCCATATATATAAGACGGGTTTTATTTTAAGTTACTATTTATTTTATTTATTTTGATTCATATTAATTCATTACTAACACTTTTACTAAGTGTGTTTACAGGTACCCTAGAGTCACTTCCCATTGAAGTTATTCTAATGGAGTTCGAATATCATATTCATTATTTTGTATATATTGACGTTAGGCGAATACTAGGTCGTTTCTTACATTATCGTTTTACTTTATTATTTGTTTATATTTCATATTCATTATGCTTGTATATTATTTTTATCTCCTCCTCAATTTGAAAAAAATTAATTCAGTCGGAACTCATAGTTGTGGATTTTGAAGGATGTCTAATACATTCCCTTCGGAATCACTTGAACCCCTTACCTAGATTCTAATGGTTTCATAGATTTATTTTGTTAGTTAAATAAATTGGTTTCCTAGTTTTCCTAAAATTAGGTGACGACTCTCTTTAAAAATTCTTTTATTCTTTAAATTCTTTTAAAATTGAATTAATTGTTTATTTTTTGAGTTACCACGATGTTTCGCCTTATTTGAATAAAGCAGGGATGTAAACAGAATGACGATTCTGCTGGGGATATAGAGGTTCTGACCATTATGGATTCACTTTTTCAAATTGAGGAGATCTTTCATTTATCATGTTATTCATTATATCTTATATATTTTGTTAATGGCATGGTTTGTTATACATTGCTATTGTATCATGGCATGGTTTCCACCAAATGACAAATAGAATGCATTAGGAAAAGGACAGTTACGTGATTATCCGCGGCTATTCCTTCAAATAAAACACCCTATTTTTTGGAGTAGTAAACGAATAGTTGGTTTGTGAATTGTTGTCATCCATCGTCGTTTATTATCTTCACCCTGCAGTTTGTCCAACTCGGGTATCAGGTCCCTATCAAAGCCCACTCTTAGTCAGTTAGTGTAGAGCGAAGCCAAAACCTTGAATTTAGCGCATTTGCCAGAGATGATTCAACACTCAAGGCACATTTATATGAGATATGCATTATTGTTTGTGTGTAATGTGATATATTTGTTTTATGTGAATATGGTGTATGCTAGTCCATTATTTTTCAAAAGTTTTTCAAGTGCTTTATAGGCACAAATATCAAGTCATTGCCAAGTCACCTTTACCTTTCGAGTTATTTTTTCTTTGATATCATGAAGCTTATTGCTCGTCCAAAGCGCGGCAAGGGACAAGAGATCTCGTGAAAATTGAGATTTTGAATTTCCCAAGACATTAATAACCAGTCAAAAAAGCAAATCAGGGGAGTCTTTGACTATGAAGTTGCACTCCTCTACTTTATTATTTATTTTTATTATGGCCCTGCTTTCACACATTTCTCATATTTTGCAGGAAAATCGTCCCCGACAACAATCGAAGATGGTTATAATGATGCACAATTTTTTTTGTGAATAGTCGAAAGAATACACAGTCCCAAAAGACATTCAAGAAAGAAAGAACAACAAGTGATTGCCACAGTTGAGGGGACACAAAATATGTCGGAACAAACAGTCAGAAGACACTCTCTGATTAAATATGTCGGCGGCACTAGACTTACGAGCATCACTCTATGTTTGTCTAAATTTTTAAAGAATTTTATACCATATCTTCACGAACTATCTGAACCTGATTCTCATTTCGGTGAGATATGTAGGCATCCCTTCTTGGGTTCGGTATTCTTTTTAAAAATAAAAAATTCAAAAATAAAATAGTTTGTGTATATTTTTAGTGTCATATCTTCACGAACTACGCGAACCTGATTCTCATCTCAGTGAGATATGTAGGCAGCCCATCTTGGGTTCGGTGTGCATTCTTTTAAATCTAAAAAAAGATATTGTGTGCGTATTTTCAAAGACATATATGCATGAACTACGCACATCTGATTCTCATCTCAGTGGGATACGTAGGCAATCCTTCTTGGGTTCGGTGTTCTGTATCTTTTTCAAAAAAAAAAATTGTACATACTGTAAGATTCATGTCTTCAGCTCAGTTGAGACCAGTGCAGTTAGGAGCGTGCAAGAATATGTGATATGATGGAGATGACTGACTTTGTGGTAAACCATAGATTCATTTGGTACCTCTCATTTGTACTTTTGTGATACTTGAATATTCTCTTGTAAGCATTCAAGATAAGAATAAAACCAACCTCATGGTTTCATGTGCATGGTGTGGTGAGCTTTTAGATCGAAATTCAATTGCATCTCATTGTTGATCTAGAACTTGGCTTGAATGTTAATCGAGGCGAAATCCTGAGTAATGTTTGGTTTGGGAAAGGATTATAGGCCTTCTTTGATCCGATTGTGCCTTTCAAAGCCTACCAAATGATATTAATCCCTAGTTTTCCCAATTTTGGGCCTGGAGCCTTTTCTTTAGACAACCACATCTTAACCATTACCCTTCTGAGTGCTTACATGCACTATCCCTCTCTTGGCCCAACCTTCTTGAGCGCACAAAAATGTGTAAATTATAAGAGAAGATCCAGGTTTAAAATTGTCAAAGGCAAAAGATATAAAGTCTCCCAAAGTCAAGGAAGAAAAAAATGACTTTTAGAAAAAGAAAGACAAAAATACCCCTACAAGGTCAATGAAAGATTAGAAGGAAAATACTCCGACAAAACAGGAGAAAACTTCAAAAGAGAAGGGTTAAAAAAAGGAAAAGCTCCAAAAAATAAGGACTCAAAAGAAGTCTATACAAAAGAAAGGGTGAAAAAAGGAAAAGCTCCAACAAATAAGGGTTCAAAAGAAGTCGTAACAAAAGAAAGGGGCAACGAAGAGGATCAGACTCCAAAGGCATATCAATCTTCAAAAGCACAAGTTCAGTGTGACGCTCAAGGAGGAATTGAGTCACTCTTATCTCAAATAAATATCCTACCCGTCCTAAGCCTACATTACAAACCAATGGCAAGCCCTACATGATCTCATTCCAAATGATCTCACATTATTGGAGATTTACATAAGGGCCAAGCATATGGTATCACAGTTGCATGCGTTGAACATTCTTGTGAGTGTGAGTGCACTTTGAAAAATGTCCTCAAATCAAATGCTTCAAATATGTGTGAAATAGGACTTTTGTTGTTGTGAAGGCACTTGAAACATGAGGATTGATACAATTCAAAATCTTTGTTTGAAGTAAGATGAACAAATCTCGTTGATATTTAAGTATGTTTGAGGTATCACTTGAAGCTATAGGAATTACCTTGAATTCATTCTTAGTTAGAAAAAAGAAAAAAAAAAGGAGAAATTACATGCATTCCAAACTGTTGGTACCAACTGTAGTCAAGATTTGACTATCACTTCATACTCTTTATTTTTCCAAAAAAAAAAAGAAGGGCAAGCACCCACTTTTTAATATCTTTCAAAACATTTTTTTCTTTAAAGATAATTATTGGCATTCCCTTATAAAATTGGTTTGTCCATTGTGAAATGCAATATTGGGCTAATTCCGTCAGTGTGAGACGCCTACTTTACTTCATCGGGTCGTCCACCCCAAAAAAATGTGACATATCTTTTGTCTTTAAGCTTAGAATATCGCAAAGAATGTCCATTTTTCCAATTTTCATCATGGTCATATTACACATTTTCTACAGGTGATCTTATCTCAAATTTATTGTAGTATTCATCATCTACAGTATTGGAACTACATTTGACCTGATTCCTCGCTGAACAGGATATATAGGCGCCACAACTGCTCAGTCATGCACCCAGTGTGATTTTCATTTTTTCTTATAATGAAAACTGGGACAGAATTTTTGAGAAGATCTCAAAAATTCATAATAAAGATGTTATCTCCAGCAAGTCAAGATTGGAGATCATTGTGAAATTTGTCAAGATTGGAGATCATTGTGAAATTTGTCAAGATATCTAACTGGATAGAATTTTTTAGGAAAACCTCAAAAATTCCATCAAGTATATTGTCCGAAGTTTGATAGTCAACTTTAAATGATCCAGCATCGCTTGAAGGTCCCAAGTCAACTTCAAAATCTTCAGCATTGCCAATATGAAGCAAATATAAACTCGGGATGTGAGCCACCGGCATCTCTTACAAATCCCCAATAGGACATGAGCCACTATAAGCACAAAGTGGTCAAGAGCAAAATGATGGTTGCTCACATATGTCCAAAATGATCAGGCATTTGGTACATATTCTCTTTTAAAGAATCTTTTCTCAAGGTTTCTTGACTAAGTCGCTAGCTCAGGCAACATTGTGTCTACTAATCGTTCCTTTTCGAGTACAGGAACAGATGAAAGCATCGAGAGGATGACACTTTCAATACACACGAGCCATCCACCTCGTTACAGTGGACAATCATTGAGTCATCCACCTCGTTACAGTGGACAATCATCGAGTCATTCATCATTGTATTTTTCATTTTCCGAGAGGGCTATTGCATTTTTAATTAGCCGAGAGGACCATTGCATTTTCATTTGCTGAGAGGGCCATTGCATTTTCATTTGCCGAGAGGATCATTGCATTTTCATTTTGCCGAGAAGGCGTTGTATTTTTCATCTGCCGAGAAGGCCATTGCATTTTCATTTTGCCGAGAGGGTCATTGCATTTTTTATTCGCCAAGAGTGCCATTGCATTTCTCATTTGCCGAGAGGACCATTGCATTTCTCATTTATCGAGAGAGCTATTACATTTTTCATTTCCCGATAGGGCCATTGCATTTTCATTTTGCCGAGAGTAAATTGTAATTTTCATCTGTCGAGAAGGCCATTGCATTTTCATTTTGCCGAGAGGGCCATTGCATTTTTTATTCACCAAGAGGGCCATTGCATTTCTCATTTGCCGAGGGGGTCATTGCATTTTTCATTTACCGAGACAGCTATTACATTTTTCATTTGTCGAGAGGGCAATTGCATTTTCATTTTGCCGAGAGGAAATTGTAATTTTCATCTGCCGAGAGGGCCATTGTTTTTCATTTCGCCAAAAGGGCCATTACATTTTTCATTTGCCGAGAGGGCCATTGCATTTTTCATTTCACCGAAAGGCCATTACATTTTTCATTTGCCGAGAGGGCCATTGCATTTTCACTTGCCTAAAAGGTCATTGCATTCTCATTCGCCAAGAAGGCTATTGCATTTTTTTCATATGTCGAGAGGGCCGTTGCATAATTAGTCGGAGGATGCTAACATTGAAAGATATTTTTCAAGTCACATCTATTCGGAGGTGAAAGATGTGCACCCCATCTATTCCACGTTGAAGTCGGAAAAGGCTGAGGTGGAAATATATTTTTCAAGTCGCATGTATTCGGAGGTGAAGGATGTGCACCCCATCTATTCCACGTTGAAGTCAGAGGAGGCTGAGGTGGAAAGATATTTTTAAGTCACATCTATTCGGAGGTGAAGTATGTACACCCCATCTATTCCACGTTGAAGTCGAAGGAGGCTAAAGTGGAAAGATATTTTTAAGTCACATCTATTCGGAGGTGAAGGATATGCACCCTACCTATACCACATTGAAGTTGGAGGAGGCTGGCGTTGAAGAATATTCATATTCCCTAACCAGAAGTGGTAGTGTTCACATATATCCTACCGATGGATCCTTCTTATATGTTCTACCGATGGACATGCATTTATTTTTCCCAAGAATCCTATCGATGGATCATTTTCATTCGTCCTACCAATGGACATGCATTTATATTCTACCGATGGATCATCTTCATTTCGTCCTAACGATGGACATACATTCATATCCTACCGATGGATCATTTTCGTTCGTCTTACCGATGGACATGCATTTATATCTTACCGATGGATCATCTTCATTCGTCCTACCGATGGACATGCATTTATGTCCTATCGATGGACATGCATTCATATCCTCCCGATGGATCATCTTCATTCGTCCTACCAATGGACATACATTCATATCCTACCGATGGATCATTTTCATTCATCCTACCGATGGACATGCTTTCATATCCTATCGATGGATCATCTTTATTCATCCTATCGATGGACATACATTCATATCCTACCGATGGATCATGTTCGTTCGTACTATCGATGGACATATATTCATATCCTACCAATGGATCATTCTCATTCGTCCTGCAGATGGACATGCATTAAGATTCCACCAATGGATCATTCCCATGCGTCCTACCGATAGACATGCATCCATATATTACCGATAGATCATATTTATTCTTCCTACCAATGGACATACATTTATATCCTACCGATGTATCATTTTCATTCGTCTTATCGATGGACATGCATTTATATCCTATCGATGGATTATCTTCATTCGTCCTACCGATGGACGTGCATTCATATCCTATCGATGGATCATTCTCATGTGTCTTATTGATGGACATGCATTTATTTTGCGAAATATCCTATCAATTGATTCACATTTATCCTACCAATGGACTGACAATCATTTTGCCACCACCCTTATGTCCTGTAAATGGGTATTGCTTGTCTTTTCAATGGACTCACACCACGCTTCAACAATCAGACGAGGGTTATCAACATGCATAGATTTTGAAGCAAGAATGACTTCGAATCATCAAGACAACAACGTATCCACAAAAACATGCAAAGAAGATGGTAGAAAATATCGTAAGGGATGCTACCATTTTCTTTAATTTATGCTCTACTAATGAGTTTTATCTTTGTTTTTTCAAGAACATCGAAGAGGATGCATCTCAATTAAGCCACAGGTGTGGACTACGTCAACAAGGACGCAACACAACGTGTAACCTTTTGGAAGCAAGCTGAGGAGCAACTTCCACCACGTTCAAACCACACTTTTATATGAAGGTCAGGTGTTCGGCCAAAATTGGATTTGTCAATTTTTCTTTGTCCATGATTTCTTTCATCAATCATATCCAACGAAAGGGACAACTGTTGACACTTAATTTTGGCCTAACATTTTCAAAATTCATACTTTTAAGTTGTATTCATTCAATAGTTCAAAATATATTTTTTTAGAATTTTAAATAAGTTTATCGATACTTATCCTTATTTTTTAAAATTTTAGGATTTTTATTAGTTAATTTTAATTATATTATTTTTTGTCACAGTCGATTGAATATGTTCAAATATTTGTTCAATTTGATTAAATCATTATTTTTATTAAATTGCATTTTTTTCATATCATTCATTTTATTCGTTACATTTGTTAACATTTATTTTAATATTTTTTGCACAGTCTAAATTCATTCAAATATGGATAAAATTTCATACACAAATATTTTATTAATCGGTGGTTTTAACCCACGATTTTAAGATAATGATACTGTACTATTGTGATTTTTGATTTTCTATTTAAACAATACATTGGTCATTAAGGTAGGGATGGTGGATAAAATTTTAGGATTAATTTTCAGATTTTTAATGTTTAATAAATTCTTTTAGTGTTCATAATTTTCCGGTGACAAGTTCACCGGAGTTCCGCCGAAATCCGACGAGTCCACCATCCCAAAAACCCCTTTCTTTATTTTTATTTCTTCAACAACCTCCAGCCTTGCTGGAACAACAACCAAAACGACCAAAACCCTTTTTCATTTTTTCCTAGAGATCGCAGCCAACCAACAACCCTCCTTTTCTCTTCTTCGATCAAAAAACAACACTCAAATGACCCTTTTTCTGCCATCGAAATCCAAGCCACCATGGCTGCCCTCACTGGAAACTCAAACCCACCAGAAAACAGCCATCAAAAACCCTACCAATAGCGAAATCCGGTTCACCACCGGAGCACCATTTTCCATCATTTTCTCCAACCTCCAAACAACATAAAACAGCCACCCAAATAGTCCAGAAACCACCCTTGACCCACCCGAAACAGCAACAAAAAGCCACCAGAAAACCAAAAAAAACCAACCCAAAACCGTCCAAACAACTCAAGAACTCCGGCCAGAACCTCGCCTAAAACAACCAACAGCCGCTCCAAACCCCAACCCTCTTCGCGAACCAGTCCCCTTCCCTTTCCCCTTTTACGTTTTATTTTATTTTACAGGTGTTTTTACTCTACGTTGATGAGCTCCGGTGAATAACAACCATAAAGCTTCACAAATCAAAACCCCCATGAAACCAGATCTCTGACCAACGAACCAAACCTTAGCAAGGTTCAAACCCCGCCAGAACTCCATTGAACAAACAAACAAACGACCTTCGTTCTCCTCACCTCGGAGAAATCGATTGGCTCTTCCGGTGACAATACTTTCCTTCTTTATATTTTTTTTATTTTGGATATGTAGATGCAATTGAGAGAGGTTTTAATTTGAGAAATATTTATTGTTGCTTGTTCTTATATCCTGTAGGCTTTGTTTTATTTATTTTGTTACTTTTAGTTCGACAATTTATGTTATTATATTAAACTTAGTTATCATTTAAGTAATTAGCATGTTAACTTATATTATCAACCTTTCCATCATAATTTATTGTAGCTTTTACAGTGGTCTACTTTTAGAATGATGACTGGTGTTTGCTTCTTTTGAGCAGTTGTGTTCCATTTTTATTTATAGTTTTGTTAATCTTAATTCATTTGGATTGATTTCGTACACTGTTTTAAAAAAAATTAGGTTGCTTCATATTGTTTTGTCTTATCTTTTACTAGTTTTCTGTTAATTTTATGTTAATATATTGAAATGATATTATTTGGCCAATGTAAAAATCTCTTTGTCGCTTATAGAGGTCTCCCCATTGTTAAAGACGGAAATTTAGTTTAAGTTTGTATATATTTTAAGTTAAAAATGGCCAATGAAAAAATCTCTCCGTCGGTTTTAGAGGCCTTCCCATTGTTAAAGACGAAAATTTAGTTTAAGTTCGTATATATTTTAAGTTAAAATTGACCGATGAAGGAATTTCCGTCGATTTTCAGGCCTCCCATGTATATAAGACGGGTTTTATTTTAAGTTATTATTCATTTTATTTATTTTGATTCATATTAATTCATTACTAACACTTTTACTAAGTGTGTTTACAGGTACCCCGGAGTCACTTCCCATTGAAGTTATTCTAATGGAGTTCGAATATCATATTCATTATTTTGTATATATTGACGTTAGGCAAACACTAGGTCGTTTCTTATATTATCGTTTTACTTTATTATTTGTTTATATTTCATATTCATTATGCTTGTATATTATTTTTATCTCCTCCTCAATTTGAAAAAATGAATTCAATCGGGACTCATAGTTGTGGATTTTGAAAGATGCCTAATACTTTTCCTTCGGATTCACTTGAACCCCTTACCTAGATTCTAATGGTTTCGTAGATTTATTTTGTTAGTTAAGTAAAATTGTTTCCTAGTTTTTCTAAAATTAGGTAGCGACTCTCTTTTAAAATTCTTTTATTCTTTAAATTCTTTTAAAATTGAATTAATTGTTTATTTTTTGAGTTACCACGACGTTTCGCCTTATTTGAATAAAGTAGGGATGTAAACAGGGATAATGGCGACGTAATATGTTAGCTAAGATTTTTTTCTAAGAATCAAATCAGTGACACCTTTCCCGAGGTTTTAATTCATCATAATTTGTTATCTTGTGAATAAAGAAGATAGAATCCAACGAATCGAATTATAATCTCATCTTAAAACATGCCCTAATTGAACAAAGTAACCATAAACACAATATATTCTTCCTCATACAACATACTTCTCAGAAGTAAGTTATTGCTTACTTTATATCTTAAAGATATGATCAAGAAGACTTCAGGACATATTCAATCTCATTCGCATTAGGTCATCAGCCATTGAGGTGCTGTAGAAAATACAGTTATACAACAAGACGGAAGCAACAACAATATGTGTGCATTATTGCTTCTCATCCAAAAGTCACAACCAGAGTACAAAATTTTGGCATCAAATTTGTTGCTTCAGTTTAACATGCTGGTAAGTATCTTGAGGTTTATGTAACTAAACGCCTGCAATAGAACAACATATGTTGAGCTTAAAATCTCCCAAACATATATGGATATCACGAAATTCATGATATTGGGCACCTGTTAGAAAATTAAGATTTATCTAGAAACTCCTAGATTGGAGATATTTTGTCGTAGATATGTTAGAAAATTAAGATTTGTTTAGAAACTCCTAGATTGTAGATATTTTGTAGTAGATATGTTTTGATTTAAAATGAGTGGTGGTTAGTGAGTCGCATATGTACATAGATTGGTGTGAGCTATTTTGCTTACTATGTGGTTGTAATTCTCACACTTCATCTATAAATAGACCATATGTAATGAAACATCTAGAGAATCAATAGAACTCAAGAAAACTTCAGCCTTCTTCTTCACTTTCAGATTTTTATAGCAATTTACAGCTGCGATTTCCTACTGTTTACGCCTTGTAGACCTGAAGTTCTTCTTCTTTTTCTTTGTAACATGGTATCAGAGCTTATTTCCTAAGGGATCTTAATCACATTTTGTTTGTTTGGCGCATCTACTTTCTGTTTTGTCTTGAATTTGCTTGCTGAAAAATTCATGGCACCTGAAAATCAACCAACGGCATGTCCCCCGACTTTTACCGGAGAGAATTATCACATATGGACCATCAAAATGAAGGCTTATCTAAAGGCTCTCAACTTATGGGAAGTTGTTGAGCTTGGAGAACCTGTTGTCCAGCCATTGAGAGTTAATGCAACTCTCATTGAAATTAAGAAGTATGATGAGTTGGTGACTAAATCTCCATGAGCTCTCACCTGCATACATTCAAGTCTTACGGACGTGATATTTACTAGGATTATGACTTGTGAAACAGCCAAAGAGGCTTGGGATAAGTTAAAGGAGGAGTTTGAAGGCAGCAATAGAGTAAACTCTATTAGACTCTTAGCTTTGAAGAGAGAGTTTGAGCTTTTGAAAATGAAAGACTCAGATAGTGTGAAAGAATACTCTTCCAAGATGATGGAGATTGTGAACCAGATAAGAATACTTGGTGAAACCTTTCCAAAGATCTTGGTCAGCCTTCCAGACAAGTTTGAATCAAAAATTTCAGTTATTGAAGAATCTTGTGACTTGACTACTCTTACAATAGCCGAACTAATCTCCAAATTTCAAGTCCAAGAGCAACAGGTAACTATGAGAAGTGAAGGGATAGTAGAAGATGCCTTTCAAGCAAGACATAAATTCAAACATCAAAAGGAAGGCAGAAAAGTCTGGCTGGATAAATCTGGTGGAAACCATGGTGATTCGACGATAAAAGGAAAATTTCCACCTTGTGGCATTTGTAAGAAGACAAACCACTTAGAGAAGAATTGTTGGCAGAATTCAAAGAGGTCTCCAATTCAATGTAGATATTGTAAGAAGTATGGACACATTGAGAAGTATTGTAGGCAAAAGCAAAATCAAAGTGCCTAGTCTGCCCATCGAGTGAATTTCGCAGATGATCACCAAGTTGGAAAATCAGAGGAGGAGGTTTTCATTGCCTCGCACACATCACATGTTGATCAATGTAAATGGTATGTTGATAGCGCGTGCACAAGGCACATGGCAATTGATGAAAATTTGTTTATTACCTTGGACAAATCTGATAGAACTAAAGTGAAGCTTGGAAATGGTGCATTGGTGGAAGCTCACAGTAGAGGATCAGTAAAATTTCCTACTGACGAAGGTATGCAAATTATTAATGATGTTCTTTATGTGCCAAATTTGACTCAAAACTTGTTGAGTGTTGCTCAGTTGCTTCTTAAAAATTATTCTCTTAATTTTAAAGACAAACAATGTGTCATTTATGATCCTAAAGGATGTGAAGTAGCTAAAATTAGCATGATTGATAATTCCTTTCCAATTTCATGTTATTTCGTTGATACATGCTCTTTCAATGTTGAATTGAGTGATACTTGGCTTTGGCACAAAAGGTTTGGTCATTATAACCTTAGCTCACTGGTGTATATGCAATCAAAGGGTATGGTGCTTGAAGTACCCAAAATTGACATGTGTAGAGATGTTTGTGAGTCATGTCAATTTGGTAAAATGCATAGACGATCCTTTCCTAAAGAAAGTCTTTGGAGAGCTAAGGAAAAGCTAGAGTTGGTTCATACAGATTTATATGGACCAATGAGGATGGCTTTTTTGAGTGGAAACAAGTATTTTATTCTCATTGTGGATGATCTGACTCGAATTACATGGGTCTACTTTCTTAGTAGCAAATCTCAAGTGTTTTCTATTTTCAAAGAATTCAAAGCTATGGTAGAAATTGAGAGTGGCTGCCAGTTGAACTATATCAGATCGGATAATGGAACTGAATATACTTCGTATCAGTTAAGCAAGTATTGTAAAGATTTGGGTATCCAACAACAATTCACTGTTAGCTAAACAAAACGGGGTTTCTGAGAGGAAGAACAGAACAGTGATGGAGATGGCAGGATGCATGTTGGCAGAAAAGAAGATGCCTAAATACTTTTGGGCTGAAGCAGTCAATACCGATGTCTATTTGCTAAATAGATTACTAACTAGATCAGTCCAAGACATGATACCATTTGAAGCAAGGAAGGGTATCAAGCCTTCTGCAAGACACTTGAAGATATTTGGTTTGGTGTGTTATGCACATGTTCCTGATGCTAAAAGAGGCAAATTAGATAGCAAGGCAGAACTTTGTGTTCTGTTGGGCTATAGTACAGTTGCAAAACGATACAAAGTGTACAATGTTAGTATCAAGAAGGTATTTGTCAGTAGAGATCTTGTAGTGGATGAATCTAGCCACTATGATTGGGATCGAGATATTGTTGTGAAGAACCAAGGTGGGAGTACTTCAGTTGCAACTCCAAATTAGCAAAAAGGTGATACTCCCTCTAGTCCTATTGCTCGAACAAAAATAAATTAGATGTTGAATTGACTACAGATTCTCCTGTTTTGAAGACCAGATCACTAGCCGAAGTTTGTGAGTAATGCAATTTTGCTCTTGTTGAACCATCCTCATTTGAAGAAGCAGCAAATGACAAAGTTTGGATTTCAGCAATGGAGGAGGAACTTGCCATGATTAATAAAAATGATACTTGGGAGTTGGTTGATAGGCCAGAAGAGAAGAATGTTATCGGTGTCAAATGGATCTATCGAACAAAGTTCAATCCAGATGGCTCCGTCTTCAAGCATAAAGCTAGACTTGTAGTTAAAGGCTATTCTCAGCAGCCTGGAGTGGACTTTGGAGAAACGTTTGCTCCTATTGCACGGCATGAGACAGTAAGATTTCTAGTCGCTCTCGCAGCACAATACAAGTGGAAAATCTTCCCTTTGGATGTCAAATATGCATTTCTCAATGGATTGCTTGAGGAAGACATATATGTTGAACAACCTGAAGGTTTTACAGTTGTAGGTGAAGAAGACAAGGTGTACAAGCTTAAAAGGGCTCTCTATGGTCTTAAACAAGCTCCAAGAGCTTGGTATAGTAGGTTGGATACTCATTTGCTATCTCAAGGCTTCAACAGAAGCCTAAATGAGCCTACTTTGTACTTTAAAAGGCAAGCTAATGGGATGTTGATTATGATATCAGTTTATGTCGACGATCTGATGATTAAAGGTGAAAATCGTCTTGCTGTTCAAGAAGTTAAAAATAAAATGCTAAAATTTTTCGAGATGTCTGATCTAGGAGAAATGAAGTTTTTCCTGGGAATGGAGATATCTCAATCTTGTGAAGGAATTTTCTTGTCCCAAAAGAAGTATGCCTTGAATCTATTAAAAAGGTTCAAGCTTGACAAGTGCAAAGCTGTTGCAACTCCACTTGCTGTGAATGAAAAATTAATAAAGGATGATGGCGAAGAGAGGGCATATCCAAAAGTTTATAGAAGTCATATTGGAAGTCTATTGCATCTAACAGCTTCTATGCCAGACATAATGTTTGCTACCAGTTTGTTATCTCGATATATGCTAAGTCCCAGCACTAAACATTTTGGAGCCGCTAAAAGGGTGTTAAGGTATATTAGAGGGACGATTAGTTATGGAATCTGGTATAGAAGTGTGGAGAATGGAGCTCTTATTGGCTATTAAGATAGTGATTGGGGTGGATGTTGGGATGATTACAAAAGCACCTCTTGTTACTGTTTTTCATTTGGTTCAGGCATTTTTTCTTAGAGCACAAAGAAGCAAGATATTGTAGCTCAATCTTCAGCAGAAGCCGAGTATGTGGCTGCTGCATCTACTACAAATCAAGCAATTTGGTTAATAAAGATCTTGTCGGAATTGAATCTGTTGCCAAAAGAACCAACAGTGATCTATGTGGACAATAAATCAGCCATTGCGATGGCTGACAATCCAGTGCAGCATAGAAGAACAAAGCATATCAACATAAGGTTTCATGCTTTACGAGATGCTGAGAAGAATGGTGAAGTTAAGTTGGTGCATTGCATCAATGAAGATCAGCAAGCTGATATTCTAACCAAGGCTCTTTCCACTAAGAAGTTTGAGTTTCAAAGGTTGTTGCAAGGAGTTTCAATGAAAAATTTTAAGGAGTGTTAGAAAATTAAGATTTATCTAGAAACTCCTAGATTGGAGATATTTTGTAGTAGATATGTTAGAAAATTAAGATTTGTCTAGAAACTCCTAGATTGTAGATATTTTGTAGTAAATAAGTTTTGATTTAAAATGAGTGGTGGTTAGTGAGCCACATATGTACATAGATTGGTGTGAGGTATTTTGCTTATTATGTGGTTGTAATTCTCACACTTCATCTATAAATAGATCATATATAATGAAACATCTATAGAATCAATAGAACTCAAGAAAACTTCAGCCTTCTTCTTCACTTTCAATTTTTTTTAGCAATTTATAGCTGCGATTTCCTCGCCTTGTAGACCTGAAGTTCTTCTTCTTTTTCTTTGTGACAGCACCGAAGTACACAAGGAAAAACAAAAGAACAAAATTACATTTTATAGCTTAAGAAAATTACCACGAAACACCTACACAGCAGAAAACCTGGAAATGTTTATTTTATTTTATTCTTTCTATAACCATAAAATCACAATTTATATTTTACATTTGCTTACAACCAAAAGGTGTCACCATGAACCTTTGACGATGTCAAATTTTCAGGAAGAAACATCAGGTAAATTTGTATAATGTGAAGAGGCTATGGAAGCTCTACTCGAGTCAGTGGCATGTGAAGAGAATTCTGCAACACAGGCTCTATCAGCGTTCATCCTATCCAAGTTCCAACCTTGGTGGAACCTGCTCTTGGTCAGAAGAACCCTACATAATACCATGGTTGCTTAAAAAGGCTGGTTTGATTTCACTGCCACACAAGAACATGATAAAGAACGTTAACTTTTCAGATAAATGTCTACGGGTAATTTGTTCTTTCAATATCAATTAGGTATTAATTCTTGATTCACAACCATGGAAGTAATTAAACAAAAAATAAAAATTGACCCCTACAAAACTTTTAATCATGACCATAGAGACTCAAGAAACTGAGACTCCAGCAGCTTTTCTCTGGTCCTTTCCAAGTTTGCCTTCAACATCAACAGTTCATTCACGTTATGACATGTTTGTCTGGTTATGCATCCAGAGCTACCATTCATTACCATGCAAAAATAATAATTTAATCTTTATTTATTTTTCTTCATGAAGAAGTTTATACTGTCTATATTTGCTTAGAGGCACTAAGGTCCACACTGAATTTGGCTACCATGTATTTTTTTACAAATCCTTGAGCCGAGGGTCTATCGGAAACAACCTCTCCTACCTCCCTTGATAGGGGTAAGGTCTACGTACATTCTACCCTCCTCAGACCTCACTTGTGGGATTACACCGGGTATGTTGTTGTTGTAAGTTTTTACAATCTACTGCACCCATGAGTTGTTTACTTGTTCTAAAGACTCCATGAACTAACAGGTCATTGGGATAGAGACATGGTGCAACAAAGTAGCGAAGCGCTTCTTAAAGTTTGGAAGTCCTCTATTCCATGCTTTAGAGAAAGGACTTGAGAGCAAATCAAGGAGTACCTCCCGAGATTATCTTGCTGCTACTGCATGGCTGGGGTCTGAAATCATGAAAGCCCCTGATGATTTGAGATATGCAGCCTGTGAGATCTTACTTTGTAGAATTGAGCAATTTGTTCATCTAGGACTGGAGCTTGAAGAAAGGCTATTAGGATGTCTTTGCATCTATTTTTTTAAAAAAAAAAATTAAAACCCAAAGAGGGCATCTTTTATTTATAACAAAAAATCTAACCGAATGGTCTCTAACAGCTTATAATACTAAAAAGTCTAACAAATAAAAATTTTTAAAAAGCAAGGATTAGGAAGCTAAAGGTCCTAACAGTATCTTCTTCATAGAAAAATGATGGCAGCGAGATGAAGCTTCATCTCCCAGGCGATTCGGCTTCCACATCTCACTGGTAAACTCCCAATCTAAGCAAGTCCTTTGATTTGAGAAAGTTTTGTGCTTATTCTAACCAACAATTATATAACAGTGTCGAAACATGTGCGGAGATTTGGAGTGCTGTCACTAGATCCACCTCAAGCTCTCACCAGGTGATATGTAGCTCAATCTGAGGAAGAATTCTTCCATCTCAGCCTCTGTTCTTAGCTCTCCATAACATCAGGTTAGCATGAAGCCCAAGCATCCGAAATTGAACTCATCTTTGAAACTTAACCCAAAACTTCTACTAGCCCCCTTCCCACAGAATGAACTTCCATGGAGGTTGATACCACTCTGAGAAGGGTACCCTTAGAAGATTCGATTAGTAATCCCTTCGTATAGAGCTTAGAATTAGAATTAGATGCCGCTGTGAAAAGTGAAGGGTACCCTGTGTGTTGGTGGTATCAGTATGCATCTCTGTCTATCAACTTCTACTTTGATTGTTTGCTCCATGATTGTGATTTGCATTTGTTTGTGCTGCCCTTTGATGTCTTCGCATCCTCATGTTTGGAATTTGTGCCTTGTCCACATTAAGAAGTCTTTTTCCTTCACTGGGCAACTCCCTGATAAGATGAAAAAGTTAAAGTACCTGCAAAATCAATAGCTAGGTTAGTTAAAAAATCTGCCAGCATGTTTCCTTCTCTGTAGATATGCTCAATTGTAATATTGCATCCCCTCCTCATAATGTTAATCTCCTGAACCACCATAACAATATTCCAAGGGACCTCCCAAATTCCATCTAAAATCTTCTTCATGGTCAAGGAGTCAGTCTCAACTATAACCGGTAAAAATTGAATAGCAATACAACATTGTAGCCCTTCCCTTATTGCCTTTGCCTCAGCAATGATGTTAGTTCCTTCCTCAATCCCCTTAGCTGCAGCATACACCAAGTCACCATTCATATCTCTAATCTAAAATTCAATGGAACTAGGTCCAGGGTTCCCTTTGGATGCACCATCTATATTACATTTATTACAATTATTGTTAAGTTTCCTCCATTGAACCACCTTGCAATTTAAGTGAGGAATGTAACCTTTTAGAAACTGCACTAACAAAGGCCATTGTTGAGGTATGTGCTGAAGCCATGGGTATCTATATCTCATCATGAAATAAATATTCTTACTAATCTCGAACTTAGCCTTCGTTATAGACATAGTCTCACCATGGAGTATTTTGTTCCTTCTCTTCCAGATTTGCCATATTATAAAGATTGGGACAGCATTAAAAATAGGCACCAATTTGCTAGCACACTCAAAAGACCACCATTTGTGTACAGTCTGATTAAGTTGTAGAAAAGGGCCAATGATGCCTGCTGCTGCAGCAAAAGCATGCCAAGGGCATGTGATAAATGGATGATTAGTGGTTTCCAGAGTATTTCCAATGCAACAACAGCTTTTAGACACTATTGAGAAACCTATTCTTGCTAATAAATCATCTATAGGAAGTCTTTGTTTCCACAATCTCCAGAAAAAGAAGGATACTTTGAAAGGAATCTCTCTTGTCCAGATATTGTAGCAGAGTTGTTGCTCATCTACCTTCTGCCTTAAAATGTTCCACGCACTGTTAACTGTGAACCTTCCAGACCTGGTTAGCATCCACCAGGGTCTGTCCCAGTTTTGATTATCTTCTGAAATGATCAATTCTTGCTTCACACGATCAGCAATTTCAGCTAGTAGAATTATTTGCATCCCATCTACCATTATGTATAAGTCTTTGCATCTATTATTATACTTCCGAAAGAGGTAAATGTCTAAATATGCATTAATCACCAAATGCATAAGTTGACTTGCTTTCACTTCAAACATGTGCCTGAAATGGGAAACTCTTACAGGGATGAAAAAGCTAGTCAACTTTTCAGAAGGAGTTAGAGAGTCACTTAGGCGCCTTTCCAACATCAGCTGGATGGCAGAAGAATTACTTAAGGTTGCTGACTATATCCAGCCAAACAAATGGGTAAGTCGATATCAGTTTTCTTTCTTATATATTGTGGCTGTATGTGATGTTAACAGCACCATAATGCAACCATTTGTACCAGTCATCTGTACCTGATCATCGCATCTAATACAAGTGAATGTATAGAACTTGCATCATAAACAAGTAAACTATAACTTCTTATCAATTAGCTATATCAGTAAACAAGTTAAAATAAATTCCGTAGTGTCAAAGAGACTACTAGGACCTTTTCCAGCATAGGAACCGAAATTTGGCCTTTAACACTAAAATGTAGAACAAGGATTACAGAAAACTTCAAAAGGCAGAGAGGCATTAACAAAGTAAAGATCCATTTAAAGATTAAAAAGGGAATTACCTTAATTCTTGCTGCACGACAATAGAAGTAAAACCTGCAACAACTGTATATTTTTTTTAAAAAAATTTCACAAAAAATCTACAAGTTAATTCACAGCCATGGAAGTAATTAAAGAAAAAATAAAAATTGACCCCTACAAAACTTTTGATCATGGCCAGAGAGAGTCAAGAAACTGAGACTCAAGCAGCTTTTCTCTGGTCCTTTCCAACTGTGCCTTCAACATCAAGAGTTCATTCACGTTATGACATGTTTCAACATTGAATGAATCCCACATACCACTCTGCCCAGCGGATGAACAATGTGTTTCAAGATTGAATGAACCCCACATACCATTCTGGCCAGCGGATGAACAAGGCCTTTCAAGATTGAATGAATCCCACATACCATTCAGCCCAGAGGATGAACAAGGCTTTTCAAGATTGAATGAATCCCACATACCATTCTGCCCAGAGGATGAACAAGGCCTTTCAAGATTGAATGAACCCCAAATACCATTCGACTCAGAGGATGAACAATGTCTTTCAACATTGAATGAATCCAAAATACTATTCGACTCAGAGCTGGATGAACAATGCTTTTCAAGATTGAATGAATCCCAAATACCATTCGACTCAGAGCTGGATGAATAATGCGTTTCAACATTGAATGAATCCCAAATACCATTCGACTCAGATGATGGAATTCCTAAAGATGAAGAAAGCGTTTCAACGTCCCCATAAGTGTAGGGTTTTCCTGCGACAGAGAAAACAAGAATGGCAACTTTAGCACCAGTCCTGGATTCAAGTTCTACAGCTTTCTTGAAAAGTCCTTTGCGTCTTTTCGAAAATGCCACCATTCTTGCTGAATCTTTTGTGATTTTCTTGATTTCTATTTTTTGCTTTCCTTTACCCATATTTCTTTTTCCTCTTTCTAAATTTCTCTCAAACTCTGTTAATGGCAAGTGTTCTGTACTTTTGAAATAATTTCACGCCTTAAATAAAAAATATTAAAGCATAATTAATTGCTTTTCTTATTCTATTATTATTATTATTATTAATGAATTATTGTTGATGAATTATTATTATTTTTTATAACTAAATATAAATTGTATTTACAATTTAAATAAATTATAAATCTATAAATTAATACTATTAGGCTGATGCACAACCTGGCTAGTATAACTAGTTTTATTTTACTAGAACTTACCCAAAAAAAAAAAAACCACTTTTACTAGAAAAGTCAATTTTCACAAACTAATGTAGTTGACCACTACAAATTCAAAATTGAGGAGTAATTCATTGATGACTAAACTTCATAAACAAATTTTATAAAGCTGCCACAAATGTATTTTTACAAAAGATGGTATTGATTTTTTATTTTCTTTTTGAATTATAAATACAACAATATCTTGATGTAATAGCTAGTTCTAGTAATGTCAGTATCTTTTCTATTTGAAAAAAAAAGGAAAACTATAATTTCATAATTCCAATATAAAAGTTAATTTTTAAAATAGGATAAAAAATTTAGTCAGTAAAAATTATTTCTATTGAAACAAAAAGGAAAGAAAAGAGAAATGAGCACTAAGAGCACAAGGGATTGGCATGGTATGAGTGGTATGATATGATATTGTATTAAAATTTTGATTTTGTAATTTTAATTTTTAATTTTTAATTATTAATAGTACTATATCATTATTATACCATATTGATCAGTATTTTTTTAAGTTTAATTTTGATATAGTAAATCGATAAACATAATTTATTCGACTTACATATACTCGTATAATAGAGAATCATGATTTTAACTTTTTAAGAAATATTTTAATTATATTATATGAATATTTGTATTTAAAAGAAAGAACAAGCAATCCTTTTTGTTAATCAATCACATTAAAATGACATTTCAATTTAAATAAGAGAGTCAAAATCTTAATAATTAAATAATTATGTTTATATTGATGCTAATTTTTATAAGGAAAAATTATGGAACTAGTCAAATTAGCAACTTGTTTATGGAAAATAAATATAGATAAAAATATTATAAAAAAAGAGCAATACAGTAAAACCTCACTAAATTAATATAGCTGGGACCATGAAATATTATTATTTGTAGAGATATTATTTAATCGATAAATTAATAATTATTAATTTATAGAGTGTTTTGAGATTCAACCTTATGATGCTAGGATAATAAAAGCTTTCAAGATGTATTATCAGAACAAATTTTACCGCAGCATATTAGAAGGCTATGAAATAGGACATGAAACTGATCCAGGAATGATTAATGTTTTGGATGCTATCAATTTTGCAATCCTGGCTTGGACGACAAATTTTTAAAAAGAGACAATAACAAATATTTTTCGACACTGCAAAATTTATTTGGAGGATGAAATCTCAGAGAATTGAGGTCATGATTAATGATCTTGATTACGGCAATAAAATGAACGTCAATAACCTATTAAATTATCCAAGTGAAAATAATACATATTCAGATGTTCAGAGCTTAGAAGAAATTGTGGATACCATAAAAAATAATGTTGATGATGAAGTTGTAGATGATACAATACCATTGGAACTAGTTACGCGTAAGGAAACACTTATCGTATCTAGAACTCTTCACAATTTTATGGTGCAGTTCGAAAAGACAACACTAAAACTTTTAGATGCAATAGGAAAAGTTAAAGATGAACTTCAACTAGATTTAAAGTTTAGCAAAAAAATAAAACACAATAGAATCACATTTCACTAAATTGTCTTAGATATATTTGTACTTTTAAAGAATTATTAATTTATAATATTAATGGGGCCATATATTTATATAGGGGTCTTCTAAAAATATATTATCTTATCGAAATAAGAGATTTTTTCCATTGGCCCAAGTCGGGACTAGAGGAAAATATTATCTTAGAAAGATTATTAATTTACCGAGTATTAATTTAGTGAAGTTTTACTGTATGTTGTTTTTATAGCAAACCCTTCTCTCTCTCTCCCTCTCCCCCCCCCCCCCCCCTCTCTCTCTCTCTCTCTCTAAGAAGAAATCCATTCAAATGTATTATGTATCAATTGTATGCAATCAAATATAAGTGAGGGCTTTGTATTTTATTTCAATTGTATTCAAAAAATTATATTTTGTATTTTTATATCAATTGTATTTGTATTCATACGAATACAATATGCATTCATCCTCTTTGTCAGATGTATTTGTATCCAATCAAAGTGAGGGTGAATACAGTTGTATTTGTTGTATTTTGAATACAATTGATACAAAATAAATAAAGAATACAATGCAAAATAAATACAAAATACAATTTATTGTATTTCTAATACAATTGATACAAAATAAATACAAAATACAATGCAAAATAAATATAAAATACAATCATCTCTCCTCCCTCTCTCGATCTCGCTCGCCTCTCTCCCTCTTAATATGTATTTATTTTGATACAAATCAGTTTGTATTTATATTTGTTTCTCCAAAATCCATGAAAGAATACATTGCACTCATGATTATCAAAAAATAATTACATTGCACTCATTTGTATGTGAGAAGCACCGCATTAACAAAATACCCTTTACACCTTGTTTGGATGGTTGTTACCCGTTATATTGTATTGTATTGTATTATTAGTCTAAATACAGTGTTTGTTTTGACTGTTACTTAAATTCTATTATATCATATCGTTTAAATTCATCGTTAGGTAACGACGAAAAGATCCATTTTGTGTAACGATCGATTTGGTGTAATCACGTCATTACCTCAATATTTTCTTCTCATTTTATCTTTACTTATTATTTAATAATTCTATTTTTTTTCATTTACCCTACTTTTTCATAGTAGTTCTACCGAGTATTCTACAATTTCTTGTAGGTTTATCATTCAAATAATGAATATCTGACATTGCGTAATAAACATTGTATTATTAAAACAATATAATATGATACAATATAACACAATACGATACATTATAAAACAATACACAACAATCATCTAAATATTTAAAAACTATGTATTGATTGTTACTATTAATTAAAATTTTCTTAATAATTTGTTGTTAATCTCCTACTAATTATTATGCACATATTTTTAAAATGTTATTATTGGTGTAATTATAATTAAAAACGTAGACAATTAAATTTATTGTTATTTTTTATTTCTTAACTTGTCTAATTCACTTCAATTTGAATCAACCATGTTTTAAATTAGCTTTGTAAGATTGTCTTCAACTCTTTGAGATGTTTTATTAAACACTAGTGAACTTATCCGCGCTTCGCGCGGTTATGAAAGACGATAAAATGTCATTATATATTTATTCAGATATATAATTGATATAAATTTATGACAGTAAAAAAATTATATAAAATACAAAACAAAGAGAAATCATAAAGAGAACTACAAAAAAAAAAATGCAACATTATTCTTATCCTTCTTATAATCTTAATCATTAAAAATTAAAAAGAAAAAAAATACAAAATCAATAGACAATCTTTTGAGCTCTTGTCGACATCCATTTCCACAAGCCAATCACTATTCAATAGCTTTCATTTTATTCTTCACGTAAAATTAAAGAATAAATAAAATAAGTACCGGAAACACAACAATTTAAAAGGCTAATGTGATCATTCTCCAAAGTCTTATAATTATGCTTTTATTTACAGGACTATAATATGAATAAAAAATAATTTCATGAATATAACTATTAATTATTTAGAGATAATAATAATAAAATTATGGGAGTTATGAAAATAATGACCATTAAGTTTTGCATTAAAGAATATGAATGAACAGTTAATTGACATATTTATTATCCGACAATAAAAAATAAATTTGTAAAAAAATATATAAGAAAATAAATAGAATTCTTAGCCATTATAATAAAGATGAAAAACTCAAGAGACTCAAGACATTATTGTGACGTAGATTTTAGTGTTATTTAGAACTTGTAATGAAGTAATTATAATTGAAAATTAATGGGGAAAAAATTATATCTAGACATTTTTGAGAAAGTAAATGGCCAGAAAAAGAAAAGAGATAATTATGTCCAATAAAGTCATAAGTTACTATTTTGAACCAAATGAAATTATAAATTTACGACAATCAAAACTTTATATAAAATACAAAATAAAGAGAAATCATGAGAGAACTAAAATAAATAAATAATACAACACATTCTTATGATCTTAATCATTAAAACATTAAAAAAAATTGTAATCAATATACAATCTTCCGACCTCTTGTCGATATCCATTTCCACAAGCCATAATCACCATTCAGCAGTCTTTATCTAATTCTTCAAGAACCAAAGCATCAACATAATAAGTACTAAAAACATGATAATTTAAAATGTTAATGTGTTCATTTCAACAAAGTCTTACAATATATCTATTTATAGGACTACAATATAGAATACCAAATAATATCATGAATATTACTATTAATTATTTTAGAGGTTATAATAATAAAAAGTCATGGGAGTAATCAAAATAAATATCATTAAGTTTTACATTAAAGAAAATTTAAAACGACTTTTTAGCAATTTGACACTGAGCTTTTGATATAAAATTTGCATTACTTGAAACTCTTGTCAATTTCTTACAATAAAATTCAAGTAATAAAAAATACGACTTACATGTAAATTAAATAAAAGAGAAAAATCATTATATCTTTCCGCCAATAATCTTGCGGGAGCTTGTTTAGATTTTTCCCACTAAATTGCTAGATTGAAATTCGATCCGTTTATCATATATCATGGAGAAGATGAATTTTTCTCATTCAACAAAAAAAGCATCTGCAATAAAATAATCAAATCTCATATAAGTAAGAAAACTTGAAAGCAATATATATAAGCCATAAAATATATTTTATAAATTTATGAAAAAAGATTGTGATTTTTGGTCAAAAAGATGAGCAGATTTCACCTAGTTAATCCCTAACTCAACTATACACATAAATTTGATCATTTTGTAAAAAAAATTTCTAATGCCTCTATTTATAAGACATAATATGGAATACCAAAAAATATCATGAATATGACTATTTAATATGAATTAGGAGTTATGATTATCAAATGTTGTGGGAGTAATGAAAATAAAGACAATTAAGTTTTTATATTAAATAATATGAATAAGTGGAGTAGTAATTGACATATTCATTTTTGTACAATAATAATTGAGAAAAATATTTTTTTTTAAAATTCCCAAAAAATGAGAAAAAAGATAAATAGAATCATTGGCCAAAGAGAGAGATGAATTTTCCCATTCAACAAAAAAAAAACTGCAATAAAATAATCAAATCTCATATAAGTAAAAAAATTTGAAAACAATATTTATAAGCTATAAAATGCTATTTTATAAATTTATAAAAAAATAAATTGAGATTCTTGGTCAAAAAGATGAGTAGACTTCACCTAGTTAATCCCAAACTCATCTATACATATAAATTTGATCATTTCTTTTGTAACAAAATTTTCTAATGCCTCTATTTATAAGACATAAAATGGAAAACCAAAACATATCATGAATCTGACTATTAATATGAATTAGGAGTTATGATTTTCAAAATTCATGGGAATAATAGAAATAAAGACAATTAAGTTTTTATATTAAATAATATGAATAAGTGGAGTATAGTAATTGACACATTCAACTTTGTACAATAATAACCTTAAAAAAATGAGAAAAAAGATGAATAGAATCTTTGGACAAAGAGAGGTGCTACATTACTTTTCCTTTATCTAGCATAATGTGAATAAGTGAAGTAGTAATTGACATATTCATTTTTGTACAATACTAATTGAGAAAAATAGAAAAAAAAATCCCAAAAAATGAGAAAAAAAGATAAATAGAGTCATTGGCCAAAGAGAGAGATGAATTTTCCCATTCAACAAAATAAAACCTGCAGTAAAATAATCAAATCTCATATAAGTAAAAAAAATTGAAAACAATATTTATAAGCTATAAAATGCTATTTTATAAATTTATAAAAAAAGATTGTGATTCTTGGTCATAATGATGAGCAGACTTCACCTAGTTAATCCCAAACTCATCTATACATATAAATTTGATCATTTCTTTTGGAACAAAATTTTCTAATGCCTCTATTTATAAGACATAAAATGGAATACCAAAACATATCATGAATATGACTATTAATATGAATTAGGAGTTATGATTATCAAAAGTCATGGGAATAATGAAAATAAAGACAATTAAGTTTTTATATTAAATAATATGAATAAGTGGACTATAGTAATTGACACATTCAACTTTGTACAATAATAACTTTTAAAAAATTTCAAAAAAATGAGAAAAAAGATAAATAGAATCTTTGGCCAAAGAGAGTTGCCACATCACTTTTCCTTTATCTAGCTTTATATTATATATAAATTTCAAGCTCAAACTAATTAGACTATCAAATAATTAAATTTTAAAAACATTGTCTTAACTTTGAATGTCATCTAAAGGTAATAATCACTATAATATTATTTTTTTTGTAATTAAAAGTATTACGAAATATTATATAAGTAAAAATGATATTCTAATTGGCATATTCAATGAAGTGAAGTCTTAATTTTATTTTTAAATACTTTTAGAATAATTTTGATAGTTTATGTAATAATTGATTCCATTAAAAATTATTGAAAAAGTTTTCAAAACTATAATCAATAAGAGAGATTTAAACATTTCTGTTATCATATAACGTACGATAATTTATATATGTTTATTCTTGTCTCACAAAATATTACAAGAAATGTTATACTGTCAATTGAAAAAGAAAAATTAACTATTAAAAAATAATCAATTATAATATATTTTTTAGAATTTATGAGAGTAAAATATATAAAAAAAATAAAATAAACGTAAGTCTCTTTTCTAAATTTTGGCTTAAGAAAAAAATTATTAAATCTTTCTTCTTCCTTTCCTTGTTTCTAAATTTCTCAACTAACTCTGTTAATTGTTCAAGTGTTCTGTAATTCTGTTACTTCATCCTCTTTATATCTTGAGACTTTATTTTAAAATTAGCATTTTGATGTGAAAATTCAAAATTTAATTTGAACATGTGATTCAAGTTTAGAAAATAATTAATAGTTTATTATTAACTCAGTTTTAAAATAGTACTACATTCAAATATGAATATTATTCCTCATATTATAAAAAGTGTAATCAAACACAATTTCATAATTTCAGTAAAAACTATTTCTAATGAAACAAAAAGAAAAGAAAAAAGAGAAATGAGCACTAAGAGCAGAAGGGATTGGCACGGTAAGATGTGGTATGATATGATATTGTATTAAAATTTTTATTTTGTAATTTTAATTTTTAATTATTAATAGTACTATTTCACTATTATTTTACATTGATCAGTATCTTTAAGTTCAATTTCAATATAGTAAATCGATAAATATAATTTGTTCGACTTACATATACACGTATTATAGAGAATTATGACTTTAATTTTTTAAGAAACATTTTAATTATATTGTACGAATACTTATATTTAAAAAAAAAAAAAAGAACAAACAATCCTCTTTGTTAATTAATCACATAAAAATGACATTTCTATTTAAATAAAATGGTTAAAGTTTTAATAACTAAATAATTGTTTTTATATTGATGCTAATTTATAAAAACATATATAAATTGTAAAATAACTATACATTTCGATATTCATAATACATGATATTCGATATTATTGTGAATACCAAACCCAAATCTATTTAGATGCATAATTAATATATTTACCAAATTCTGTATCATATTAAAATCAATGTTAATATATTTACAAAGAGTAAAGTGTCGAAAAATACCTAGATTATACTATTTTTTGAGTTTCATACTTAAATTATTAGGAGTGTGAGTTTCGTACCTAAATTATCACTCAGTAGCTTGAGAAACACACATTAGAGAGGTGATAGTTTATGTATGAAACTCACACTCCCAATAGTTTAGGTGAAACTAAAAAAAAAGGAGATAGTTCAAACATATTTTTGACACTTCACTTTTTTACAAAAAAAAAAGGCATTAATTTTTTAAATTATTTTTTGGGTTAGCGATATCTTGATGTAATAGCTATTTCTAGTAATAGTATTAGTATCTTTTCTACTTGAAAAAAAAAGAAGAGAAGAAAACTGTGATTTCATCATTCTAATATAAAAGTTAATTTTTAAAATAGGATATTCAGGATAGGCTTAGGACAGTTTAGAGTAGCCACCAGAGTTATGATGATTGTAGATGTCGATCCTTGAGATTCGGAGTTGATGACTAGGTATTCCTTCGAGTGTCGCCCATGAAGGACGTGATGAGACTTGGGTGGGTGGGGCGGGGGCGGGGGGGGGGAAGCTTAGCCGCAGGCCAGTTATATAGGGCCATTTGAGATTTTGCGGGTTGTTGGTTGTGTCACTTATGAGTTTACCCTACCTCCTGCATTTTTAGCTATTCATCCGATTTTCCATGTTTCTTTACATCACCGATGTATTCCTGATGAGTCTCATGTGCTCCAGTATGATTCAGTTGAGTTAGATGACTGTTTGACCTCCGTGGAGGAGTGTATTGCTACTATAGACAGAGATGTGTGATTGTTGCATTTAAGAGTCATTTCTGTGGTTAAGGTCTATTGGAGGAATCGTCCAGTTTCCCCTCTTGTTTGACCCTTCAGGTACTTCTCGACTCTTACTTTCGCAGACGAAAATTCTTTTTAGTAGTGGATGTTGTAATGACACCTCCATATCTTTTCTGTGTGTTTGGAGCTTTTGAAACTTGAATGGTTGACTTCGGTCAAACGTTCAAGAAGCCGGTCTTCAGAATGTAATTTTTACTGTTCTGTCAGCTTCGAAACATCGAGTTTGGATTAGAAGGACCTTGGTATGGATCCCGAGGCTTTTTGACTCATCCTGATCCCCTTTGTGAAAATTGGCTTAAAACGGAGGTTGGTTGTGGAACCTACTTTTCGTCGAGATGACCTCGGTTGGAAGTTTCGACATCTCCATTGAATTCGGAATGTCAAATTTGATGAGGTAGCATATCTCGTTTGCCTGCACAGAATTTTGAACAAATTCCGAACAACTCGTCAATGATTTTCAAGTTGGGCTAAATCAGCCGATGTGTATCAAGCTGGTGCAACCACATTTTGCCCTAACTTAGTCAGTAAAATTATTCTAATGAAACAAAAAGGAAAAAAAGAAGAAGAAGAGAAATGAGCACTGCATTATTATCAGAAGGGGTAGACATGGTACTGTGTGGTGTGATATAATACGATATTTGATAATTTTGATTTTTAAAAGCACTATGCCATTATCATATGAAATCAATTCAGTATTTTTAAGTTTGATTTTAATATAGTAAATCAATAATCATAGTTTGTTCAACTTACATATACTCGCATAATTGAAAATTATAACTTTAATTTTTCAAGAAACATTTTTAATATTATATGCATACTTGTGTTCAAAAGAAAGAATAAGCAATTCTCTTTGTTAATCAATTACATAAAAAAATATTTCAATTTAAATAAAATAGTCAAAATTTTAATAACTATATAAATATTTTTATATAAATACTATTTTTTAATATATAATAATATATATGATTTATAAACATGACTCTACATTTCAATATGATATTCGGCATTCATAATATACTATATTTGATATTATTATCAATACCAAACCCAAACCCATTTAAATGCATTATTAATAGGGAAAATTGTGTTTATAGTAAACTATTAATTTAAAATAAATGTTATAGTTATAGTTTCATTTAATTCCAATTCGCAACAAACTTCTTGCCATTCGCTTCTCTCCCCTCTCTCTGGAATCTCGCTCGCCACTCTCCTCTTTTTCAGTCATGTCTCCCTCACCTCTCTCACTTTATACAAACACAAATGTATAATTTTGTGTTTGTGTTTGTATAAAGTGAGAGAGATTGTATATACAAATACAAATACAAATACATATATCTCCGTCATATACACTTATAATTATACAAATACAAATCTTCCACTGCCCAGTTCTCGTTTGCCTTTCTCTCTCTCTCTCTCTCTCGCTTTATATAAACACAAATTATACAAAATACAATGTATAGTTTGTGTTTGTATAAAGCGAGAGAGAGATTTGATATACGAATACAAATGTTTTAACTTGATTCAATTGTATACGAATTCAAATTTTATACAGATATACAAACACAATCATTGATACATATACATAGTAGTTACATATATACAATTATCTAACCGATATACATATACAATTTACCTCTCTCCACTCTCTGCCCTCTCGCGCTCACCTCTCTCCTCTCTCTCCCAATCTCGCTCGCCACTCTAGCCTAACACAGAGAACATATACATATACAAACACAATTTTCATAGATACAGACGAATTAACATCCGATTTATACAAATCGCCGCTATTTATACAAACCAGATGCTCTATAGCAAACATAATTTTGCTATGAAACGCAAATAACAAAATTGTACCTATAAAACACTAATATGATTTTTATCTTTGTTATTCCTAAAATTTACTAAAATTAATATCTACCAAATGAGTATCATGTTAAAATCAACATTAATAATTTTATTTTAATTAATAATCCACCCCGGTAAGAAGGCCCATTGGAAAGCATTTGGTGGAATCCGGTTGGCGGCCGGGGCAAATTGGAGGCGGTATATTGACTAAAACGCGTGTTGTCCAAAGCCTGTACAAACGTGACGTGCTTCTATTCTACTCTCTTTTGGCAACTGCAAATATATAAAACAGAGAAACCCATTACATAAAAAAAGCTATATACATTTTTCTCTGCCCATAGATACACAAAACCTTTCAAAATGGCAGAGAATAACACTATGGAATCTGTGAGGAAATGGGTTGTCGAACACAAACTCCGAACAGTTGGTAAATCATTTGAGGTTTTGATCTTGATTATTGATATGGTTTATCTATGTCTGCGGTTTTGATGTTGGGTTTTTGTTTTTGGTTGAAGGGTGTTTGTGGCTTAGTGGAATTGCGGGTTCAATTGCTTACAATTGGTCTCAACCCCATATGAAAACCAGCGTTAAGATCATTCATGCCAGGTAATTTCTTTCGTTGCGCAAGGGATTGAGGACTATAAACATGGAGTAATTTTTATTTTTTCGATCGGGTTTATGTGTTACCCGATTCATAGATTGGTTGTACTTGTAATTAATTCACTTCTGAGCTAGGGTTCCTTAGCAGGACTTAACTGATGTTAATTGTTGAATTAGCTTGCTGTATCTTTTACTTTATGTTTGAGTTTGGATTGTGGGTTAACCCTAAGTTACTCGGACTTGGTTTTGGGTTTTCGACACGGATACTGATTCAAGGGTCGGATTTGGCAAAATCTAACTTTTAAGGTTCAGGGGTATATGGATACGGGTGCTGGGATTCGAGTGTGGATATTTTAAAATGTACACACACATCAGGCTTAGATGTTTTCAGATCTTCATCTTCATAAGCAGTTCTTCGACTTTAGAGTTCAGGGTTTGTTTATTGGAAAAGGGGGAGTTTGTTTGTAAGGGGAGAGGGATTTGTACAACTTATAGGTTTGGTCACCTCTTTGTGGATAATCGTTAGCTATGAATATGTTAGATACCTGTGACTCTATTGGTGAAATAGTATCTCTCCCCCAAAAATCATTTTTTTTAACCGACGCACAAAGAAAGCTCACTTTGTTGACAGTTCATTTTGATCCCTTTTCCTCTCATCCTTGGCCAATTCTGGTTCAGAAAGGGTATATACTCTTTTTATTTCCACTCAAATGTGTGCAAAAAGCATGCTGAGTATTTGGATTTCAAAGGCAGCATTCATTCGGTTAATATGCTCAGAATTTATGAAACCAACCTTATTGGGAGACACTATCATATATTCTCATAGGAAGTTTGACTTAACATTTTCCACAATCTTGTGAAAATCAGTTTTCAATTTTGTCTTAATCAGCAAAACCAGCCTAGGGGTAGCACTGGTGTTTGCTTCAAAACCGCTTTTCATCAAACAACAAGAAAGAAAGAAAAATCATTCTTTGCAAACAAACTGTCTTTTCTTGGTGTTAGATTGGGGAACATTCAAAACATTCATTTTTTTTTTGGTTGCTACTCTTTCACATTTTTGAAGCTGACACCAGTATCTCCCACTCACTTTGACAAGATCACCACGAGGAGAAGGGGAGGGAGAGTTGCTAGTATAGTTCTTGGATTTTTGTCCATGCTTTGACATTCTTCTAGTTGGACAAACTCTTGTTACAAGGTTCCATGAACCATGATGAGTACTTTCCCGAATACTTCCTGTATGTGCTTGTTCATTGTATTATGTTGATATGGATCACCTTCTTGTGTTATGTTTGAATGCCCCGACTGTTCCATTTTTCATTGTATCATGTTGATATGGATGATCTCCTTGTGTTATGTTTGAATGCCCTGGTTGTTCCACCACTTTTAGCTTGCTGTGTTTGTCTAGTTTTGTGGTGGGCGAGATGGATATATTGATGCTCGTTAAAATGAGATATATCGTTAGAATGTTGAATACGGGAAACCTATTAGGATACTAGGATATGCATATGTTCCAAGTTGAGAAAACACCCTACTTTGACAGGTCTTGAATGCTCTGTTTCTAAGATGTTTGCAATTTGTACATCTTGCCTTGTTACTCTGTCATAAGTGTAGAGTCTGTTGCACTCTGCAATGTGATGCCTGTGGTCTTGAAAAAGGGGCAGTTACATGCTCCATCTTAACTAGAACTGCCTTGTTATTATTTTTTGAGCTTTCGTCATGAGTAACTGATGTTTTTGTTGGTAATCAGGCTGCACGCACAGGCGCTCACACTTGCTGCATTAGCAGGGGCTGCAGTCGTCGAGTACTATGACCATAGCTCAGGAGCTAAAGCAGAACGCGTTGCCAAGTTCCTCCAACCGCAAGCCCATTCTCACAAGGAGTGAATCACTACTTCAATGAATAAAAACCAAATTGATTAGGCGCAGCTTTTTACTAAATCAAATTTTTATTACTGGGTTTCCTCCTTAGGATATGTGATTTTTAATGTGGGCATGCTGCTATGCCAGCACGAGTCCCTTCCCTTTTCTTAATGGCTAATGAACTTTGTGGCTGTAGTTATAACTTTCTTGGCTAAGATGATACACCATTCACTATTCATTTTGATTTTTGTGTGGTTTATTTACAGATAATGATGATTCATCTAAAGTGCCCCTCTAGCAGTGATAAAATATTCCATTGACCCATATTTTAAACGGATTAAAAATACTACCCGATGGATAGTATGGATATCTATATTATAGAAAGGATCTAAACAAAATTCAATCAACTCAAAGTTAGCTTCAAAATAAGAATTAAAGTCAATTTCTTCATTATCTCTCCACAAAATAGTTACGCTCCAAATCTAGATAACATAATACTCCACTCAATAACAGCAAAACTCCACAATTAATTTCAAACATTCACAAATGAAGAAGTAAAAGAAGTACAAAATAGAGTAGAAACAACACTTTATAGCAAAACCAGAAATACATTGATACAGTTGGTCATAATACATTAAGGATCTAAACATTTGAAAAAAGAATCTTTTAATAATGATACCTAGACTATAGTAAAAAAAAAGGTTAGCTTAAATAGGTAGAAAGGAAGATTAAAAGAGAGCCATTAATTAGTTGAGTCTTTCTCACACAAAGTAACAACTTCAGAACTATTCAAAGCTATTCCATGACTCATTCCTTTTTAGTTTTTACAACCCACATTTTGGATCTCTTCTTACATCCATCAATCCATATTCCAAAACTTTAAAAAAAATAAAAAATTGGCCACCATGGAAGATGAACATCTTGAGAAAACCAGTGTAAAAAAACACATGATGAACAAGAAAGGGTCATCTTCTTCGATCGTTAATTACGTGCTTGGAGAGCAGCGTCTTGTCTGTTTATTCATCGGAATCGTTGTTTCAGTTTCTGCTCTCAGTGTGATTAATCTCTCTCCCAGTGCTTCTGTTTCCCTTGATCATGTGTCATCAACTCCGATTCCTCGAAGAATAACGTATGAGTTGGTTGATCATGATCAATCTAGCCACAACGTTAATGCAGGCATGTAAATAACGTATTATTTAATTTTCATCTAATATATATATATATATCATGTCGTGTCACATGAGTCTGAATAGTGTTAAGAAAATGAACCTTAGATCTATTATTATATGTTTTGTAGGTGGAAAGGTGCCGTTGGGATTGAAGAGGAAGAATTTGAGAGTATTGGTAACAGGTGGAGCAGGGTTTGTGGGGAGCCATTTGGTGGATAGGTTGATAGAGAGAGGGGATAGTGTGATTGTCGTTGATAATTTCTTTACTGGTCAGAAACAGAATCTGTTGCACCATCTCAACAATCCTAAGTTCGAGTTGGTTAGACATGATGTGGTGGAGCCTATCATGCTTGAAGTTGATCACATTTATCATTTGGCGTGTCCTGCTTCTCCTGTTCATTACAAGTATAATCCCGTCAAGACCATTATATCCTTCCTCTACTAATAACTTGTTTCCATATGATCTTTTGAGTTAACTTGGAAAAATTAATTACTTATTTTTCAAAAAAATATTTTAGTGACAAAGTTCAAAATTCATCCATTCATGACTACCATGTGCCATGTGGAGTGTTTTAATTTTGAACCTTTTCCGTTAAAATAATAATGTATATTTTGGAGATTGTTTATTTTTTGGTTAAGATTCCTTGATTTAAGTAGATAGAGATCACAAAACAAATGTGATGGGAACATTGAACATGTTGGGACTGGCAAAAAGAGTAGGAGCTAGATTTTTGATAACAAGCACAAGTGAAGTGTATGGTGATCCTTTGCAGCATCCTCAAGTTGAAACTTACTGGGGCAATGTTAATCCCATTGGTTAGTCAATTTCTCCATCCATTTCTTCTTATTTTTGTACTCGACATTGTAATTATAGTTTGTTCACATGTCTATGGACCATGTAACCAAGTAATTCAAAATAAAAACATCATTTTTTCACCTTTTGGGGGTAGGGAAAGGCCGAGAAATGGGAGATTGTATTATAAGGAGGGAATTAAATCTTCACCAACAAGGTGAAAGTTCAGACAGTCACCGACTAAGTTATTAAGATCCTTCATCATTCTCTTATCATCTTGTTATCTTAATCTTGGGCTGACAAAATGGTTTAAAGAAACAAGTAACCATCCAATCCGACCCATAAAATATAGGATGGATAACTCACCATTTAAAAATGAATAAAATGTGGATATTTTTAACTAAAAATTGGTATCCAATATCCAAATGGATATCCATTTTTGTGCTTGTTAATTTTTATGAGTTCTTGCTTTCTAAGAGTCAAAGCTTATTTTGACTTTTAGCTTGTGTTCTCACTTGACTATTTCTGTAATTATGGATAATCCATGTTATCCGTTGGTTAACCCATTTTTAATTTGTATTAAATATGGACGAGTCAGTTATTTTATCCGCTGTTTAACCTATTTTCGATCCATTCATATTCGATCGGATCCGATTCAACCCGCCCGTTTGCCAATTTTATGACTTATCTAATGGTAATAGACTTGGTTTGATGATTGAGCAGGTGTCCGGAGTTGTTATGATGAAGGAAAACGAACAGCTGAGACTTTAGCCATGGATTACCATAGAGGACTTAACGTTGAGGTTTCATACTATTTCAACAACTTAATTTTTAAAGAAAAATTGTACATTTTTGTTTTCAAAATTAATGTCAAATACCTTCGTTGCATATATATATAAAATCAAAACTTCAAGGTTTAATTCAAATATGAAGAGCTTATTATTTTAAAGAACATTATTATTTTTTCCAGGTTAGGATTGCTAGGATTTTTAACACATATGGACCACGTATGTGCATAGATGATGGTCGTGTTGTGAGCAATTTCGTTGCGCAGGTAGGTGTTAATTCATCCTTCCATGAATTAATTTGTGAGTTTATGTGCTACATGATCAATTAGAAATATATATGTGCAGGCATTGAGAAAGCAACCATTAACTGTTTATGGAGATGGGAAGCAAACTCGAAGCTTCCAATATGTTTCTGATTTGGTAAATTCCACATATTTGCTTGACAAATTTGTGATCTTTCTTAGTTTTTGAGGTCTCTAATGTTTTGGTATTATAATAAACAGGTAGAAGGATTGATGAGGTTGATGGAAGGGAATCATGTAGGTCCTTTCAATCTTGGCAACCCTGGTGAATTTACCATGCTTGAACTAGCTAAGGTAGTACTAATTAAATCTTTGCATCTCAGTGTTCCTTTGGATATGTGCTTCATCATTAATAAGTGTGTGAACATTAAACGATTGATCCTTTCTAAACTAGACATGAAAAATCTTTAGGGAAGTACCTATAGATGCAAGTATGTTTGTGTACTAATAGTTTGCATAAGGTGTTAGAGACAACGCATTCTAATTATATAATATTATTCTTAATATTTTTTTAATATGAGGGCCTAATTCTTTTACATTTCTAAGCATGTGTATATTCTTTTTATTTGTGGTGAGACTCGAACTCTGATTTGACACATATCATGATAAGAAATGAATATTATTAGGTCTAACTCAATCCCAACTATTAGCTCAAAAAGATGAGTATTGTCCAAGACCAGACCAAGTATCTGTCAACTAGAGCGTGAACAACATATAACAAGTGCATAACATCAAGTAAATCAAGAATTGAGATGAGTCTGACTCTGATACTATATTGAAGTGTGTGGCTATCTCATTTCAAATCTTGAGCAATTAGCGATAACACTCTTAATTTATTGCATAATTATATTCTCCCCAATAAGTAGTCTCAAATATTAGCCCTACAAGGTTGAGAGATGTATAAACTAATACTATTATTTGCAGGTGGTACAAGAAACAATAGATCCAAATGCAAAGATAGAATTTAAGCCAAACACAGAAGATGATCCTCACAAGAGGAAGCCAGACATTTCAAAAGCAAAGCAACTTTTAGGATGGGAACCAACAGTCTCCCTTCGCCAAGGATTACCTCGCATGGTTGATGACTTCCGACAACGCATATTTGGCGATGATAAGCTCGATTCTGGCTTATAGTAAATAGTATACTATACTATTATACGCTTTCCATAATTTGGTTATGGATGAAAGAAAGATGACAAGTAGAAGATGAATACGATAATTACTTATATAGGTTATATTGACTATAATTTGCTCTTTTTTTTCATTAATAATTATTTCAGAATAAGGTTCTCCGTTAAAAGAGGTTAATTGAATTGAAAGGTGTTTTTATTTGTGTATTAGAGGATGATTGAATTGGAAGGTTTTTTGTTGTGTATTAGAGGATAATTGAATTGAAAGGTGTGTTTTTGTGTATTAGTTAAATCAAGAACAATAGTTTTAAACTTCGATGAGCAATTGAGCATATAGTGAGACTTTTTGTGTTTGATGAAAAAATTAAATTAGCATCATTGTGATCCTGAGACATATGAGTCCTTCTATGGTCAATAATTGTAAGTTGTAACACCTCTTACTTATGGACTATGGTTTGACACATTAGAAATTTTATTCGAACCAAAAATATATTTGTGCTTGGGAGTTAGGGTTCAAGGATGGATAGTGTGGCGTTGAAAAGGATGTATGGTCGCGTTTAGTTTTCAACCCTTCAAACCGTTTGTAAATTCGAGTGCTTACATATGTTTTATCAAAGTCATGAAAATTTAAATATTATTGCACGTGGTGTGCATTGCTCATCACGTCCAAATTAGACGTGATGCATCCCCCATTTAGATGTGATACACCACACAACGCAACAACCATCGCGCCCAAGTTAGACATGGTTGTTCCAACTATAAATTGTGATTTTTTTTTCAAAAATAAAAACGTTATGATTTTACGATAGGATGCACATGCAGGGGCGGACCTACATGGCTGCCAGGGTTCACCCGAACCCCCTCGATAAAAAATTGCACTGTATATATAGGGTAGATTTTCAATATTTTTGTATATATACTAATTTTGAACCACCTCAACCATAGAAGAGACATAACCCATTTTTATTTTTTATATTCCGAACCCCCTAAGTGAAAATCATGGATCCGCCACTGTGCACATGATGATGAAACATAAACCATGAGTATGAGCCCTTGAGCTAACTTTAAGCACATAAATATTTTGAAATAACTATTGTTAACCAAGAAGGTGTGAGTTCTTAAGACAAGCGCCTAAAACTACGAATATCAATGTAAGACGAGGATCATACCATTAATTCAGAAATTTCAATATGTTACCCCCAATGTTGGTATTATGTGGATCCAAATGCTAGCTTATCGTATGTATGTTTAATTGCCCCAACAAGGTAATTGGATTGCTTAGACAATTGAGCCGAGGTCCACTCTTTGTGCTTACATGGTGGATATGTTTGTTATCTAAGAAAATTTCATAAAAAAAATATTTTATGTAAACGATTAAACATTGATTTTATCCTAAAGTCGAATTTTCTTGATTCTCCTTGCATTTCATTCACTATGTTTTGGGTTGTCCTTTTCCCTTCATGTATTTCCTTACGTTTCATTCTATGTTATATAATACATATAATTAAGTACTATTTCACATGTCCTTACGTTCCTTTTTTTAGGGGCATTGCATTTCACAATGCAGGTCCAAACACCCAGAATGACAAGGCTACACACTAGATGTTGCATACTTAACTTTTAGAGAACCCCGCTTGATTCTTGTTGCATAGTCTTTATTTATTCATCTTTGTTAGCGGTAAAATGTTATGCTCAGAGGAGTACTTGAAAAAGTCAGGATTTTCACAGATATAAAAGTGTGTGGACGTTTTATATATTAAAAAGACGAATTAAAGCTGAATCAAGATATAAAAGTGTGTGGTGAAAATGTAGTAAGCGAGATTTGAACTCAGGTTGGCTAGGAAAATTGAACCCTCTGCACCACTAGGCTAAGCGTTACACTTATGCTGGTGAAGTCAAAATATAATATATACCTATAAAATTTTAAAAACTGATTAAATATACTCATATATACGGTGTTATTTTTCAACAAAGGACCCACTGTAGGTCCGCCCCTGTCAGCAACCCTCTATTGCTTTTTAAAAATGAAGAGCGACTACTGATTTACCTAGGGGTCTCGAAAGTCTCTATAAGTGCAGTATTTACTATATAAGAAAAACTTTACTAGATGTTGAAACTAGGTATTTTAAATATAGAGAGGTTAATTAGTCTTAGCACTAGTTATGGACTCTCGTGAATTAAGGCCCTACTTCCAGTATCATTCAATTTCAGTTGTAATTAATGATGTACCTTTCTGTTATAAAATATATTACACAAGCCAGAACTCTCATAATGAGTCATCAAATAGGCAGTCAAACTTAGTGAATTTGACATTGCATATCAACCCCATTCTATGATGAATCTTGGTAGACTTTGTTGTTGACTTCAACACAAGAATACTCATATAGAAGCGAAAAAAAATCATACTAGCCTCAGGACCCTCTACCAAAACTTGGATCTTGTTCATGAATGGATGCTCTAATGTTAAAGGTTCTAGCCTCGAAATGGTCCTCGTCACTTCATTAGGAGAAAAGGTTCGACAAGCTATTAGATATCATTGTTCTACTAACAATGAAACCAATTAAGTATGATTGTAGGGTTAGAATTATCCTTTGAACTCAAAGCTAAAAGCATTGAATTAAACATAGACTCTCAACTGGTGGTCCTTTAGATCGTGGGATCATACAAGGCACGCGAAACTCGGATGCAACAATGCTTATCCAAAGACACTACCTTATTTATAATATGAGTTTTTTTATAATGAAAAATAGACGCTCTAGCAAACAAGACGTCAGCGTCTGGCATTTCCAAGAAAGAGGACAATCAATAGTCCACTTGTTTCATTTTGCCATTGGCAAATGGCGAGTATGAAGTGAATTCCACACAACTATTTATTGCGTGTAACATTGGCCGAGGATAGAAAAGCCACCATGAAGCTTAAAATCATAGCATTACACTATTGCCTTATTAAAGGAGCACAGACAGTGGCCCCTTAGCCAAATGCCACAGACCGAGTCAGACCAAAGACATGATTACACAAGTTCACGAGGGACACTGTGTCAATCACTCTGGTGATAGATCATTAGTATGGAAGCTTATTAGGGCCAAATACTATTGGCTCAAATAGAACATCACTCTAAGGAGTGTGTAATAAAATGTGATGTGACAAATGCCATACGTTGATTCTCTACATCAACCTGCACAACTGTTGCAAACCGTGTTAGAACCTTAGCCTTTCATGAATTGGGAAATGGATATAGTTGGACCTCTGCCAATTATACTCGTTTCTTGCTTCTATTGACTAATTACTTCTTCAAATGGGTAGAAGCAAGGGATTTCCACCTAATCCGAGAGAGTGAAGTCATCAACTGCATTTGGGCGGAATATCATTAGCCAATTTGACATTTCGAAGGAAAAGTTTGTTAGGAAAATGATTCTAAGTTCTTTTCAGAAAAACCATTTGGGAGGAAACGGGCAGGAAAAATATTCGAGTAAGATCATGATTAACAACGAACTTCATATAAAGGCTAGACAAAGTTTAGGGGAGATGACCCAAAAAGTTACTAGGAGCCTTGTAGGAAACACCGAACAGCGACAAAGCCAAGCATCGGAGAAACCCTGGCCGTGTGGAAGATGAATTAGCATTATGTCATTCCTACGAGTGATGACCCATTCCCACTTGTATACGAAATGAAGGTGTTGATTCCAGTCGAGGTTGGAAAATAAAGTCTCCGATATGCTCATGCCATCGAGGAGATAAACAATCAGGCAATGACAGTTGGGTATTATGGGGACATACAGAGAGATATTCAAGAGAAAATAGTCTGAGATCTTAAAATGAACAACGAAATCCAAAGTCTGAGATGATGCGAAGCAATAATAAACTGCAAGAGACGATACAAGGTGGTTCAAATTCTGCCGCAAGCTCAATGTTTCTGATGGAACTCATTTCAACATCCACCCGAACTAATGAATTACACAAGGTACAACACCATTCCAACAAGGCAAAGAAAACTAGAGGTAGAAAGAAAAATGTCACAATCAAGGAAAGTAAAATATTGCAGATCATAAAGTATCGAAAACTCCAAATAACGTTTTGTTTTCTCCTCCACCTGACAAAAATTGTTCCCAGCAACTGCCTGCCTTCCCACATCTGATACTGTCTTATGCTGTTTCACTACTTAATCCCTGTTCTTTCAATAACTGACTATTTCGATTCACTTAGACGGGGCACGGTGGAACATCAAGAGTAATACCAGCCTGGATTTGACCCCAACCAATAAGACGCCAGTGCTTCTCGATTCTCCGGCTTAGAGCAATTTTTTCGCCTTTGCTGGTACACACTGGGGATGTCAATTGCAGTTTCGCAAACACATTTTTAACAGCTACAACGCGAGCCCCAGTTGACATAGACCCTATATTTAACATAAGGATTTCTCCCTTTGCCAACTTTGAAACTTTACCCTGCCTTTCTGTGTCCTTTGTCCTCACACCCAAAAGACGACGGAGCAAAAAGAAATTCACCTGCATTACAAAGGAGTAACGGTAGATTCAATGAAGGATATGCGAGCAAATGGCCTTAGAAAATTAAATGGATCTAACAAGTGAGCCTACTTAGCTATAACAACAACATACCCAGTGTAGTCCCACAAAGTGGGGTCTGGGTAGGGCCTACTTAACTATAAATTAACTCAAAAACAATAAATTAGGAAAAGGAAATGATAATTCTTTACAAAAGACAACAGAGCAACTCAAAAACAATAAATTAGGAAAAGGAAATGATAATTCTTTACAACAGATAACGGAGTATAAAACTTGTGTAACATTTTCATTACCTAAAAAACAGTTAATAGGAGATATAACTGTCCTATTCTGGATTGTTTTGAACAAGTCATTTACCTCTAGTTCGACAAAAACTTCAGGAAGTGACCCAACCTCCCCGAGAACTTGTCCCACCAATCGATCAGCACGTGTCAGTGTTGGATCCATGGTTGTTCCAACTCCAATAAGGCCTCCCGGCACGGCAAATTGTAGTTCATTTTGCTCGGCAAACAGAGACACAATTCTTGAATATATGGGGGTACATTTAATGTTGCCACTTTCATCCTTGACAACAATACCTGGACGAACCTCAATCAATTGATTTACCTTCAACACACCCTGCACAAAGAATTGAACTGCTGACACCAAGTATGTAAATGCTGCTATGAGATTTTCTTAAATCTCCAGGTAAGAATAAGCACCCCACTACATAAATGATAAAAACAAGAATGGTCTGTTAGGTCAATCACAAAGCTCTATGACTGCGGAGATGTTGTGAGCATAGCGTATTCGCTAGTTAAAAGGAAATAAGCAACATACCTTTAAAATACTGCCACCAGCAACACCACCTCTGATCTCATCAACTTCAAAACCAGGTTTATTAACGTCAAATGACCGAATGACGATCATATTTGGTGGTGAAGTGAAATCCCTCACGGGAATCGGAATTCTTTTCACAATATATTCACAAACAACATCAATGTTATACTTCAGTTGAGCAGAGATTGGTACAACTGGGGCACCATCTGCTACGGTTCCCTGAACATGATGTTGAAGTACAGTATCATTATATAGCTTCATGGATCAAGCACAAAAACAGTGCAAGGCTAACCAATACCGTATACCACTAACCTGAATAAATTTCTGAATAGCTTCATGCTGATTGATGGCAACATTTTCCTGTACAAGATCAACCTTATTTTGAAGAATTATTATATGTTGGAGTCTCATAATTTCGACTGCAGCTAAATGTTCAGAAGTCTGAGGCTGGGGACAGCTCTCATTGGCAGCAATTAGAAGTAATGCTCCATCCATAATGGCTGCTCCATTAAGCATGGTAGCCATGAGAATATCATGACCCTGCAGCAAAAGACACAGAATAAACGCATACTCGTTCCAAAAAAATCAATGGCTTATAGACAATTTTATCATACAACAAACCTAAAGAGCTAACGAAATACCAAACGTAGGGGAAAGTTTTATGCCTGGATAATATCAATCAACAACTTCCTTATCAAAAAAAAAGAAGAAATGAATGCTTGCAAACTACCCGTGAAGAAAGACAGAAAGTAAATTAAAGACAAAAAGGATGCAATATAAACAACATGCAGAATAGATGCTCAGCCATCTTCACCGTAATTACATGAAAGCATCCAATGGTAATTTAAAACAGAAAAATTTGAAGAAAAAAAAAGGCAGCCAATGGTAATTTTATTTTATTTTGTTTTTGAAACTGTTAACTTTGTATTCCTCAGCATTAAGGGTATGCTGGCCACCTCCAAAAACATGGCTACAAAAGAACTAAACAATAAGAAAAAGGTATCTCCAAGGAAATCTACTATCTTTACTTCATCATCTACAATTTGTTCTTTACACCAAAAACGATAAGAGATACAATAAACTTCCATTTAATTTAAGCAGCCAATGGTAATTTAAAACATAAAAATAGATTCCTCTTCTATGAAAAAGTGCCTTTTACTTAATGATATAAATGGCATTCGCTTGCACCCTTACGCCTAAAGAGTACAGTATCTAAACATAGACAAGTGAGGATAAACTGACAAATCACACAGGCTCAGATATTGGAAAGCAAAACCATCAAATAGATGCAGCAGTTTTCAGTCAACGGAACAATATGATAAGCACCTAAAACTCGAAGGGTCCAAAATGTTTAGCTATAGCTAAGAAGATATTCTATGGTATATTCCCACTTGTATACAACAAAGGTTAGTCGCCTTGTATATCAACTCCAAAATGCAAATAAGATTACCCAGTAGATTGGCATATGAAATACTTACAGGACAATCAACAAAGGACACGTGTCTCAGCAGTTTCATCTTGCAGCTCTCAAAACCAGGGACATCACACATGGGACTGTCTTCTTTTCCACTTCCATATGCCCTGAAAGGATTTTTGTTTAACTTACAATAAATCAGATGAAGCAAAAGTACACTTTTCTCTAAATTTCAAGAGCTTACTTATAGCACATGGGTCTAGGGCAGCGCTCTTCTTCACATTTGTAAATCTTGGCATTAGCATATCCAAGCTTGATGGTAATGTTACGCTCTAGCTCATTCTTAAAACGGACAGTCTGCAGATTTTAGGGGAATAATTAATGATTACTTTCAAGAACAAAGCAACATCTTCTCAGCTTTTCAATTATTGTGAAATATTATTCTTATTGCAAGCACTATTGTTAGTTCTAGACTTCCTACAATTCATGCATAGACATAGTAATATACCAATATTAAGAAAGCAGCCTGCACAAGGAAAATTAAATAGACACAAAGACTTGTTGGAATCATGTGTGAATTTAAGACTCAAAAGAGAGAGAGAGAGAGAGAGAGAGAGGCTCTCCATTCTCTCTAGAATCCTGTCACCAGACAACCACCCATCAGCAGCCTTTTATCTTTTGGCTGACACTTTGGGTGCAATATTGATTAGTTCAATTCCATTTCCATTAGGGATGGTGTACTAGAGAGGTGTGTAACGAAACTCTCCAACTAGAAAAGGCAATCTCTCTCTTTACGTAGTAGACTGGTTCTCATAACAGAGTTCTGGACTCATTGCCTACACACACCATGTCTCTGTTTCTAATGCCGGGTTCTGTAATCGAAAGAATTGACGAACTATGCAGAGATCACTTATGGCAAGGTAACAAGGAGATTAGTCAAGCAAAACACAAATACAAGAAACAGGGAGGTTTGGGGATTCGAGATTTGGAGAGCCACAACAAGAGTCAGGAGTGCAAATAATTTGTTGTTTTTGAGAAGGTAACATGTATGTATATTTGAAAAAAACAGAACATTGGTTGAACTGGGAACCATAACTAAAAATGTGCAGAATAGAACACTGTTATAAATCCTAGGTGGAACCTAAAACATCTAGAATTGTAACAGTATCTTTTGTGTAGAACTGATTGCACCAAAAACTAGACAAAAACAAGCAAAAATACAATTCAACTTGATCTTTTGAGGCAAGTTGCCACTGTCCTCAAAACATCTGGAATTCCTTTCTTTCCATATTGTCCACCATATGAATGTTTGGGACAGTTCTCCATCTATCTTTGTCCCTTGTTTGAGCTCTTGCCTCATTCCAACATAAAAGAACTTCAATAATCTTGTCACGCATTATCTAAGAATGCCTCTTAGATCGATAAAGACCTTCCATAGCTGATTTGTTATACTACAATGTAGGAATAGATGGCTAACTATCTCTGCTTCTTCTCAAGATAAGTATCACCTTGAACAAAGTGAAATTCTCTCTTGACGAGATTGTCATGAGTCAAAACAGCCTCCTTTGTTTAGTAACCAATGGGCTACTCTATGGGAATCTTAAATTTTTTCATATATCTTACATGGCCAATTAGCAATTTGGTGGTTAAATAGATTCATCATTTTGTATGATGCTACATTCACCATATAAACACCACTTTTGTAACCTTGCCACCACATTTTGTCACTTTCATTCTGTAGTCCTTTAAATTTTTCCAACTGCTTGTAAAATTCAGCCACTCTAGTCACCTCCCAATCATTTAGCATTCTACTAAATACTATATCCCAATCTTGAGGAGTCCATACTTTTGCTACTGTCTTCAGCTGATATTGCACTAGACAGAAGATATCAGGGAAAAGCGCCTCAAAAAACTCATCCCCTAGCCAATTATCTTTGAGAATAGCATATCGTGTCCATTGGATACTTCAATTGATGTTTGGTTCTTCATATCAGACCAGAGTGTCCTCATGGATCTCCATAAACTGACCCATAGGCTGCATTAACTTCCTTTGACATCTACTTGTCTTCCTCTCAACATTTTGATTTAATCACACTCGTAATATTTGAGGTTCTTGAGAATACCTCATTTACCATTTTATCTTGAGTGTCTTGTTTTGCAACTTCAGATTCCAAATTCGTAGTCCACCATGAGGTTAACCAACTATCAGGGATTTTCGTTTGACCAAATGAACAGCTCTTTATCTTTTGTTTCCTTTCCATAAAGAGGATCTTCTGCGTCTGTCAATCCTCTGAACAATCCCTACTGGAATGGGAAATAAGGTCATCATGTATGTTGGTAGAGAGTCTAGAACTGAGTTGATGAGGAAGTCTTCCTCTCATAGATAAATATAATATTTTCATTTAGACAACTTGTTTTCACACTTCTCACCAACATTGTTCCATATAGCCTTGGACTAGGATTTTGCACCAAATGGCGTGCCCAAATAAGCAGTAGGTAAATTACCTATTGTTCCTCCCATAAGCAGTGCAAATTCCCCATGTCATTTACTTCATTGATAGGGATAAGATGGATCTTCCTCCAATTGATGTGCACGCAGGATCTAAGATGCCTTCAAGTAGGACCAGAATAACTCTTAGGAACCACAGTTGTTCTTCTTTTGCATCATAAAACATTAAAGAGTAATCAATATATTGGAGATGCGTAACCTCCAAGCAGCTACAGCCATTCTTGGCCACCCTAAAACCCTTGATCTATCCATTTAATCTTCTTGTCTTAACCATGTAGTTGAGCCCTTCCATAGCTAAGATGAACATAAAGGGAGACAGGGGATCTCCAGCCTCAAAACCTCTATGAGCAAGGCAAAATCCTTAGGGAGATCCATTTATGGTAGTGGAGAACCTGACAGTAGAAATGCAATGTTTTGGCCAGTTAATCCATTTCTACCTAAACCCTATTCTTTGCCATATTTTCAGTAGGGAACTCCAATAACATGGTCATATGCCTTTTTAATATCTAATTTACATAAATTTCCTGGTTTCTTTTGCTTGAAACTAGAGTCCACAGTTTCATTAGTTATCAAAACAACATCCATTACTTGTCTCCTTTTGGTAATACCATTGTTGCGAGTCCACCATTTTAGATATCACCCTCTTTGGTCTTTCCATCAACACCTTCGAAATCATCTTGAATATACTACCAATCAAACTAACAGGTTTAAAATCTCCCAACTCCTTTGCTCGTCTTCTTAGGAATGAGTGCTAGAAATGGATTTGGAGATTCAACTGTGAGGAATTTATTGTCTCTAAGTTTGGCATGTTGAACCATTGAGTCACAAAACCTACTCTCCCTCCTCTCCGATTGAGTATCTAAAAGCAGATTACAGACTTATGGGAAGTATTCTTGGTAAATTCACAGCTAGCAATTCGCAATGGGCAAAATTAAATTCTTCCATGACTCGTGGCTTAGCCATTCACCCTTGAAGAATCTTTTCCCAGAGTTATTTATCTGCTCTTCAAATCAATTGGCTACTAAAGTTAAATATTGAAAACTTGACATTTTCCCCCATTTGTTGCAAATGCTTAACTTACTACCTCAACCCAAACAATATCCAGACCAATTTCCATGGAAAGGCTCCTCCAAAGGTACATTAACGGAGAAGAGCTTCTACTCTTAGCTTGCTAACCCGATCACCAACCCACAATGGCCCTGAAAATCCATTTGGAAGAACATGGCACCACACAAGGATAAATGATTCTCTTAGTTAGTTCAAATGAAACTTGCCTTCCCTAAACAAGCTCTAGAGAAAGGGTTTTCAATTGTGTAACAAATGTAGCCTTCGCAAAAAGAAGGAAGAAGATAACAATCATTTATTTCTTCACTGCAAGTTCAATGCCCAGCTATAGACTCTTATTCCACACCACATGCCTAAATTGGTGCATTTCTGGCTCCACCCTTCAGCTCCTTCAAGGATAGCATAGAGAGGGTTTACATAATTTGCCCCCTTTGGAACACAAACCCACTTGCTATTTGGTGGGTCACTTGGAAGGAAAGGAACTATAGGTTTCTGAGAAAGAAGAAGATTTTGTACCTATCATGAAGAAAAATCATATATTCTTGCTTAGGCGTTGGTGCAACATGACTCCATTAGATGTATATGATGGTTTGTCCATTGTTGACTTTATAAGCTCTTACATGTCTTGTAATGACGACATCTTTTGTTTGGCTGTAACTCTTCAGGGTGATGCTACTTTACCCACTCTTCGGGGTGGCCAAGTGGTTTGGGCTTGGGACTTCCATGTTGGAAGTCTCAAGTTCGAAACCCCTTGCCAGGTCGAGCTTGTCGCACCGGGGCTTGCCTAGTGCGGGTTACCTCTCCTGTGTAGTTTGCGAGCTATTGCATGGGAGCGGGGTTTTACCCTGTGCGCACCCAACGGGTAGCGGCTGCGGGTTTCCCTTGTCATAAAAAAAAAAGCAATCATTGAGAGCTACCTAATTACAAACACATGAATATCATCAAGGACCTCAAAAGTTGATTACTCTAGCGAAATTTATAATATAGGCTCCATCTCATGCAGCAACTTAAGCTATATGGTATACTTCACCATGCTATCTAAGGGAAATACTGCAATGAGTTTATTTTTTTCGCCATAAGAGAACAAAAAGGAAATGAGAAACCCTTGAAAAGAAGCCTCTTTCAAAAAATTGACCAACTACGCAATTGTAGAAATGAAACACTATAGTTGGCGGTAAACGTATGGTTGTACTCAATGGATTATCTACAATAAAGGTGCAATACGCAACTGTGGTGATATTTTAGTAAGATCAACATATGATTTGTAACCAAGTAAGGAGAAGTAGATTAAAAGCAGCACGAACATCCAACAAGAATCTTAGGAACTAAAAGAACAAACCTTGTATACTTCAATTAAATGCCATTATAAGTCTGAAATAACAATGTACCTGCACACCAGATATAGCTTTTACAACTGTTGACTTTCCGTGAGCTACATGGCCAATGGTACCTGGCAAATGAAATTAAATTCAGCGCCATCTCCAGTAACATGTAATAGTGCTTGTCCAGAAAAAGGAAGTTTGAGAGACAAAAATCAGAATATTTCACTCCAATATACAGAATACGGAAGAACAAAGCAGCTAAAGGTTAAACAGACAGTTTACCAATGTTGATCGTAGCCTGACGAGAAATCACTTCGGGAGAAAGCGGATGCAGCTGTGTTACATCCAACTTGCTCAGGTCCTGCTCCATCAGTCCTTTTCGAGACATTTTGGTTGTTCTTCAATAATTCAGAGGTCAGCAATTTGTGAGTCTGTAATTTGGAACAGAAGATAGAGAACGTCATCAACAAAATTGCAGGTGACTTACGAGAGAAAACCAAGCAGTCTAATAACAAATACAAGGTATAGAATCACAAATAAGAGAACTTCATTAAGAATAATTGTTTTGCTAGACTGAGAAGAATCATTCCTTTCTTATTCCTAATTTTAATCACTTACAGAAAGGTTTGTTTCATATTTTACGGTAGAAAATAAATAGCAGAGCCAAAGGAGTGTGGGGTTCTGGCATTCGGGATTTGGCAATTCACAACAAAAACCTACTGATGAAGTGGCATTGGAGGTGCAAGAATGAAGAGGAAGCTTTATGGAGAAAGATCATCGAAGCAAAGCATGGAGGAAAAGATACTGGTGTACTAGTATCAGTTCTTTTTCCCATGGTATGGGACCATAGAAATACATTAGCAGGCAATATGAATTCAGTAGCACAATCCATATCAGAATAAGAAATAGAAAATAAGCATTATTCCGGGTGGATAAATGGGCTGGAAATAATAGCTTGAAGGAGGATTACCCTATCCTATTTCAAAATTGCAAGTAATACAGAGGCTACTTCCGTCAGATGAGAGAAAACCACTCCTGGAATGTTCATTTCAGAAGTAATTGCAAGAATTTGGAGATAAATAGCATGCAAGAATTTCTGAGAAAATTGCTGGCACTCAGATTCAGATGTATGAAAATGGCAGATTGTATAGGGGGGAAAGGAGACGGGACAATTTACAGTAAAGGAATGTTATGGGAGGATATCTATATGTAAGATATGATTGATAAATGACCCTGAAGCTGAAACCAAGATCCATAAAAAAGAAGCATGCCTTAATTGGATAGCTATCAGGGGAGCTTCTCACACTCAAGACAGTTGAGTAGAACTGGTATTGCATTGTGCAGTAGATATTTTATATATACGACAGAAAGTGAACGCCACTTATTTTGCACTATCCAGTAATAAGTGTGTATAGGTTATGTGCTTGTTTGGAGTTGCTTGAACAATATCCTGCAACCTCAAAGAGGCTTATGAGAGCTGTAGCTAATGGTTCATGCATGCATAATTAGGACCATTTGTAAGCAGACAAAATAGTGTTGCACTGATGGGATCTCAACTCCCTACTACATTTTTGAAAGATAGATGATTGCCTAATCTTTTTGCTTGGTTATTAACTGAATAGTGTAGATAGTTCTCATATATCTTTGGATCTTCTAAGCTCCTTAAATTTCAGTTGGGGATATGTGATTTTGTACAAGAGATAACTCCTTTTTTTGCAACTCATTTGCGTCTTCTGGATGCTTACTGAATCAAACCTACTTGCCTGATCCATACATATATATATATATATATATATATATATATATAGAAGAAACTTGTTTCAAAAGTAGTAGAAGATAGAACCTTATCGACTAAACAGTAATCAAACGAACACATTCCAATTGGAGAGGAATTAGTATATTTTCCAATATATCAAATCAGTAATACGAGGTATTTTAAGAGTTGATAGAGCTTGTTATAAATTTGCCAAACATGCCCAATTGATTGGTGACTGCATGGCAGTGCAACAAACATAAATGCCAGAAACTACATTGTTGCAACATATATTAGGGGAAATTTCTTTTTTCTTTCCGTCCAAATAAGAGAACAAAAAAACCACTCAAAATGAAAATTAGTTAAAGGTACTGGAAAATTCCCCTTCCTACATTTACTCTCTCATTTTGTTTGTGCCTCCACTCGGAATAGAATTAGTCAATAGGCGCAAGCAAGCGTAGCAAATCACAAAGATAAGCCCCTTCTTGCCAGCACGTGGTGGATAAGGTGGGCATTCCAAGCAACTCCACCTCCTTTCCATCATCCGATGCAATATATCAAACAAAAGCACAAACAATTTGAAATTGGGAACACGAAACTGTATTTTTGAAATAGAAATGCAATATCGTCACAAGATCAAAGCAAGGGACTAGCATTGATGATTCATCTATTAGAGCTTCTTTGCTTCCTAATTCACATCCGGGAAAAAAATGGTGGCAATCCGTATGCTTTCCAATTAGCATAGCAAGCCAGAACAAAGAACTGACAAACAAACTTAACTGATTTCAATAAGCGAGAAAGCATAGACTTCAGATTAAAACACTCACAAAACCCTAATCGCAAAAATCTCATCACCAAATACTTTATCAGTAGTCATTACAAAAACTAATCCCATTAGACGTTTCGCAATGAAAAGAAAACTAGAATACATTTATAACAGTAAATATAAGCAAATGAATACGAAAAATCACAGTGAAATTAAGACAACAAAATAAAACTCGATTTGAAAATAAAATCTTTGTAGGAGACGACAAGCTCAGCGGCAACGCCGTCATCGGAGAAAGGACGGTGGACTCACCGGAGTAGAGTGGAAACGGTGCGGTACAGCCGTCGGAGTGCAAATGAGAGAGAATGCGTGAGGTGTAATTTTTTGGCTGATAATACTTACTTTGATACCACCAATTTCTTACAAATTAAATTACAAAAAGATCAATTACTTTCTAATATTTCATAGTTTTATTACCTTGATTAGGGGTGGACATGGTATGGTACGGTATGATATTTGAAAATTTTGATATCGTAATTTCGGTATTCGATTTTTAAAACACTATACTATTATCATACCAATTTAATTCGGTATGGTTCGGTATATTAAAGTTTGGTTTCGATATTCAACGATATGGTAAATCGATAACAATAATTTGTTCAACTTCAACTAATATATACTCGAACAATAGAGCATTATGACTTCGACAATTAAAAAAAGGTCCCAATTGTATCATAGTAACACATTACACATGTAGAAATATACATGCAAAATAAAGTATCAACAACTCCTTTTGTTAATCAATTACAATTCAAATACATTTCAATCAAAATAGAGTAGTCAAAGTTTTAACTTCTAAACATTTAGTTTATACTAATACTAGATTGCATATTTGTTAGTATTTTAATAATAATAATAATAATAATAATATATATATATATGTTACTATATACTTCGGTATGGTATTCGGTATTTCGGTATGTTATTTCTAAATACCAAATACCATAATCCCAAAACTACGGTATTAAAAATTTCGATATGGTATGGTAATTCGGTATATACCATATCATGCCCACCCTTAACCTTGATTATCAGATTCAACACTGAAAAGCCAAATAATATCAAATGACTTGGGTGAACTTTTACTTTGAGAGAAGCGTGTTATGGACTTTTGCTTATTTGGTAAAATTATATTGAGTTATTTCTGAATTTTGGAGCATATTTGATCATATGAGATGGAATCGTGATATGAAATTATGTGAGAAGAAGTTAGGAGTTGCTTGGTTTGAATTCAAATTATAATGGGATTAGTTATGATGGGATAAATTATGATGGGATAAGATATAATGAGATTATTTTTTATTGAGTGTTTGATTTCTTGTATTCAAAATAGTAAGCATAATATAAATTTTAAGAATAATTTTTTTTTTACAAAAGTACCCTTCATGAATGTCGGACCCAAAAGGGCAAAAAAATTGAGCAAAAATTTCAGAAAGACAGCAAAAAAAAGGTTCAAACCAAAAGAGCAATATTTAGACGGAAGGTGAATATCGTGAAATTATTTGTTGTAAGGCGCAACTGACATGTGCCTTACAAGACGCAAGCCGATGTGCTCTTTGTAAGGCGCATGACGGCTGCGCTTTACAATTAGGATGTACTTGTTGTACAATTAAGATGTACAAAAAGAGTGAATTACAGATTATATACACTCCTATCTTCTCTGAAATAATAATGGTTGAAATTATTCCTACACCTATCAACTATATTTAAATAATTGGACAAAATAAATTTTAAAAAAAAGTTTCTATTTTTAGACCGTACAAAATTCACAAAATATTCTTGCCGTAATTATAGTTGTCATTCAATAATGAGTTCCCTTGCTTTCTCACTTTTATTGAATTAGATTAGAATTAGCAAGTTACCTTTTATTGATATCTTATTTTATTATTGAAGAATGTGGTATAGTAAATGTGATTATTTCTTCTTAATTAGAGATTTCAGATTCAAATTTTGAGTATGAAATTTTTTTTTGTAGAGAGCGTTTCTCACTGAATGAAGCCTTGTGCTGCACAAATTCGAGTTAGTCAAGCTCAAATATAGGTACTGAACATCGAATGAAAAATTAAAAAATATATCTCATTTTAAAGTTTCTTTTTGATAGTTAAATATTTTGAATTAATTTCCAGAAGATTCCACTCATTCAAATACAATGTTTTGGTTTTGCACTAATGTTTCACTGATTATTCAAAGTAATAAATAAATGCTAAAAGTGGTTTTTTTAACATACTCGATAATAAAGACTAAAAGTGATTTTTTTAACATACTCGATACAAAATACAAAGTCAATTTCTGTCCCTTATTTGATTTGGTGTTAAAGATCAATTCTTCCTTTATTCATGCATATCTAAACGTTAATAACTTATGTATTATTAATTTTCATACATAATGAATAATATTCACTCTTCCTGTACATCTTAATTGTACAACAAGTACATCCTAATTGTAAGGCGCAGCCGTCATGCGCCTTACAAAGCGCATGGCGTTTTGCGTCTTTTAAGGCATATGTCAGTTGCGCCTTACAACAAATGATTTCACAGCATTCATCTTCCGTCCAAATGTTGTCCTTTTGGTTTGAACCTTTTTTTTGTTGTCTTTTTGGAATTTTTGCCCAATTATTTTGCCCTTTTGGCTCCGGACTCTGAAAAGTGATGTATAAAAAAGGTTTAAAAGGATATTTTTGTCATTTACTTATTTTATCCACGGATAAGTACGTTATCCCGAGATTATTATACCACCAAGGGGAGGGATAACTTATCCCGGTACTAATTATTAATCCCGGGATAAGTTATCCCGGACATGCCAACCAAACAACAAATTAAGTGGCACTACAATTTAATCCCATGACTATTTGGTGTAATCCTTCACACCAAACGACCCCCTAAAGTTTTGTTGAAACATGTAACTTGTTATATTTTTTGCTCATAAGCATAATACTCACATGAGTTGTGAAAAACTATCAAAATTGCTCCAATTATTTATACAATCTTACCAAAATAAGTAAAAGTTTCTAACAAAAGAATAATACGTTATCACAAAGTAACTTTTTTTAAAAATCCAACATTTATTGATTAAACTTTAGTTCAATAATAAAGTAAAATTAAATTTGAGTTGTAATGTACTACACTTTAATATAATACTCCTACATAGTCGAACAATCTCCTTGTGTTTAACATGCATTTCTCGATATAAATGGTTTAAAGATTGGTAAGAGTAATAATATCAACTATAAATTTGGTTGATGAGAATAATGGTTATATATAATATAAATTGTTTAAAGGTTGCGAAGCGTAATAATATGAACTGTAAATTTGGTTGGTGAAAGCAATTGTTTTATCCGATATAAATAGTTTAAAAGTTGGTAAAAGTAATTATATCAACTATAGTTGTTGTTTACATATGAAATAAATTAAAATTTCATCTTGTGATTTGAGATTATGAGATGAAATCGCATGTCCAAATATCTACTTAGTGCTAATAATAACTGGTGATGAGTTAAGGGTTCTGGGAAAGTTAACATCTCAGCCCTAAAGTTTTATTTATTATACTCTAGCCATACTATATAAATAAAATTAATTTTTAAAATAGAATAAAATCACTCACCATCATCCAGACCTCCATTGACTTTGTCTTCCTTCCCCTTTCAAAATTCTGCATTTTCCACCATTCCTCACATATATCATGGTTTTTTTATCTTTTTTTTTCTCTCAAAGACACAATTATGGTTCAATAGTAGCCATTAGTGTATGTTTTCTGGTAAGTGAGGAAGCTTAAATTTGTATGTTTTTTTTAGATTGGTCGTAAAATATGGCTTACTTGAACTTTAAGCTTACCCATAGTGTCATGAATATTTTCTATCATCTCTATTAAATCCCAAGGTATTCTCTAATTCCTTATAATCATACTTTTGAGACTTAGAGAATTTGTCCAAGCTTGACATTCTGAAAGCCTTGGCTAAGACAATATTATAGAGTCTTCCATATTGCTATTAGCTCTGCGTTCATGTTCGTAGGCATTCAATATTTTGTGTCTCCATGTACATTAGATCTTTATTGTTGTTTTTCACACAAAAATCATACGGACTTTGATAAGAATTTTCTTTGTTATTTTCATATGTATTACATTTCACTGTCTCTTTTCTGGTAAATTATATTTTACTATGCGATAGTAAAATATTGATTTATCTCTTTGAAATAATTTCATTACATCACTCCAGTGAAAAGGAACATTTTTAATTCATGAAAATTTAACTCTAATCAATTGATATACTGTACGTTGACACTGATTGTGAATCCTTATGTAAGAAATTTTTTTCTTAAGTCTTTTAGTAATTTTACTTTTTCATAATTTCCACATGAAAATAACAGAAATGACATTCATAATATGTAGTAACTTGTGATTTGCTTTGTGCTTCCACCACCTGAAAGTTAGTTGTTGAAGATGCAATCTTTTCATATTTATATTTGTACATGAAGTAAACTATTTTCATACCTTTTGGGTTATGGAAGCTGTTAGTAATAAATGCGATATTGTTTGCATTTTCTCTTTTCCACAACAATAATATTTGGAAACAATATGCATCATCATTCTTTTTAGATAATCATGTGTAGCAATTCTTCTCTCCTTAAAAGAAAGACCCGACCCATATACAGTTCAGCCAATCATTTTATATCTTCTTACGACTCAAGTTATGATAAGCTGATCCACATTAATCTTCTTTTTAGAATTTCTCACCCACCAAGAATCATCAATAAATTCAACATTGATGATACATTTTATGTTTTCTACAATGTAGAAAGTCATCTCCTCTGAGATATAAGATTGCAATTACTCCACATCCCATGCTTTATTCACTATAAATTCCTTTACTTTAATTTCCTCCTCATTTGGCACTAGGGGTGCATCGATCGGTTTGATTTAATTTTTATGTTTTATCTATTCGGTTTATCAGTAATGACTCCAAATCTTTAGAGCAAACACTACCTCCACTAACTCCAAATCATGAGTTGGATAATTCTTTTCATGCACCTTCAATTGCGTCGAAGCATAAGCGATGACTTTCCCATGTTGCATCAAAACACAACCAAGATCAATCCGTGAAGCATTATAATATACCACAAAAGCATCCGATCCTTTTGATAATGTCAATATAGGGGCTGAAGTGAGTCTATCCTTTAACTCTTGAAAACTCTTCTCACAAGCTTCCGACTATAGGAATTCCACCTTCTTTTGAGTCAATGTCGTTAAAGGCAAAGCAATAGAGGAAAATTCTTCCACAAAACTTCTATAATAACCGGCCAAACCCAAGAAACTTTGAATATCTGAAGCGGACAAAGGTCTAGGCCAATTCTTAACTGCCTCGATCTTTTTAGGATCAACTTGAATACCTTCACCAGAGACAATATGGCCAAGGAAAGCAATGGACCTCAACCAAAACTCAAATTTTCTAAACTTAGCATACAATTCCGGTCCTTGAGAATTTGCAACACAATCCTTAAATGCTCAACATGCTCATCCTCACTTCGAGAGTAAATCAAAATATCATTAATAAACACAATTACGAACATGTCAAGATATTACTTGAAGACCCTATTAATTAAGTCCATGAATGCCTCCAGGGCATTAGTCAAACCAAACGACCTCACCAAAAAGTCATAGTGACCATATCGGATTCAAAAAGTTGTCTTCGAAATGTCATCTTCCTTTAACCTTAATTGGTGATAACCTGACCGAAGGTCAATCTTGGAAAAGAAACTCGAACCTTGGAGTTGATCAAACAAATCATCGATCCTTGAAATAGGATACTTATTCTTTATGGTAAACTTATTTAATTACTGATAGTCAATGCACATTCGAAGGAAACCATCCTTCTTTCGAACACACAACACTGGAGCACCCTATGGAGAGATACTCGGCCTAATAAAATCCTTATCTAATAAATCCTTCAATTGATCCTTTAATTCCTTAAGTTCTGTTGGAGCCATACGGTAAGGAGAAATAGAGATAGGTTGCGTATCTGAAAGAAGGTCAATATCAAAATCTATTTCTTTTTCGACAGGAATGCCGGGAAGATCATCGGAAAACACTTGCGAAAACTCATTTACAACCAAAACTGACTCAAGAGTAGGAGTTTCGGAGTCCGTATCCCTAACCCAAACAAGATGATATATGCAACTCTTAGAAATCATTTTCCTAGCTTTTAGGCAAGACATGAACTAACCCTTAGGGATAGAATTTCTCCTTTTTCATTCTAAGATAGGTTCGTTCGGAATCTGAAATATGCCAATCGGGTTCTACAGTTTATAGAAGCATAACAAAAATGAAGTCAATCCGTTCCAAGAATAACATCAAAATCTAACATATCAAGCTCTACACGATTCACATGAGTGCTCTATGAGAAACAGAAATAGGACAATTTCTATAAACTCTCTTAGCAATAATAGAATCACCAACAAGAGTAGAGACAGAAAAGGGATTAAAAGAATTTTACGACCAACATCAAATCTCATGACCACACAAGGAGTAACAAATGACAATATAGCACCCAGATCAAGAAAATCATGGCTCAACTTGTTCCCTTGTTGAGTGGTTGCTCCAGGTGGAAACATTATGCTTACCATCAAATTCACAATATCTATGTACCAAGGCAAATGAGTAATATCCAAGGCCAGCAACTGCTCATCCGAAAAATCTTCACGAATCTGACCTTCATTTCACAGATGTGAAGAGCTCTCTAACCTTGACAAGTGGTCTGCAATTTGATTTTCTATACCTTTTCTATCTTTGATTTCTAGATCAAATTCTTGGAGCAATAGAATCCACTAAGTTAGTATCGACTTTGCATCCTTCTTTTTGAATAAGTACCTGGTAGTAGCATGGTTAATATAAACAATAACTTTGGTACCTACCAAGTATGATATGAACTTATCGAATGTGAAGACCAAAGCAAGCATCTTTTTTTTATCACTATGTAGTTTGACTGTGCAGAATCTAGGGTCTTGCTCACATAATAAATTGAGTGAAAAACCTTCTCTTTCCTTTGACCCAACACTGCACCTACCACTACATCACTGGCATCACACATAAGTTCAAAGGGTAGCTTCCAACTAGGCACAATCAAGATTGGTGCCTCAATTAAATTCTTTTTAAGCACCTCAAATGCTTGGATGCAACTCTCATCAAATTTAAACTTCACTTTTTTCTCCGAGAGACTACACATAGGTATGGCAGTTTTGGAGAAATCGTTGATGAACCTCCTATAGAACCCTGCGTGACTAAGAAAACTTCTCACCCCAATCATTGAGACTGGAGGTGGTAATTTCTCTATGACTTCCACCTTAGCTCAATCAACCTCCAACGTCTTCTTAGAAACACTGTGGTCCAAAACAATGCCCTCTCTCACAAAGAAATGACATTTTTTCAGTTTAGCACCAAATTTGTCTCCTCACAATGCACAAGTACCCTATCCAAATTATCCAAGCATAGCTCAAAAGATTCCCCAAAGAAAGAAATCATCCATGAAAATCTCCACAAAATCCTCCACCATGTCATGAAATATGGCCATCATGCATCTCTGAAAAGTAGTCGGCGCATTGCAGAGTCCAAAGGGCATACACTTGAAAGCGTACGTGCTATAAGGACAAGAGAACGTGGTATTTTCCTGATCCTCTAGCTCAATTACAATCTGATTGTAGTCGAAATACCCATCTAAGAAATAATAGTCTGCCCAGCTAACCTGTACAACATCTCATAAATGAAGGAGCCTGGTAGTGGTCCTTTTTGGTGGCCTCATTCAATTTACGATTGTCCATGCAAATCCTCTATCTAGTGATTGTTCTCGTCAGAATTAACTCATTTTTATCGCTCGTCACCACAATTATGCCCCCCTTTTTGGGCACATATTGAACCAAACTCACTCATTTATTGTCTGATATCAGATGCACTATCTCAGCATCTAGCCACTACATCTTTCATTACTAGATTCAATCGGCACTGGTGTTGTGAGCTCGGGTTGTGGCCTTTCTCCATATAGATCTTATGCATGCATAATGCCTGACTAATTTCATGTATGTCAGATATCTACCAACCAATATCACCCTTCTTCTTTTTTAGTATGGACAAAGCCGCATTGACATACATTTCAGACAAATCTGTAGGAAGAATCACTGGTAAGGTTTCATTATCCCCCAAAAAGGCATACTTCAAGTGAGACGGGAGTGCTTTCATATCAAGCTTAGGAGCTTCTTGAATTGACGGCTTAGGTGAAGACCCCAATACTCAATTTAATGGTTCCTAGCTGCTTCTATATATACCCAAAACGGTATACATCTAACAACTGCACTATTTTCCTGGCCTTAGCATCACCAAAAATTTCATGTCCCACCATCACTCTCTCTAGTGGGTCTCTAAATGTAATGTAATGAGCTTTCGCTGCTAGATCTACAACAGTTATGACTGACAATTCTTTATACACAGTAGGAAACTTCAATGCTCGATACACATCAAATACCTTTATTTTATCGTGTGTCTTCATTGTTAACTAACTGCAACTACATCTTTCAAATCACATCCAATGGCCAAAAAGGGTCGCCCTAGGATGAATAGTATCTCAGGGTCTGGTTCAAAATTCAGCACCACAAAGTCAACAAGGAATGATCCTACCTGAACTAACACATCTTCCACAGCCTCTTCTAAACTCGCAATTGATCGCTCTGCAAGTTGTAAGATGATGGTGGTTAGCTTAGGACTACCGAGCCCCAACTTTTTACACAACAAAACTGGCATGAGATTAACTCTAGCACTAAGATCGCACAACCCCCTGTTGACAACTAATTTTGACCCTTTTTTTCTTTAATTCATTATTTTTGAGCTTCTAAATTAATAGCATATCAAAATGATCTATTAAAACTATATGTTTATTTTTATGCCTTTTTTTTCTTAAATAAAGGATCTATCGTCACCGTATTTCAAGTTTCACACTTATTTAATAATTATAAATCCATATTTTTGTATCTATATTTTATATTAGTGTAAAGTGAGAATACTGATATTTTATTTTATAAATTTTAATTGTCATTTTATAAGATATTGTATTAGTTATTAAGTTAGAAGCCTAAAATTTTAAAAAAAGAAAAGAAAAGACGACAAATCTTCAGCCCAAATTAAATTCATCCATTTAAATGGCCCAAGAAGAAGCCCTTTTCCAACAACCCATTCTTGCATTCCTCCCATCCATGTAAGCGCCACGCAAGCAGCCACATTGGCGCCACATAAGGTGTCAACGTTCCAAACACATGCCTAGCACACTCCTCTAACACATTCTCACACGCTTTCCATGCTCAAGCACACGCCCTGCCATGTGTCTCTCCCCTATTGGTTGGTCAATTCAAAATTAAAACCTTAGGATCCCACAATTTCATGAACTACCTATTTTACCCTCACTTAATTCACCTAAATTGTTCTAAATACCCTTGGATTCCTAAAATAATTTATTTTCTACCTTTTTGGTGTCATCGGGCATCTCTCTCTCTCCCTGTTAGCAAGAAGCATAATTTGGCTTGTTCTTCATTTTTGACAAAACTTTGACCTTCGCCCCTCACAATTTAAATTTGACTTGGCCGTTTTCGAGCAAGTCCCATATCCCCATTGTGTGTTGCAGAAGATCTTTTATTTTTATGTTCAAAAAATGTATGAACTTCTTACTCTTCAGTTGAGATTCTCCATTTTGGTCATTAGAGCCAGAGAAAAGCTCTCTGCATTGGTTATGTGGTTCGAAATTCAAAGGAGTCTTGTGACTCGATTTTGAAATCAATATCCCGCCCAAAATAAATTCATGAACCTCAGCTTATTTTTTATATATATCGACCTTTGGCATCCGTTTGAAGGATAGGTTTTTTTTAATCGATTTTCAGCCGTCAAATAAACAATCAAAACTACCCAAAAACAACTTTCTTACTCTCAAAAGTATCCAACTTTTCATTGTTCTGTTGTCTCCGGATCTTTGTGTGCGGTCGAGGTTGAAGTTAGTCCCAATTTGAGCGTAAATTCGTGGTCAAGAGAACTCCAGTTTGCTGCCCCGAAACAGGTGAAAATACTACCTTATTCTCCTACTTTATAATATCGTTTTCTTCAAACTTTAGCTAGAAAGTATGTTGCTGTCCATTTTCTCATTTGTGTGAAGAAATGTTTTGAATATCTTAAGTCATGTTTAAAGATTATATAAAGCTGTTTTGAGAAGATTTTGTGGAGAAATCGTTGTATCAGTCATTTTTTTTAGCAATCTAGTAAACTTGTTTATGTATGTGGGCAGCCTCTTTATATCTTTAACAATGCATTATTTAAAAACTAAAAGGGACATACTGAGTATAGTTATAAATTTGGATTTTTGGACTACTTAATTAGAAATGTTATTTCTCTGTTTCAGCCATGTAAATGAACTTGGAATATTTACACAACAAGTTTAAATATAATCTTTTGATCTTATAACAAACTTTTTTTTTTGCTACAATTTCTTATTAAAGTTATATAAATTTCGCTACTTGATAGTGTTCAATTCAACTATTTACGTGAAATCTTAGGCTTCTTGATATCTTATTTCTTTTAAAAAGAGTGAATTCGGGTTAGTAAGTGGTGTTTACTTACGTGAAAGTTGTTTTGGTATACTTGATCGCTTGGTCCATTTAAGGTGTTATATATCTTTTGTCTATCAAAAGGAAGATCTCTGTGAAATATTTTGTGCTTGAATTTTTATTTTTTCAAAAAAGAAACAAAACAAAATTAATTTGTTTCATAATTTTCTTTTCTTGCATATGGTATGAGTTTGGATAACTTTTTTTTAGCTTCTAAGTTATACTTTCTGTATTTATGGCATATTTGTATCTCATGAGAAATTTTTGTAAGCATACTCTTTGTTTATCTTGGTTTTGTGAAGTGCTACAATTTGGGCAGCCATGTGATCTCATAGTTTGACTTCATTGTTAGCTTTTCCATATACATTTTAAGATTGAATTTTTTAATTTTTTAATTCTCTTTTTTTTTCCTCTTCGCATATGCATCTGGAGCAAATGAATTCGGAGTCTTAAGGCAAGACTCTCACATGTATCTGGAGTCCTGAAATAAGACTCAATGTTGTCTTTCATCCAAGCAAGGAGTTATCATTCTATATATTCTTGAGTCATACCCGACAGAGAGAAAAGCAAGCAATATGCTTGGGTGTCTATGGTGCCCTTTTCCTTTTCTTTCCTTATTCTTTATGCTTAACCTCTTATATCTTTGGTTTATTAATTTGTTGTGGATTTATTTTATGAACTTGGGACAAGGTTATATATGTCGGTAACTTAGAACTAATAATAAATTTAGTTAATCAATAGAGCAATGTTGTTTAAGCTAAATATTTGAATTAGTAGTCTAAATTTGATTTCCCTTACATTGCCTCAACCCTAAGAATAGATTTTTAAAAGAGGAAACTTTTTTTAAAAATAACTATATTTTAGGCAAATCAATTTTATTTTGAGCTAATCATGGAGGCACTTGGCTAAAGTATTTTATCATATCTTTTTAAATATTATGACATTTTGGTTAGGACGCGCAAATAGATTTTCCTTTATTCTAATCTATGTTGTCTTAAGTATTTTCAAAAGAAAAATAAATGGCTTAATTTAGTTCAATGCTAAGAAAAGAGGAAAGAGGTTCAACTTATGACTCTATTTTTCCAACTTATTAAAAAATCATCGTTTTTACCATCGAGGGTCCAAATTTCAGCTTTTATTAATATTATAAGTATTGCTTTTTGTATATTTATCTATTTAGTGAAGTTTGAAGATTGGGTCATTATATGATGCATCTCTTAGAAAACTTATAACGTGTTTTCCATTTATATTTGTTGTTTATGTAATTTTTCAAAATCTAGTCTTAATGAGTTAATGTTTTAAGCCATGATAAATTTTTATCTCATTTTTTTGTCTTCATATATAAAGTCAGCACATTTCAAAATTGCATAAACTAAATTTTTTAAAGGAATTCGAATCTAATTATATTAGATATTAGTATTTTCTCAAACCTTTCAATAGCAATTCTCATACTTTCCTTTAATTAACCTAAGTTTGGTCGGTAATCATTTTTTAACGGATCTCAAAGGATGCTTAACCTCTTTCCTTTAGGATAACTAGAACCCTTACTTAGAATAACATAAGTTAAGTAGACCATTATTTGGAGTTATTTTTCGCATCATTTAGTTAATAACTTAGGTATCCTAATTTACTTTAAAAATAATTAGGTGGTGACACATTAAGTTAAATAATTTAGGAATCATCTATATGTTGTATACTATTTAACGCATTTTAAAATGGGGTATAACAACTTAGCAACTCCGCTGGAGAATTTAGATTCTAAACCATAACAAACTTAGGTTAATAATTAATCCCTTTAGCATTTGCTTGTTTTTTTTAATTGTTTATTTTATTTTAATTGTCTGATGTTTTATTTATCATGCTTATGTGATATAAACTATTTATTTGTTACTACTTTATATAAATTGTTTATTTGTTTTTGCTTTATATAAACTGTCATTCCGTTCATAATTCTTCCAATTCTGAAAAACTCATACAATCACACGTACACGCGAGGTGTGTTTTGCGCACTCGCAAATTTCTTTCAAAATCCCAAAAGTTAGGAGAGTTAGCATATGCGCGTAGCCATCTCATTCGAGTTGTCCACTTGGGAACCTTGTGTCTAGTAAGCCAAATCTCAAAAAACATAAGATAGAGCTAAATCACCCCTCTGATTTAAGTCATGCATGCATACAACTTAGGTGGACCGATCCTTGGCATCAACTCCACATTTAAGAAATCCACCTTTATGTCGACCGGTTTCATGACCCAACGACCAATAAGCATGTTTTGTGCAACATGATGATGATGAACGGATCCAAGCCAATTTTGACATAGTGGGTTTTGAAATTATGTGTTCATTTCATTTTATTTTATTTGACTTTGATTTGTATTGTAGGATGGATTCAGTCCCTCAGGTATCCAAGATTAGGATGGTCGAGGGTGTCCCACACAAATTGGAGACGTGGTGGGAAAATTTCAATCATAGTGAAAAACTAGCAATTGCAAGAAGGTTGGATTCCTCACCATGCTATTCAAGATCTCCCCCGACAAACATGTGATTAGGGCATTAATACCATTTTGGGATCCAGATCGTGTTGTGTTCGCATTCAAAGACTTTGAACTAACACCTACATTGGAGGAAATTCGCTATTTCACTAGTTTGAAGCATCAAGGAAGAGGTCAAATTATTCTGCACAGTCAATCAGGGAAGAAATTCCTTCGATACTTAGGATTAAATAATGACAAGAAACTTCGATGCTTCGAACATAATGGGTTTCTTTGGATTACTTTATGAAAGGTATGGACGCTCGGATGGTTACAAATTGTTCAAAAAAAGAATTCTCTCGCACTTCTGTTCATTGGCAAGTTAGACGTCCTATAACATTTGTTGTGGCTTTACTAGGGACTTTGGTGTTTCCACGGGAACATGGACATATTAGCACTTGCATATGTTTCGTGGCTCGAGTACTTTTTGAAGGAGTTGATGGCGAAGAACTCACCTTGGTTCCCATGATTTTAGCAGAAATATTTTGAGCTCTTGGAAAATGTAAAAGAGGGGACACAAACTGTTTTGAAGGTCGCAATCTTCTTTTACAAATGTGGGTAATGGAACATTTTTACCAACGTTCAAACATGGTGGACATATGCTTTAGTAACACAAATCAGGTTAACAGTTTTTACGACAGGATGAGACGGTTTATGCCTCCGGTTGGTACTGATGATTGGTATGAGTTTTTGGCTTCCCGCACTAGTGATCAAATTCAATGGAAATATCCATTACTCTCATGTTCCACTATCTATATAAGATGTAGAGGGTTTTACTATATCGAGCTTATTGGGTTGAAAGGTCTCCAGCCATATGCTTCGATAGTTTGGTCAAGCACAAGTAATTCCTCTTTGAGGAAACATGAGGATTTCTGAAATTTCCTTTGGACCAAATTTTGAAGTCCCTAGAGCTAGAGAAATTCTTCATGAATGGAGCAATATTATCATAATAGATATAGAAAATGGGCCAGCAAAACAAATTCCAGAATATCAAGTATGGTTTTGAGAAGATCGCAATAGCATAAGCCCCGAAGGTGAGCAAGGTTTTGAGGATATTGGGACGACGATTTAGATAAGACATTCTTGCCTTGGAACCAGAATAGTTACTCCTGAAATGTGGGCACAAATGGAAAATATAATGCAATATTTAAATAATGAGGGAGCAGGGCCGAGCAACGTTGGAGCATCGTCTTCACTTCCTCCACCAGCATGATTGAGAACAAGATTTAGGCCAAGCCTTAGAATTGTCTTTATATTGTGTCATCTTTTCATGTATTTTTAGTTTATTTTCTCTTCGTTGTACTCTTTTATTGGTATTTAATGAAAACTTGGCCTTTTGTCTCCCAAACTCAAGTTGTCACAAATTAGTGGCTTGGATCAATCTATCATAATCTCGTTATATTTGACATTTAGGCCAACCTCTAGCGTAAAAGAGGTCCCGTTCATATTAGGATGCATTTTCTTTTGAATTTTTCTTTATTATATTATTTACTTGCTACATGACACACGTCTCTTCTTTATTTGCTTAATTATTAATATTATTGAAACAACAAATACCCACTTTTATACTGATATTTCTCTTTTTTTAAGGTTTTCTTTCCTTTTGATTTGTATTTATCTAAAGGTTGATTTCCGTTGACTATGAACTGGCGGATCACCCGTACTTTACTAGATCAAAAGCACGTGCATCCACAAACATGGCTGATTCAAGTGAATCTGATCAAAATGGTTTGGGACTTGTCACTATCCTAAGAGACGAACTCGAGGCTTCAGAAAAAAGGGATCCAATCCCTTATAATGAACACATTGTCAATCTGATGCAAAAAATGGCCAATATGCAAAGTGAGATTGATCGACTTCGAAACCTCACCAATTTGTCCATCACCCTGAACACACCACTTTCCGAGCATGGAACAAATGGAACTATACCACCTCTTTTTCCACCTGTTGACTCTCCCACTCCTCAACACTTTCCACCAAATCCTTCCCTTCACAAGACTAATCCAATTGCTTCCAAACAATCCATCAACCCTCAACAACCTAATTTTCCATAAAATAACCCGCAACAGACCAATCATTTACCCTTCACTCCCTCATATGCTTCCCAAGCTTCACTTACCCAAACTCTAGTCATCCAAATTAACTCATTTACCCAAATCCCACCGACCCAAACTACCCCACTCACCCAAACCGCCTCCCTCACCAAAAAATACCAAGCAACCCAACATATACCGATAATACACACTGCAATCCCTAGCATGCAATATGCGCCTCAAGTATATGTAGCAGAAGATCAACCCTTCATTACTCTAATGTCAACCATGCCAGAAGTTTATCCATATGAGGAGATAGAGAAAGAAGTAAGGTCAAAATAGATGATAGTGTAGCAAGGGAAATTCATAATTTGAAGGAAGCAGTCAAAAGTATCCAAGTCCACAAAGGGTGTGAAGGTCTTGAGTATGAGGATTTATGTATTCACCCCGATGTTAAGTTGCCCGCAGGGTATAAGGTACCAAAATTTGATGTGTTTTTAAGGTCTTATTGCAACAAGCTAGTTGGAGTGGGGAAAGAAGAGGCCATTAGAATGAAGTTGTTTATAAGGAGTTTGACAGGAGAAGCCCTTGATTGGTACACAAGTCGGGATCCACAGAAATGGCATAATTAGGGTGCGATGGCACAAGAATTCATGGATAGGTTCAAGTTTAACACTGAGGCTACACCGGACATGTTCTACTTGATGAAGTTGGAAAAGAAGTCAACAGAATCTTTCAAGGAGTATGCCATGTGGTGGAGAGTAGATGCTGCAAAAGTTCAACCTCCGATGGCAGAAAGCGAGATAATCTCTCTTTTTATACAATTCCAAAAAGATGCAACGTACTACGAAAAGATGATAAGTGTGGTAGGACAAAAGTTCTTTGAGGTTGTTAGAATGGGAGAATTCATTGAAGAATGTGTTAAAACCAGAAAAATCACTAATTTGGCAGCCTTACAAGCAACGAGTAAGGCAATTCAGTCAGATTCAATTGGAGAGGCCCTCAAGAAGAAGAAGGACGGGGTGTCATGACCATCCAGGAACATAGGCCAAACCAAATGTTAACATACCAAAACCCATTAACCCAACCTTCATACTATAGTTAGTATACCCAAATTCCTCAGCCCTATTACAAACCTTCACCCGCCTCTTACCTAGTTTACACCACCCAACCAATATATTATCCGTCCAGAGCACCTACCTATCCAGATCCATCACAGTACCAACCCACATATCCATCCCAACCCCATTAACAACCACAAAATTATCCATCAAATGCACCCAGACCCTGCCCGAACTTCGAAAAAAGACCAGCCAAAACCTATACACCTTTAGCCGAACCTTTAGCCCAATTATATGAGTGATTGAGAACCGCATGAGTAATCCAGCCAATCCAAGGACGAATTCCCAATCCCCTTCCTGGATGGTATGACGAGACCAAGCATTGTGCATATCACTCCAGAGCTGCTGAACATGATACTGAAAATTGCCTTACTCTCAAAGATAAGATTGAGGCATTGATCAAAGAAGGAGTCATTCAACTCAAAGGTGTTGCCCCTAATGTAAACAACAACCCGCTGCCAAACCATGGCAATGTTAATGTGAACATGATCACTATTGATGAAGAGTGCAATTTGGAAGGGACAATAGTATCGGTCAAAGTAGAGAAGAATGTTGAGACATCAGCCTTTATTGCTCCCATAATCACAGTCCAAACCCGAGCACCAATTGAAGTGGAAATTCTTATTCCTAAGACTAAGATCACGACCCTAGTCACTCAACCATCTCCTTTTTGACACCAAAGCAGTTCCTTGGGATTACTCGACTGATGCAAGGGACATACGAAAAGGAAAGATAGTTGTAGAAACTGTTGCTGCGGGAATGACAAGATCTGGGCATTGTTATGCCCCTGAAGAAGTTGCACGAGGAGGACCAAATAAGGAAAGTAATCAAAAGAGGGTTGTGACAGAGGCTGAAGTGGAGGATTTCTGGAGGAAGATGCCAACTAAGAAATATTCGGTTGTTGAACAACTGAAGAAAACTCCTGCTCAAATTTCCATAATGGCCTTACTGATGAATTTTGCAACTCATAGGAGCGCTTTGGTAAAGGTTTTAAGTGAAGCTTCTGTTCCAGCCAAGACCACTAGTAAGAATTTTTCAACCATGGTATGGCAAGTTTTGGAAGCTAACAAAGTCACCTTTAATGAAGATGAATTGCTGCCTGAAGGCTTAGGACATAACAAAGCGTTGAACATTACCATCAGATGTAGGGATAAGTTTATTTCCAGAGTTTTGATTGATAATGATTCAGTTGTTAACATATGTCCTTTCACAACCCTTCGAGCTTTGGGAATGGACATTGGAAAGATTCATGAAAGTCATGTAAGGATTAGAGGTTTTGACGGGACACAAAGGGGAGTCATCAGAGAAATTGATCTGTCATTGCAAATTGGGCCCGTGGAGTTCATTGTGGAATTCCAAGTGTTGGACATATGTGCTAGTTATAATTTATTACTTGGAAGGCCATGGATTCATATGGCTAGTGCGGTCCCTTCTACTCTGCACCAGACTTTGAAATTTGTTTGGAACCATCACGAAATTGTTGTTCATGGAGAAGGTAGCAACTCGATATATCCTAAAAATTTAGTCATGTTATTGAAAGTATGGAGGAGTTGGATGGGTCCGTCTTTCATACTAGGGAAATTATTTATGCTACTCAAGTTAAAGGGATAAAATTGCCACGCACCCTTGTGATGGTGGCTTGGAAAATTCTAAAGAATGGTTTTATCTCCCGTCAAGGTCTTGGAGTGAAATTAGATGGAATAGTGGAACCAATTCAATTTCCTTGTCAGAAATACACATTTGGTCTTAGATACGTGCCTACTCTTGAAGAAGTCTCATCGGCTAATCTCAAAAGGACAAGTGACATTCCCTTACCACAACCTATCCCACTTTTGAATTAGTTATTTTCCAAAGCATTCATTGCACCAAAATCAGAGGAAGCTGCTGAAGATAACCTCGTGGAAGGACTCAAAAACCTGTTCATTGAAGAAGTTGAATGCAATATGATTTTGGAAGATTGCACCGAGGCCCCGACCATATGAGATGTTATGCATGGAGATGCTTTGAACAATTGGACTTGTAACCTGTCCCCGGTTCTCCGAGAATTTTGGTAGACGATTGTATTAGAATTAACAAAATAACATGATTCAAATTGAGGCCTAAATCATGTTTTTAAATTTGATGTGTTTTGCCTCCACCTTTTGAAAGCTTAAATGCCAAGTCAAAATTATAATTTTTTTGCTTTAAATTTTAAAATTTGTCCTTAATTTGTTAATTTAATTTCATTTTTTTCTTCCCTTTTTCAGCAAGAAAATTAATAAATCTGTCAATCCCGAGAATGTGACATGTAATGAAACAAGCGAACAAATCCCAGATAGTGAACAAGTTTTTGAAGAAGATGTGCAGCCTGAAGAGCTGACTAAAGATTTTGAACATTTTGAGAATAAAGAAAAACCCAAATTTGGATGAAACTGAGATGATACATTTGGAAGATTTGGATTTAGTGAAGGAAACAATAATTAGTGTCCATTTGACTCAGTCCTGAAGAAAAGAACTTATTGTCTTTTGAGACATTATATGGATGTGTTCGCATGGCCCTATGATGATATGACGGGACTAAGAACGGACATTGTTTCACATAGGTTGCCAATTGATCCCTCTTTCCCTTAGTAAAGAGAAAGCCGAGAAAGATCAAGCCTGATTTGAGCTTAAAACTTAAGGAAGAAGTGTCCAAGCAATTTGATGCCTACGTCATCCGAGTCACCAAGTATCCCACATGGTTGGCCAACATAGTACCAGTGCCAAAGAAGGATGAAAAAATTCAAGTATGTGTAGATTAAGAGATCTCAATAAGGCTAGCCCCAAGGATGATTTTCCTCTCCCAAACATTCACATACTTATTGATAATTGTGCAAAGCATGAGTTGCAGTCATTTGTTGATTGCTTCGCGGGCTATCATCAAATTCTAATGGATGAAGAAGATGCAGAGGAAACAACATTCATCACACCTTGGGGAGTATATTGTTATTTGGTAATGCCTTTTGGACTCAAGAATGCAGGAGCAACATATATGAGAGCTATAACTATCATATTTCATGACATGATCCATAAGGAGATTGAAGTCTATGTGGATGATGTCATCATCAAGTCACGAAAGAGCTCAGATCATATAACAGATTTGAAGAAGTTCTTTGACAGATTAAGGCGATATATTCTAAAATTAAATCCTACAAAGTATGCATTTAGTGTCCCTGCCAAAAAGTTATTGGGTTTCATTGTGAGTAAGAAGGGGATAGAATTGGATCCTTCAAAGATAAAGGCTATTCAAGACTTGCCTCCTCCAAAGAGTCGAAAGGTTATGTAATCAGTTTTCTTGGTCGTCTCAATTACATTAGTTGATTTACTGCACAATCAACTGTGATTTGTGAGTCGATCTTCAAGTATTTGAAGAAAGATGTTGCTACCAAATTGATGGAGGATTGCCAGCAAGCTTTTGATAGAATCAAGGAGTATTTATCTAGTCCACCGATCTTAGTGCCCCCAGAACCTGGAAGACCATTGTTGATGTATTTGTTTGTATCTGACAATGCATTTGGATGCGTGTTGGGATAACATGATGAAACTGGAAAGAAGGAGCAAGCTATATATTACTTGAGCAAAAAGTTCAATCTTTATGAAGCTCGGTATACTTTATTGGAGCGCACTTGTTGTGCTTTGACTTGGTTTGCAAAAAAGTTAAGACATTATTTATGTGCGTATACTACTTTTCTCATCTCAAGGATGGATCCGCTCAAGCATATCTTTCAGAAGCCTATGCCTACTGGGAGGCTAGCGAATTGGCAAATTTTGCTATGTGAATTCGACATTGTTTATGTAACTCAGAAGTCCATCAAGGGACAAGCGCGAGCTGATCACCTTGCTAAAAACCCTGTGGATGAAGAGTACAAGCCTCTTAAAATTATTTTCCTGATGAAGAGGTTTTGTTTATTGGAGAGGATATTTCAGAAGAATATCCATGGTGGAGAATGTTTTTTGATGGTGTTGCGAACTCCAAAAGAGTCGGTGCTGGAGCAGTGCTAATTTCAGAATCAGGCCAACATTATCCTATCTCAACGAAGTTCAGATTCCTATGCACCAACAATATGGCAGAGTACAAGCCTTGTGTTCTTGGACTCAGAATGGATGTTGATATGAACATACAAGAATTGTTGGTTATAGGTGATTCATACTTTTTGATTCATCAAGTACAAGGCGAATGGAGCGCCAAGAATGTGAAGATACTCCCATATCTTCTATGCGTGAAAGAATTGTGCAAGAAATTTATCAAGATAGAATTCAAGCATATTCCTCGAGCTCAAAATGAGTTTGTAGATGCTTTGGCAACCCTGGCTTCTATGATTCAACATCCAGACAAGAATTACATAGATTTAATCAAGATCAATGTGGGGGATCAACCAGCTATTGTTTCCATGTAGATAAAGAACCAAATGGAGAGCCTTGGTACTACGACATTAAGAGGTATCTCAGGGAGGGAGACTATCCAGAAGGCATAAACAATGTTCAAAAGAGGACACTTTAAAGACTCGCAAATCATTTTTCCTAAGTGGAGAAGTCCTTTATAGGAGGACTCTAGATTTGAGGTTATTAAGGTGTGTTGACTCACAAGAGGCGAGCAAGTTGATCGAAGAAATACATGGGGGCACATGTGGGCTACACATAAATGGTTTTACTCTGGCAAAGAAGATTCTGTGATCTGGATATATCTGGATGACCATGGAAACAAATTGCATTCATTTTGTGAGAAAGTGTCATCAATGTCAGATTCATGGTGGTTTGATTCAGTTTCCACCAAATGAGTTAAATGTGACAAGTTCTCCTTGGCCGTTTGCACCTTGGGACAAGGATGGCATTGGTCCTATTGAGCCAGCCGCATCAAATGGACACATGTTCATTTTGGTAGCTATTGATTACTTCACAAAATGGGTAGAAGCATCTCCATACAAGTCTGTGACAAAAAAGTGGTGACAGATTTTGTCCGCAATAACATCATTTGTAGATTTGAATTCCCTGAGTCAATTATAACAGATAATGGAGCTAACCTCAATAGCGGTTTGATGCATGATATATGTGAGAGGTTCAAAATTATTCACCGCAATTCCACTCCTTATCGACCTCAGATGAATGGAGCGGTTGAGGCAGCCAACAAAAATATCAAGAGGATATTGCAAAAGATGATGGATAATTACAAGCATTGGCATGAGAATTTGTCATTTGCCCCTCTTGGCTACCGCACAACAATTAGGACTTCAACTGGAGCAACACCTTATCTTTTGGTGTATGAAACAGAAGCAGTGTTACCAATGGAAGTTGAGATACCATCTCTGAGGATTATCCAAGAAGCTGAGTTGAGTGATGCTAAATGGACACAAAATCGATATGAACAGTTGATGCTCATTGATGAAAAGAGAATGAATGCAGTTTGTCATGGCCAACTTTATCAACATAGAATGGCCAAAGCTTTTAACAAGAAGGTAAGACTGAGACAGTTCAAACCAGGACAATTAGTGTTGAAGCGAATATTCCCACACCAAAATGAGGCCAAAGGAAAGTTTGCACCCAACTAGCAAAGACCTTACATGGTTCACCGAGTACTGACTGGAGGAGCTTTGATTCTAGCAGAAATAGATGGTAAGATTTGTACGAAAGCCATCAATGCAGATGTGGTTAAGAGATACTACATCTAGAAGTTTCTATTTCATTTTCATGTATTATTTTTTGTCATGTATTGAAAACTACATTTTGACCTGATTCTCTTGGCGGGATATGTAGGAAGCCACATCAGGTTCGGTCTCTTAGTAGGATTTTGCAAAATTTCCTTTATATGTAATCTAAACTACGTTTTGACCTGATGCCCTTGGTGGGATACGTAGGCGGCCTATATTGGCTTCGGTCACTTTTTTAGATAATTTTCAATTCTCCTTTTGCTTTGTATGTAACGAACTGCATATGGCCTGATTACGTTTGGATACGTAGGCAACCCAAGGATGGTTCAGCCCCTTTATTTCAATTTTTAAAAATGTATCCATAGATTATGTTTGGCTTGGTGCCCTTGATGGAATAGTAGGCAGCCTATAGAAGGTTCAATATCATCGTGACAGAATGACAACATATCTTTTTCGTCAAAAACTGAAACAATTTTTAAGGGCATCATTGCAAGAAGATATCAAAAGAAGTGAAGAGTACGTGGTCAATCAAATCATCCGGCAAGAGAAAGACTTCAGATAAAGGACGTTCGTTTCATTTCATGACATGTCACAGTCTAGAATTTGATAGAAATTTTTTATTGCTAAATATATGTGCATATTTTTTTATCTTATTTTTTCATATGATTTTCAATCAAATATTTTTCCTGTTATTTATTTATTTTGTTGCTTATTAATCAAGATTTAGAATAGACAAGTCCAAGCAAAGTTGGAAGAAAGAAGTATGAAGAGCCAGACCTTCAAAGTCAACGCGAATCAACCTCCCCCAGGACTTATAATTTTTCTTTGAGTGCAGCCTTGTCGGGATTAGCAGAAGCTAAGAAGTCAATAATGGCTATAGCCTCGAAAGGACTATATGACGAGTGGTTTGAGTTACTTACTTATAAATTCATAATTCGAAAACTTACAAGAGCTTTACAAAAGCTTCAAATATATTGATACACAATTTTTTTAAACACATTGCATACGATTTTGCTCTGTTTAAATATTATGAAATGCACTGCACAAATGCTTTTAAATATTTTTTAATGCACTGCACAAATGCTTCGAGATATTTCCAAATGCACTGCACAAATGCTTTCAGATGTTCTGCATAAATGCTTTCGAATATTTTTAAACACACTGCGCAAATGCTTCTAGATATTTTCAAATGCATCTGACAAATGCTTTCATATGTTCTGCACAAATACATATTTTCAAATACACTACACAAATGCTTTCAAGTATTTTTAAAAAATTCTTCATGGCTTTCAATTGCTTTCTAATGCTTGGCAAAAATGCTTTAAATTCATTACACAAGTGTTTTTAGTTGACTGCACAGATGCTTTCAAATGTATTGCACAAATGCTTTACAAGAATGTATTGCCTTCAAAGACTTAATTTTCATAAATCATCAGCTTAAAAAGCCTCATCTTTATAAATCATTTGGCTAAAGCTTCATCGTCATTAGATATTTGGGTTAAGGCCTCATTTTCATTAGTCATCACTGAAAAGAATACTCTTTATGAATCATCGGCCTTAAACCCCATTTTCATAAATTGTGCTAAAGATTTCATTTCATTAAATCATTCTGGCTTGCAAAGCCGCATTTTCATAAATTCATGATCAGGAGGTGTCTTTTTCATGAGTTCATTATACATCGCTATATTTAATATTTATTTACTAATTGTTTTATCAAGTTTAAGTTTTGCAGGAACCTTAGTACAATGTGGAACTATTACTAAGCAGTGAACTTGAGCAATTTGTTGGAGAGTCAAACTCACCAACAAAGATCAGGGGTCTACCTCGAACTTCACTATCAAATACCCTCTTCGTTCATAATACCAGTAACATCATAACTCAACATTGAGGCAGACTTCACAAGCTCGTGTCTACCTTCTATTCAAAATCTTCTGCCTCATTATTATCTAGTGCCCATGTCTTTTCTCGCCTCCAAGGTCGTATTTGTTGGTCGGGACAAAATTGGCTATTACGTCAACTTCGTTGCCCAAAAACTCTTACATCGTCTTTGATCAAAGAGGGAAAAGTTGTTGACACCCAATTTTGACACTTCTTTTCATTAAATCATTATTTTTGAGCTTCTAAATTAATAGCATATCAAAATGATCGATTAAAACTATATGTTTACTTTTTATGCCTCTTTTTTCTTAAATAATAGATTTATCGTCACCGTATTTCAAGTTTCACACTTATTTAATAATTATAAATCCATATTTTTGTATCTATATTTTATATTAGTGTAAAGTGATAATACTAATATTTTCATTTTATAAACTTTAATTGTCATTTTATAAGATATTGTATTAGTTATTAAGTTAGAAGCCCAAAATTTTAAAAGAAGAAAAGAAAAGACAACAAATCTTCAGCCCAAATTAAATTCAGCCATTTAAATGACCCAAGAAGAAGCCTTTTTTCAACAGCCCATTCTTGCATTCCTCCCATCCATGTAAGCGCCACGCGAGCAGCCACGTTGGCACCACATAAGGTGCAAACGTTCCAAACACATGCCTAGCACACTCCTCCAACACATTCTCACACGCCTTCCATGCTCAAGCACACGCCCTGCCACGTGTCTCTCCCCTATTGGTTGATCAATTCAAAATTAAAATCCTAGGATCCCACAATTTCATGAACTACCTATTTTACCCTCGCTTAATTCACCTAAATTGTTCTAAATACCATTGGATTCCTAAAATAATTTATTTTCTTCTTTTATGGTGTCATCAGGCGTCTCTCTCTCTCTGTTCGCAAGAAGAGTTATTTGGCTTGTTCTCCATTTTTGACAAAACTTTGACCTTCGCCCCTCACAATTCAAATTTGGCTCGGCCGTTTTCGAGCAAGTCCCATCTCCCCATGGTGTGTTGCAGAAGATTTTTTATTTTTATGTTCAAAAAATGTATCAACTTCTTACTCTTCAGTCGAGATTCTCCATTTTGGTCATTAGAGCCAGAGAAAAGCTCTCTGCCATGGTTATGCGGTTTGAAATTCAAAGGAACCTTGTGACTCGATTTTGAAATCAATATCCCGTCCAAAACAAATCCATGAACCTCAACTTATTTTTTATATATATAGACCTTTGGCATCCGTTTGAAGGGTAGGTTTTTCTTGAATCGATTTTCAGCCGTCAAATAGACAACCAAAATTGCCCAAAAACAACTTTCTTACTCTCAAAAGTATCCAACCTCTCATTGTTCTGTTGTCTCCGAATCTTTGTGTGCGGTTGAGGTTGAAATTAGTCCGAGTTCGAGCGTAGATTCGTGGTTAAGAGAACTCCAGTTTGCTTCCCTTAAACAGGTGAAAATACTACCTTATTCTCCTACTTTATAATATCATTTTCTCCAAACTTTAGCTAGAAAGTATGTTGCTATCCATTTTCTCATTTGTGTGAAGTTTAAAGATTATATAAAGCTATTTTGTGAAGATTTTGTGGAGAAATCGTTGTATCAGTCATTTTTTTTAACAATTTAGTAAACTCGTTTATGTATGTGGGCAGCCTCTTTATATCTTTAACAATGCATTATTTAAAAACTAAAAGGGACATAGTGAGTATAGTTATAAATTTGAATTTTTGGTCTACTTAATTAGAAATGTTATTTCTCTGTTTCAGATGTAAACAAACCCGGAATATTTACACAAGAAGTTTAAATGTAATATTTTGATCTTATAACAAGCATTTTTTTGCTACAATTTCTTATTAAAGTTATATAAGTTTCACTACTTGATAGTGTCTGATTCAGGTATTTACGTGATATCTTAGGCTTCTTGATATCTTGGTTTTAAAAAAAAAAAGAGTGAATTCAAGTTAGTAAGTGGTGTTTATTTACGGTGAAAGTTGTTTTTCTATACTTGATCGCTTGGTCCATTTAAGGTGTTATATATCTTTTGTCTATCAAAAGGAAGCTCTCTGTGAAATATTTTGTGCTTGAATTTTTATTTTTTCAAAAAAGAAACAAAACAAAAATTGAAAATTTGTTTCATAATTTTCTTTTCTTGCATATGGTATGTGTTTGGATAACTTTTTTTTTAGCTTCTTTTTTATTAAGTTATACTTTCTGTATTTATGGCATATTTGCATCTCATGAGAAATTTTTATAAGCATACTCTTTGTTTATCTTGGTTTGGTGAAGTGCTACAATTTGGGCAGCCATTTGATCTCATAGTTTGACTTCGTTTGTTAGCTTTCCCGTATACCTTTTAAGATTGGATTTTTCAATTTTCTAATTCTCTTTTTTTCTTCATCGCATATGCATCTGGAGCAAATGAATTCGGAGTCTTAAGGCGAGACTCTCACATCTGTCTGGAGTCTTGAAATAAGACTCAATGCCGTCTTTCATCCAAGCAAGGAGTTATCATTCTATATATTCTTGAGTCATATCCGATAGAGAGAAAAGCAAGCAATATGCTTGGGTGCCTATGACGCCCTTTTCCTTTCTTTCCTTATTCTTTATGCTTAACCTCTTATATCTTTGGCTTATTAATTTATTGTGGATTTATTTTATGAACTCGGGACAAGGTTATATATGTCGGTAACTTAAAACTAATAATAAATTTAGTTAATCAATAGAGCAATGTTGTTTAAGCTAAATAGTTGAATTAGTAGTCTAAATTTGATTTTCCTTACATTGCCTCAACCCTAAGAATAGATTTTTAAAAGAGGAGACTTTTTTAAAAAAATAATTATATTTTAGGAAAATCAATTTTATTTTGAGCTAATCATGGAGGCACTTGGCAAAAGTATTTTATCATATCTTTTTAAATATTATGACATTGTGGTTAGGATGCGCAAATAGATTTTCCTTTATTCTAATCTATGTTGTCTTAAGTATTTTCAAAAGAAAAACAAATGGATTAATTTAGTTCAATGCTAAGAAAAGAGGTTCAACTTATGACTCTATTTTTCCAACTTATTAAAAAATCATCCATTATACAATCGAGAGTCCAAATTTCAGCTTTTATTAATATTATAAGTACTGTTTTTTGTATATTTATCTATTTAGTGAAGTTTGAAGATTGGGTCATTATATGATGCATCTCTTAGAAAACTTATAGCATGTTTTTCAATTATATTTGTTGTTTATATGATTTTTGAAAATTTAGTCTTAATGAGTTAATGTTTTAAAGTCATGATAAATTTTTATCTCATCTTTTAGTCTTCATAGATAAAGTCAGCACATTTCAAAATTGCATAAACTAAAATTTTTAAAGGAATTTGAATCTAATTATATTAGATATTTATATTTTCTCAAAACCTTTCAATAGCATATCTCATAGTTTCGTTTAATTAACCTAAGTTTGGTCGGTAATCATTTTTTAACGAATCTCAAAGCATGCTTAACCTCTTTTCTTTAGGATAACTAGAACCCTTACTTAGAATGACATAAGTTAAGTAGACCATTATTTGGAGTTATTTTTAGCATCATTTAGTTAGTAACTTAGGCATCCTAATTTACCTTTAAAATAATTAGGTGGCGACTGCTTAAGTTAATAATTTAGGAATCACCTATATGTTGTACACTATTTGACGCGAGTTAAGTTGTGGTATAACACCCTAGGCATGAATGCTCTACACTATAGTAATTTGTACCGTAAAACTACCTGGATCTTTCAGGTTAGTGGGAACCTGTTTTGATTTCTGAAACTGCACTCTTCAATAAGTGCCACTATTTCATACTCTTACAAACTCCTCTTGTTTGCCACAATCTCCTTTACATATTTCGCATATTTTGGGATTCCCTCAACACATCAACAAGAAGTAAATTAATGTGAACTTGTTTAAGTAGAGAGAGAAACTTACCAAAATATTCATCCTCTCTCTACTTTTTGAACTTTTATGGAAAAGGAGGTGGTGATTTCACTTTAGGTGTTGCACTTTCTTCAAGCGAACTTTGCCCAACCTCACTACTCTTCTTTTCCCCACTCACTACCTCTGTAATTCTCTTCTTTGGAGCTAACTATTCTAACTACAAACCACTGTAAGTACCTACGGCATTGACGTGAATTTTGAGCACTAGCGAATTGCCCAAACTGCTTCTTTAAATTCTTAGTAGCTAACTGATTGTTTCTTAAGACTTTTACAATCTTATCCATATTTGCACTTACTTTAGTATGTCCTACCATGATCTTCTTTAACATTTCATCAGTGCTTATGTTTCCTAGCTGGACACCTTAGTTATTACTGTCACGACCCAAGCCTATACCCTGGACGTGGCCGTCACTCGAGAACCATTGCTAGTCCCCGAGCGAACCCTCATCCTGGCTGACTACAAGCGGAAGACTAACTCAAGCATCAAACTGAAAGAAATACTAAATCAACAGTGTATTAACTCTCAAACCCTCTAAATATACTAGTGTTAAACATGTTTTAAAGAAAACTTTTGAAATGGAAAGACTCTCCGAAACTGTCTATATATGAAGCCTCTACTATATATAGACAAGTGTCGGGACAAGACCAACGACTACTCAAAATGCTACTAATACTAACAACTCATAAAATTGGTGTCCTTTGGAAGCAAGGAGACCTCACCCGAAAGCTAACGAGCGAAGAAAGTGATCTCAACGGACGCTTGTTGAGGATCCTAAGTACCTGTATCTGCATCATAAAAGATGCAGGTCGAATGACATCAGTACATGAAATGTACGAGTATGCAATATAGCTGAATAACAAAATAACTGAACTGAAACTCTGACAGTAACTCAACTAAAATATAATAGAACTCATGATGGAAAAATCATTTAAACTCTTACAACCAGAATGTAATAAAAGCATATACTGAACTGACCAGGCTGAAAGAAATACTCAACTCAACTCAATATAAAGCATAAATAAAGATAATATCATTTAAAGCTTCACAAAGTATAACATAATAACTTAAAGAAAATTATATGAGAAAATATAATGAAAGTACTCTTTACTCTATTTGGGAGTTTCTCTAATCGACAACCATCACTATGAGCTACGTGATGATACAACGTCTCGCCCACGCTGCGAGAACTGTCTTATACCTTGCCGGGGTATAGAACACCTCAACTAAGTGGATCCACTAAGCAATAAACGAAATCTAAAAAGTATGATCCTTTACCCATGTTGGCAGACATGGTTTATGAGAATTTTGAGTTGTCTGAACTCATCCCCATATCGGTGCTCAATACTAATCTCAATAATATACTCATGCTCAAATATTTAAAAACATTCTCTTTTCTCAATTTGAGGTAATTACTCAAAAGATCCTCTTAAAAGAGGCAACTGCTCTGAAGTATCTCTGAACTCATAAACTCATTTAGAAAACAAAGTTTTTCTTTTCTCAAATTAAAAATATTATCTTTGGGAACTACTTAGTTTCCTATACTTTCCTCGAAACTTATCTTTTACTCTTTCTCATAATCAATTTTAAAGACAAAGCGTTGGTTCTAAAAAGATTCTCAAACTCCTCTTTACTTTCTCAAAAACTCAATTTAAAATAATTATATTTTGCTTACAAAGATTCTCAAAATTTATAACTCAAAATAGGGTTCATGCTGAAATATTGATATGAACAACTCAACTCAAGGATCTCAATAACAATATCGAGAAACTCAATACTCAGAACTCAAGATTTCATAACTCAACGATACTACTCATCTAACGAACTCTATTAATAGGGTTCATGTTAAAATATAGACATGAACAGATCAACTTAGGAATTTCAATACATAACATATAGAAATTCAATAATTAGGAATAGAATCTCAAAAAGAATCAGGAACTCAAGAACTCAAAACTCAACATCAACTTATCTAAAAAATACTCAAATCTAAGGATAGAACCTAGATTACTCTTTTACTGATTTGAAAATAGATGTAACGTGAGGACGAACTAGTCCAACACTATGATAGCCTTACATACCTGATTATGAAGCTATTAGACTAAAAACTTTGATGGAGACTTGATTTTCCTTGAGCTCGAGGAAGAACATTAACTTTCTTGAAGGAAACCTTTGATCTTGGAATCATGGTGCTTGATCTTGAGAAAAGAAATTATTTTATGAAGTTTCTAGAGTGGAAGAACTTGGGAAAATCTTGGGTGAAAGGATTCTCTTAGTACCTTAAATTTTTTTAGTGTTCTTGATGGAGAAGAGGAACCTTAGGTGAGTTTTAAGAGAAATTCTAGATACTTGAAGTGTTAGATTAATGATTTTGAGAGGAAAACTTGTTATTTGAATGATATACACCGTTAAAACACTCAAAAACGACTTAGAATAGGGTTTAAAAAGCTTGGGAAAGGACCAAAATAACCTTAGGACGTGTGCAGGAAGTTTCTAAAAAAAAATCAATCTACGGTTCATAAAACAATCTATCATTCGTAGGTCAAGTCGTAGTTCTATGGCTGTCTGACCCGCTTCACTAAAACGAGCATAACTTTTTACTTCGAGCTTGAAAAAAGGCAAACTTGGTGGCGGGAAAGAGGACTCAAAGACCTTCCATTTGATAGGTCATGGGCCACCTAACTCTTTATGAGCTGAGAGATATAGTCATTTGAAGTTGACCTAAGTAAAATATTTTCTCAAAACTTGATCGGTAAGGGAGCTTTCAACTCAATTTTGTGCTAGGGCTTTCTTGTGACCTGAATTACGTGTAAAAAATGTTGGGGTATAGGTTTAGAAAGGGTGGGAAAAGACAAAAATGATCCCTCTTAGCTTGAGAATTGATAGAAGTTATCTACAACAGGCCATCTACGATCCGTACAAAAGTCTACGGACCGTAGACCCTCTCGTAGAAAACATGTTGAACTTTTGGGTCTCTGAAGTTGGAGTCTACGGATCCTTTCTATGATCCGCAAACCCTTCTACGGGTCGTACTAAAGGGTAGAAAGAATACCGAGGAATGGGTTTTTAAGACTTGACCTACGGATCAAGTCTACTAGTCGTACAAAGTTATATTGCCCGTATACATGGTCCGTAAAACTCAATATCTTTACTAAATTCTGAACTTTGACTCTACGATTCGTGAAATGGTGTACGGGCCGTAGATGCCTTCTGTGACACCATTATGAAGAAAAAATTTAAGGTTTGATTTTTTGTTAGAATTTTATGGGTGTTACATTATCTCCCCCTTGGGGTCATTCGTCCTCGAATGATGGTTAAACTGAGAATGGAAGGAAAAGGAATTACTCTTACTATATTTTTGACTTCTGAACTTGTCTACCAACATAGGAAACATCAACCTTTTACTTCTATCACGACTCAACTACTATCATCAATATCACTCTCTAACTAAAAAGGATCACTGAAAGAGCTTTAGGGCGAAAGATCATAAGCACAATTCATTCAAGATATCTGATATAAGAATATGCATGACACAACATTATGTTGCTAGCCAATAAGAGTAAATCATGAATTCGTGAGACTGAGCATACTATGAGATATGAGTGCTTATATGAATATGTTCATATCATGAGGCTGATGTCCATAACTTTATGGAGTAAGATTGAGATCAATGGGCTAAAGTCTTTGCCCCTCATTCTGGGAACTAAGCATAGATGTGAATCTGTCTAAAGCGTATGAACATAAGTCATGAACACAATTATAATATTAGAAACATCGACAGGATATTGTAACGATTGAACTTTGAGGAATACGCTTGAGTATGAATCGATCAATATATCACTTTAACTCTTTCTGAACACAGTACTATCTGACTCTCAACACTTGACTTGGTTTCTCATCTTATCATCTCCCCCTTAGGTCTGAAGATGACACTTTAAAGCTATGGATCTATTCCATCATCTCTAAACTGGTCTACATTCCCTTTACTCTAGTACTCAAAAAAAGGCTTATCTTATGGCTTTTAGACTCTCCATGTGCAGGTACTAAGATTCCTTCTAGGACCTCTTTCTGGGATACTTCTCTTAACCTCTCCTCATTGGCTTATAGAGTTGCTTAGTCCAACTCTTAATTGTCTGACTTCTCCTTCTTAGTCTATTAATACCTCCTCTCTAAGTTCATATCTACCTAACTAGATGAAACTTGAATTATATTTAAGAGGCTCATCATTAACTATATATGATCTCTCCAACCAAACTCTTAAGGGTAATAAATAGTGCTAACATCAGCCTACTTCATATTGACAGCTCAAATATACTATCTAGGCACACATGAAAAAAATCATAAACTTAATTAGAACCTCGTCTGACTACATACGATCTCGGGTACACCTTCTAATGCTCTTGATAATCTAATGACTTAGCCACACTTCATTGCTCTCATCTAAGGGTCATAATACCACACTTGTACGGCTCACATTTATTGCAAAGTAACATCTTAATTCCTCACCTACTTTATGTCAAACCTACTAGATCAGATCTCGAACTAATATCATCACCCTCATGTTGCCATCCTTGTAATCATGACACTCATCTCAAATCCAAGCTTAGTGTCTATTACTAAACACAGATATCAATAGAATTGCTCGCTTACTATTCTAACTTACAACTACTAGATAAAATTAAGAAACACTCACCCACTAAGATCTCATGACAAGTTGTCAATCTTTATCTCTCAGTCTACATACTTACAGATTACTGTCACATTCCATTTCACAACCTAAGTACTACTTACTCATTCACTATACATCATTGCCTAATTAGTTCTATAATCCTCTGAATACTATGGGGCTCTCTTTTTAAAACTCATAGGCCTAGCTTAAATATATCACATCACGAATACTCGGCTCTTCTATTCAACACTTATACTTGGTCGATACTAATGCATTAACACCTCATCATAAACTTCTCTCTGGTTAAAGTATAATCTTAACTCATCCTGACTAGTAACTATTACTCTACCTTCTATCATGAAATCTACATAAGCTCATCACTTCTTAGTCTACTCATAAGGGAAAACTCCTCATTAATAACTTACTAGGTACATGACTGCAACTATACACTTTATTCAATAACTATCCCCATTTCTTAAGTCACTACACCTCTAAATGCATACTTCTAACATTGGGCACTTCTACTACTACTGCTTATACCATCGTAACTCATACTATCTTTTCAGGAAAAAATACTACCCAAGTTCTAAAACACACTTCCTCATAAGGGTCTCAACTGAAATTAGGTTTAGAAAAGAGAGTCTAGAAGTACATTTCGCTTTTAGCTCGAACGCACGATTCATATGAATAAGAGTGCATTGTTTCAAATCTAAACACTTAAGCTCACTCATGGGCTTCTCTCCGGCCCCTCTGTAGTCTCATAACTTTCTCAAGACTTTTACTAACAGTAACTCATCGATAAGAATCTGGGCTTTGCTTTTCAACTACCTTGAGTATGAGGGGTAGTCGAATGGAATTGAAAAGACACGAGTTTGAATAAGTTCCTTATGACACAATTCTAGTGCACGATTTAGAGTATGAAAACAGGGAAACTTTTCTTAAATGTCTGTAGTCTCTCATTTATAGAAGTTGGGCCCTCACAACCATAAATAAAATCCTACTGACACGGCTTCATAGACACCCTAGGACACTTGAACTCTGTGCTCTGATACCAAGTTTGTTATGACCTGAGCCTATACCCTGGACGTGGCCGGCACTCGAGAACCATTGCTAGTCCCCAAGCGAACCCTCATCCTGGCTGACTACAATCGGAAGACTAACTCAAGCATCAAATTGAAAGAAATACTAAATCAACAGTGCATTAACTCTCAAATCCTCTAAATATACTGGTGTTAAACATGTTTTAAAGAAAACCTTTGAAACTGAAATACTCTCCAAAACTGTCTATCTATGAAACCTCTACTATATATAGACGAGTGTCGAGACAAGACCCATGGCTACTTAAAATGCTACTAATACTAAAAACTCATAAAACTGGCATTCTCCGGAAGCAAGGAGACCTCACCCGAAAGCTAACGAGTGAATAAAGTGATCTCAACAGACGTTTGTTGAGGATCCTAAGTACCTATACCTACATCATAAAAGATGCAAGTCAAATGACATCAGTACATGGAATGTACGAGTACGTAATATAGCTGAATAAAAAAATAACTGAATTCAAACTCTGACAGTAACTCAACTGAAATATAATAGAACTCATGATGGAAAAATCATTTAAACTCTTACCAACAGAATGTAATAAAAGCATATACTGAACCGACCAGGCTGAAAGAAATACTCAACTCAACTTAACGTCAAATCAACTCAATATAAAACATAGATAGAGATAATATCATTTAAAGCTTCACTAAGTATAACATAATAACTCAGAAAATTATATGAGAAAATATAATGAAAGTACTCTTTACTCTATTTGGGAGCTTCTCTAATCGACAACCATCACTATGAGCTACATGATGATACAACGTCTCGCCCACGCTGCCAGAACTGTCTTATACCTTGCCGGGGTATAGAACACCTCAACTTAGTGGATCCACTAAGCAATAAACATTCATCTAAAAAGTATGATCCTTTACCCATGTTGGCAGACATGGTTTATGAGGATTTTGAGTTGTCTGAACTCATCCTCATATTGGTGCTCAATACTAATCTCAATAATATACTCATGCTCAAATGTTTGAAAACATTCTCTTTTCTCAATTTGAGGTAATTACTCAAAAGATCCTCTTAAAAGAGGTAACTGCTCTGAAGTATCTCTGAACTCATACACTCATTTAGAAAAGGCAAAATGGTCTGATGGACCCTTATACTTGTATGAATTTGTATTCTGAACCCTTCTACTTAGCCCTTTGCCAACTGAACCCTTAAACTCAACTAAAATGAGACGTTTAAATCCCTCACATCATGTGTGCAGCTCTGTCACGACCCAAAAATGGACGTGATGGCACTTGTCTTATCCCACCAAGACAAGTCAGCCTAAAACCCAAATAATACGATAAATGCGGAAGTTCATAATTAACTTATATATATATCCCCAAAACCTGGTTGTCACGTGTACAAACCTCTAATTTATTACAATAGATATGAAAGAAATAAACAAGTCTCAAATGATTTTGTTTCTAGAATAGAACAAGATCATAAACAAGGAGTAAAAAGGTCTGCTGAGATGACAATCAGCTACCTCACAAATCTCCATAGGAAGCCTCGGACAAGAAGATAAGATAGGGTATCATGAAGATCCGGGCTCATAACCTACACAAAAAAAAATTGTAGAAGCAAGGGGTGAGTACCAAACCACACGGTACTCAGCAAGCAAACTTCTAAACACAAGCTAAGGGTATGGAATACGGGTACTCCTTACACCCCAACCAAACCTCCACAACTACAACCTGCATAAAAACCAGTCCAACCTAATAGTTCACAATTTACACAGCACATAGTTCAACCATATCACCACAACAATTACAGATCAGCAACACACAAGATTAAGTTCACCAGTTACAAGTTCGACAAACAAGTACTCATAAGTTCACAAATGATAAAGATGCACAATGCAATGTCAAGTATAGTGATGCATGTCTGACCTAGTGATACACACCCGCTGTCTCTCAGTCCGGGACCCATGGGGGACATATCTGTCCATGCATCCGTCGCGGCGTGCGACACGACCCTCGATAATGAAATCCGTCGCGGCGTGCGACACGTCCCTCGATAATAAAATTCGTCGCGGCGTGCGACACGACCCTCGAATCATAGTATCCGTCGCGGCGCGTGACACGTCCCTCGAAATGGTACATCCTCGTTAATTTCTTATTCTTCCTCAATTCACATAACACTTGTCACAACCATGTTTCAGAACCAATGCAAATAACATGTTCACATAAATAATGAGGAGATGACCATTTTTCATAACAATGCACACTTCACAACAACACAATCGTGATACAACATCAACAATGAATCAATAAGCCTTTCAAACCATTATCAACACATCACACACCAATAATTAATCACATTGCCTTTTATTACCCCTTTTCATCATTAAAATTATTCAATATGGGCAAGTCAACCCATCACCAAGTTCCATTACTCCCCAACACATACCACAAGGAAATACACGAATTCTATACACTTAACAAGGGTTGAGAAATTCACTTGCCTCAAATAATCGAACAATCCCTCTGGGACTTGAGCCTTCCCCTTTCGTTGGGCTTCCAAATAAATGCAGTCTATTCAATTAAATAATCACAATAAGATTTCAAAACTAGCAACACTCATATTACTATATGTCTATTCTAGACTCAAAAACTTACCCAAATTTATAATCAAGTTCCTAATCTTGATGCCCATTAACATATCAACTCTTATATTTCTCGAATTCAAGTCTAGGGTTAAGTTTCAATTTCTCCAATACCATAAATCTAATGATATTCATTTAATACAATACACCTAATATTTAATTACCCGCCTTAATATGTCAAAACTTGATTCACAATATGATGACCAAAAGCAAAATTTCAATTCCGCAACAAATACACCAACAAATATGTTGTCCGAGGAAGGGCAAACTAAGAGCACCAAAATAATTCAATTCATACTTCATTCCTAATTATTACATCATCATTATTCCTCCCTACACAGTAACACCTACCAAAACTCCTAAATTCCCCAAGTTCAAGAAACGTTGTTGTACGCCTATTAAATTACTAATTTAATTCCATTCCAACTTCTCCAAATTTAATCCATGAAACATTATACAGTAATCCAATTTTCAATACTTCTTAATTCAAACCCACTTCCTTGTTTCTCTTTTTCTTTTACAATCATCATCAATAATAATAATAATAATAATAATAATATGACATCTAAGCATATACATCAATACATTGATTAAGGCGTATTAATGCTTACCTGCTGCAGTTCGTTGCCCATCTGTAATACGGACAATTATTTAACTTCAATTCACCCTCACCCACTATAGGTAAAACGTTAGGAATGTATACCTTCAAAGTGACTAACGTGAAGCTGCAAAAATAAATCTCCCGTGTGTGAAAATAATACTTCAACTCCCGTACGCTGCTTGTTAGAAATCTTTTGATGTTATTCTCTAATTTGTTAAACCCTTTCTACTTAAATTCAGTGTTATACATGGGCCAAGTGGGGTAGGGTATTAAATAATTTACGGACTTAGCCCATTAGTCATAAACTAAATTAATTATCTAATAATTACCTGTCAATTAATTAACTATAGTTAAATGAATAGTTTAAAATTCTCAAATCAACTTTCCTGACTGATCAAAAATGACTCGGGTCAATTATCGGGAGGGGTAAAACAAAAATTTTATGAAAATTTTCAAAAATGACCTTTCGGGTCATTACAAGCTCACTCTCTCTTATATAAATGACATGTCATATCCATGTCATTTATATTAATGACATGTCATAATATCTTCATAATTATTTTTTAATTATTAACCAAAATTATTAAATAAAAGACAAATAATAAATTTTCTATTTTAAAAAAATAAAATAAAATTTGTTTCCCTTATCGTTCCTCCATCTCCTTGTTTCCCTCATCTTCCTCCATCTCCTCCGACCCACAATCACCATCTTCTTTTTCCTTATTTTTTTTCTTCTTCATATTTCTTCACACAAAAAATGAGGGCTACAAACAAAGGGAAGAAGAAATGCGTAACTCTCTTTTACAAGAAATTCGACAAATCTGCAAAATAGATGGGAGTATCTTTGGGGAAGAAGAAGAAGAAGAAGAATACACAGTCAAAAATAGATCTCAACGCATCATCAGATATGTAGGAAGATGGTTGAGATCTGAGAAACCAAACAAGTTTCTGTAACTTGAAGGAGTTGGTTGGCAAATTCATCCCCAAATTGATTGGCGGGGAAATTGAAAAGGCAACTTTCAGCCTCTTTCTGCTCAAGCTGATGGAGATTCAGGGTGATACATCAAAAAATTATGCATCTAATTCTTTTGGAGAGTTGCGAAAAAAAATGGAAGCTGAAGCAGCGTTAGAGTTAGTGAAGCATAGCACTACCTTGCTACTTCTTGATGTTCCTCAGAATACCCTCATCTTTGCTTATCTTTTTTCTTTTTATTATTTAATTTTTTTTAAGCAAATGCATTGGTTCCACTCGCCTTATTAAGTGTGATAACGCGCGTTGTGACTGAGTCAGCAGAATAAATGCCACATAAGTTCGGTCAATGGTTAGAGGGATTTAAAAATCTCATTTTAATTGAGTTTAAGGGTTCAGTTAACAAAGAGCTAAGTAGAAGGGTTCAGAATACAAATTCATACAAGTATAAGGGTCCATCAAACCATTTCGCCTTTAGAAAACAAAGTTTTTCTTTTCTCAATTTAAAACTATTGACTTTGGGAATTACTTAATTTCCTATACTTTCCTCGAAACTCATCTTTTACTCTTTCTCATAATCAATTTTAAAGACAAAGCATTGGTTCTAAAAAGATTCTCAAACTCCTCTTTACTTTCTCAAAAACTCAATTTAAAATAATAATACTTTGCTTTAAAAAATTCTCAAAATTTATAACTCAAAATAGGGTTCATGCTGAAACGTTGATATGAACAACTCAACTCAAGGATCTCAATAACAATATCGAAAAACTCAATACTCAGAACTCAAGATTTCACAACTCAACGATACTACTCATCTAACGAATACTCTATTAATAGGGTTCATGTTGAAATATAGACATGAACGAATCAACTTAAGAATTTCAATGCATAACATATAGCAATTCAATAATTAGGAATAGAATCTCAAAAAGAATCAGGAACTCAAGAACTCAAAACTCAACATCAACTTATCTAAAAAATACTCAAATCTAAGGATAGAACCTAGATTACTCTTTTACTGATTTGAAAATAGATGTAGGGCGTGAGGACGAACTAGTCCAACACTATGATAGCCTTATATACCTGATTATGAAGCTATTAGACAAAAAACTTTGATGGAGACTTGATTTTCCTTGAGCTCGAGGAAGAACATTAACTTTCTTGAAGGAAACCTTTGATCTTGGAATCATGGTGCTTGATCTTGAGAAAAGAAATTCTTTTATGAAGTTTCTAGAGTGGAAGAACATGGGAAAATCTTGGGTGAAAGGATTCTCTTAGTACCTTGAATTTTTGGCATGAAAGTTTTAGGGTTCTTGATGGAGAAGAGGAACCTTAGGTGAGTTTTAAGAGAAATTCTAGATACTTGAAGTGTTAGATTAATGATTTTGAGAGAAAAACTTGTTACTTGAATGATATACACCGTTAAAACACGCAAAAATGACTTAGAATAGGGTTAAAAAGCTTGGGAAAGGACCAAAATAACCCTAGGACATGTGCAGGAAGTTTTTGAAAAAAATCAATCTATGGTTCGTCAAACAATCTACCATTCGTAGGCAAGTCGTAGTTCTAGGACTGTCTGACAGGGCTTCACTAAAATGCGCATAACATTTTACCCTGAGCTTGAAAAAAGGCAAACTTGGTGGCGTTGGAAAGAGGACTCAAAGACCTTCAATTTGATAGGTAATGGGCCACCTAATTCCTTATGAGCTGAGATATATAGTCATTTGAAATTGACCTAAGTAAAATCTTTTCTCAAAACTTGATCGGTAAGGGAGCTTTCAACTCAACTTTGTGCTAGGGGTTTCTTGCGACCTTAATTAGGTGTAAAAAATGTTGGGATATAGGTTTAGAAAGGGTGGAAAAAGACTAAAATGATCTCTCTTAAGAATTGATAGAAGTTATCTACGGAAGGCCATCTACGATCCATACAAAAGTCTACGGACCGTAGACCCTCTCGTAGAAAACATGTTGAACTTCTGGGTCTCTGAAGTTGGAGTCTACGAATCCTTTCTACGGTTCGTAGACCCTTCTACGGTTCATACTAAAGGGTTGTAGAAAGAATACTGAGGAATGGGTTTTTACGACTTGACCTACGGATCAAGTCTACGAGTCGTACAAAGTTATACGGCCCGTATACATGGTCCATAGAACTCAATACTCTTTACTAAATTCTAAACTTTGACTCTACGATTCGTGAAATGGTGTACGGGCCGTAGATGCCTTCTGTGACACCATTCTGAAGAAAAATTTTAAGGTTTGATTTTTGGTTAGAATTTTTGGGGTGTTACAATTACCTTAGCCATGGTGTTGATACTGATGCCCATTACCGTGAGATAAGTATTGATTTTTCCCTTGCATATGATTTTAGTTTCCTTCCCATGAGAAATTCGAGTCGTTCCTCCAACTTAGATTGTATATGTTCCCATAATTTTGGTGTCCTCCACTCCGCTAATCATTTCTCACAAAGTTCACTGAATCCGAAGTTTTTCCACAATATTCAGTAGTATGCTCACCACTAACACATACCTCACACCATACTTGAGGTTGTTGCACCGCACTTACTTTAGCTGGTTGTTGCCCCAATGTCATGTTACTGAAGTGGGTGTTCATCATATGTCTCATAGCAGTGATTTGTGTTGTTAAAGTTGTCATAGTATCCACCTCTAATACCCCCAGCAATCTTTTGCACCACAGGTCTAGTATCCTCTCCATTTCACTCAAGGTTCCTTGTGAAATTCGATTTAGTAGTGTAAACAGTTTAGCATACGTCTTCTCTAAGGTCTGCCCTCCTACGACTTTTTTCTAGAAGAATCTTTGTATTTGGTTCCAGGACCTCAATGAAAGTATGGATCAAGACCGCATTTTCTTGGTGATGATGTGGATAGCTTATTAATAAGGACTTAAATCTATCCCAAGCTTGGTATAAATTCTCCCCTCCTTTCTGTTTGAAACTCAATATCTTACTCCTTATCTTAGCTATTTTCTCCGATGGAAAGAACTGTATTAAGAACTTATAAGCAAGATCATCCAACGATGTAAATAAGTTTGCTGGTTCCGACTTCAACCATCACTCTGCTTCCCCTAATATAGAAAAAGGAAATCAAGTGAATCTTACGTAATCACGGGACACCCCAGTTGGTGTGTAAGTATCACTGATTTACAGGAAGTTTTGAATATGCACTTGAGGGTCTAACCTACCCCCAGCTGGTGGCTTCTAAATGCTAGAAGTAATATTGGTCGTGAGTGAGATTGCCACATCACAAATTATTCGAGCTGTCATCTGTACATGTGTTTCTGGTTCAATCTCTATCTGCGGAACAGGGTATTGTAGAATCGCTTACCTTCTTCGGTAATGTAAAAATCGTTCAGGCTTAGACAATGACTCTACAATTTCTTTGTCACCTTCCAGCGTGTTGTCCTGAATATCCTGTAAAGAAGAACAACTAAGATCAAGTTGCCAATACATGAACATCTAACTTATGGACTAGAAAAATTAAACATCTCCTAATTCTAAAGTCCACGGCAATAACGTCAATAACTTGTTGCTTTCAAATGCACACACAAGTGTACGTGGTCATACAAATAATACAGTAACTCTTTATAAGTCGGATTGTCGAATCCAAAGAACTTACGATCAGTTGAATTCAATTTCACTAATGACTACAATCTAATGCAAGTGTGTCAAGAGAGGTTATCAATGACTAAATTAAATGATGATCAAGCATTAAAAGAGTATATCCAGGGTAATGACTTAGGAAATTCTAGGGCAGCAGCTTAACTAAGAATTTATGCATAATATATATCTTCCATAAACTTCGAGTGGTTATCAAATCAATGATTTACAAGGTTAATTATATGATTATGATCTTCCGACCTTTAATCGCCTACCACAGTTGACAATCTAACTACATCGTTGAGCGGGGATAAATTGAATCAACTACAGAGCACTAAGCCTTTGTCTTCTTTCATAACCAATCATGGTAACTAGGTATATTCCTATCCTAGATACAAATCAACCCTAGTTTGTTTACTAGGAAAGATCATCCTCCTTGTATTCCTCGTTCTATCTCTTTATTCCTCTCCCGAGTTCAAGAACAGACAATAAGTTTATTTCAATGGTAATCAAGCATTAAATTAAAATAGTAATTTTAAGAACACAAGAGTAATTTGTAGTGATAACCAAACTCATTCCATAGATTCACTACACAATCATTCGTAGCCACAACTAAGGCTGCGTATCGGTCGGTTCTGTTCGGTTTTGAAGCTTATCGGTTTGACTTATTGGTTATCGGTTTGTAAAGATGCTGAACCGTTAAAGAACCATTAATATATTGGCTTATCGGTTATTGGTTTATTGGTTATTGATCGTTATCGGTTCGGTTATCGGTTTAACCGTTAAGATTTGACACAAAAAAAGTCATTAAAAATCACTTAGAAACAAGGTGACAATCCAAATGAACCATGCACATGAGTTCACAAATTACATCTTGCTAAAAAGCAAACACTTTTACATTGTAGAATATCCAAGAGTTTGAGACAGTCAGAAATAAAAGTATGAAACTAAACTCTAAGTCAAGGACTTTATATACAAAATGATATAAATATAATTATTTAATTTACTATCGGGTTATCGGTTAACCCATTAAGAAAAAACCTCAAACCGTAAAGAACTGATAACCCGATAACAAAAAAATCAAAACCATTATCAAAACCTCTAAACCAATAACCCATTACTGATAAACCAATAACTTTTTTTCGGTTCGGGTTATCGGTTTCGGTTCGATTTTGAACATCCCTAGCCACAACCCTAAAACAAAGGAATTTAACTACTCGTAATTCGATTCTCAATATTAGAATGTTCAATAATCATAAAAGAATTTAAAAGATGAAAAACAGTAGGAATGAACTCTAATATTGGAGAAGAAAAGTCGTCGAAGTCTTGTCCACTCCAAAATAGAAGACAAATAATTCAAAATAATAAAATGAGTCTATTCATAAGCTTGGAAAAATGTGTCAAAATTTTGGCATGCAGGTCCACGACACGGAGTCAATACGGACCTGCCTATTTTCTCAGCAATGCCTTCTCTGCGACATGGAAACAATACGCACTTCTCTGTCTCAAAATCTTCCTAATCCAATTTTTAATTTCCAGCTCCGCGACACGGAGCCAATACAGAGCTGGATTCTTTCTCATCATATCCTTCTTTTGCTCTTTTGAGACTTGCCTTTTTTTCCTCTACACTTTCGCTTCGCCTCTAACCCATTTCTTGCCATTTTGTGCCCACTTCAAGCATTTTACACCTAAGTACATTGATTAGATAAAATGCATAAACACGACTCAAACAATTATCCACTTAGTAGGATTTTCTCTCGTACTTAGCTAAAATATGAATTTCATTTGGCTTTTATGCATATAAATATGCCCAAGATCAATAAGATCATATGAATATTCCTAAAATCAACAATTGTGAAGGTTAACTAACAACTCAATATCTAGAATTAAAGTCTATGCTGACTCACCCAACATCCCAAATACTATTACTCCCTCAAGAACTTGCCCTATATAGCCTTTATTGATGACAATCTCAATTCTCATCAAGTCAAGTCAAAACATACACTTAAACTTCCTTATGATCAGTAATCCTCAAATTAAATTAATTTTTTTTAGTTATTCTTGAAATTTTTTAATTCTCTTGTTTGAATTTTTGGCTCCGCTAATACCTTGTTAATTTAAAGAACATTTGTATGCAATTCAAATTGGAATAAAATTATTGAATTTTGGGCTAAAATTATCCTTTATCTATGGGAGTAAGTGCATTTTGGTCTTAAAATGCTTCCTATACATTTTTAATCCCCTAACTTTGCTACAGTGAAGCACTTTTGGTCTCTCTAACATAATAATGCTAAAAATTAACGGCAAGAATAATTTTTCAAACGGTGTAAATTTCAACTAACAGTGCTATCTCTTTCTTGATTGATGCACATTTTATTCTTCTTGCCTTCTTCGTTTCTTAGTATTAATATAGTTATAGCTATTTATATTAGAAGACAATACTTTACAACACAAGAATCTGTCTCACTCGAAAATAGTAACCATTTTTCCCTTAAGAGAGTAACAAAATGACCTTAAGGTGCGACAACACAACCTTAGAAAAGGAGAAAGAGTTTATCTGAAGGTTTTTTAAATTTTACAAGTCATGTAGGTATATATCACATGGGTTTAACACCGTTATGTTTAAACCAATTCTATTAAGAAGATCAAAAGTGCTCCACTTTAGCACAGTTAAAAGATTAAAACTGCTCAGATTATATTTAAAGGATCAAAATGAACCTATTCTTATAGATAAGGAATAATTTTAGCGCAAAACTCTAAAGTTTTTTAAGGCATAGTGAATGGCATATATAGAATACTGAACAAATTTCTACCACATTAAGGTGCCTTGTAGTAGTATGTAGTTACTAATTAACACATTGGACCATATTCACATACGCATGCTCAAAAAAATTAAAAAAAAGGTCAAAATAAGCATGCTATTGAAGATTAGAGCAAATTGTAGTTATATAGCTATCAAGGGTGACCACCACCCAAAAAAAATGGAATCTAATATAGCAATAAACTGTACGCAAAGTTACATTTGATCAAATAGCTAATTCTCTCAACACAGACAAAAACAACCAAATTGCCTCTTCTGACTTCAATTTACTTCATTCATACATGCATGCTAAAGAAATATTAGCCATTTTCACCACAAGTGGATTAGGATATTGAAATTTCAGCCACTAAATTTTCCATTACTTTTCCTATAAATTGGTCACACACATTCCTAAATTGTACAACACAACTTCTCATAGCAATAATTCTTAATTAGCTATATCACACATAAGAAGTTGTCATGGCCTCATCAAAAATTTTCTTGATTTTTCTTTTGGCTGCATTAATTGCAACCCCCGTTGCAGTAGCCCAATTAGGAGGACTTCTGGGTGGCTTTCTTGGCACAATACATATAGATGGGGTTCTATTTTGTAGCCTTAACGGCAAAATAGATGTCCTCAATGGAACCAACACCCCAATTTTCCCAAGTAAGTTCAGTATTTTGTACGTATTACAACATCATATATATATATATAATAGACTACAAAATCCTGATCATTGACCAGGGTAGCCTACAATGCCAAAGAAATGTAAGAGTGTGTTCCTGCAAATATTTCGGCTATAGTATAGACGCCATTTTAAAAGTTTTTCCTCTAAATATATAATTTCAAGTAAATTATTAAACCTAGAGTCTGTGAATAAGCGCGCTACATTACCCCATGATATGATCCCATTCTATAAGAAGTTTGTGTGACCATTTTATGAATAAGTTTAAACTATTAGAGATGAATTATATGTTAAACAAATTTTAGTAACATATCGTTTAAACATTGCAGATGCATCGGTGCAATTGCGGTGTGGAGCAGGAAATGTAGTATCAAGTACAACAACAAACGGATCAGGAGTGTTTTCGTTCGTGTTGGATCCTGTAAAAAATTTATTGTCATCATTGTTGTCTAACTGCAACATAGTGGTTACAACTCCGCTCTCAACATGTAACGCTAGCTTACCATCTGTCGGGTTTTTGCAGTCACTTTTGCAGCTTGTTGGGGGAAACGTTGCTGGACCTCTTAATATTGTCAATTTAGGTACTAGTGGTTTTCAACTTATTTCCCAACTCAATTAATTAGTGAACGAGTTAACCAAAAATGGTACTCCTTTATGTGTTGTTTAATAGTGATGCATCAGCTAGTTAACCTTGTTGCTGATTGCATGAATAAGGATTGTTGTTTGTGTCCACTGTAATTGTTTGAATGTCTTGCTTTCATGTTGGAGTGCAAATAATATTTGCAGTTAAGTGTAATATTATATTGGAGAAATCTACTCGTATTGTTTGGGTTTTTATTTTCTTTATATCCTTTGAAATAAGATCCACACAATAGCGACTTCCCAAAAATGTCCGGATCGAAATATGGCTACTTTTTCTTGTTTGTCCTCCTTCTTTTATGTATAACGCTAGCTTTTCTTGTGTGTAATTTTGTAAAATCTTTAATTTCCTACAAGTTATGGAGAAAGTGAAGCCTAAGGTTATACACTACACTTTCATGGTGAGGCAACTATATACATCAAGGTCATTCACTATTGATAACAGCCATGTGATCACAAAGGAGTGGACTTTGATTTTGATTTTAATGAAGAATTAAATATGGGAAAAGAGTCTAATATATCCCTCAATTTTATCATTTAGAGCTGATATACCTCTTGTTATAAAAGGGAAGTGAAAATTTAATTTTAATTTTTTTTATTAAAAAAAAAATAATCCATTTAGAGGTATATTTGATCATTCTCACATAATTTTTATTTACTCAATAATAATAAATCTAATTAAAAAATTTAAATATTAAATATACTTTCAATAAATTTTGTGCACATTATGAGTTGAGTTATGTCTTTTTAACTTAATTTATCAGGATTAAAAACATATAAAAATAAATACATTTTAAAAATAAGCAAGAACAACAAACATGTTAACATCATTAACTCCATAAGCACATTATTCATATCAAGAAAATTTACATTTCTCTCTATTTGCTCTTTCTGAGCCAGAAGATTCAGCTGATTTATTTTATTATTTTATAATATAACAATTAATTTAAATTTATTATTTTGATGGTTAAATTTATTTTTTCACTTTTTTTTTATAAAATTATTTATTAATGCCCCAAAAATTTTCCAGATATAAAAGTAAATTAAATATATATAGCCACAAAAAAAATAGTTTAAAATTTTTTTCTTACTTTTTTCTCTTTTTCCATTCACACTTCTTTCTATTTATTTCTTACTTTTACACTAAAAAATGAAAGAAAAAATGAAATAAGAATAAGAAACTCAAATAATAATAATCAAAGAAGTCAAAAAAATAATTTATGTTTGAAAAGATCAAATACATGAATTTTTAAAAAATTAAAAATCAAAAAAATAATTTAAAATTAATTTTATCACTTTTGTAACGGTAGGGATATATATGAGCCACTTTTGTAATGGTAGGGATATATGCATGTGAACCAATTTCGTAACAGTAGAAATATATATGAGTCACTTTTATAACAAAAAATATATCAGATCTAAATGATAAAGTTGAAGGTATATCAGGACATTTCCCTATTAAATATTGAAAATCATTCCTTTTATAGGTGAAGTTTGTCATATTGGAATGGACTAGCTAGCTAGGCGATCCTTTAAATACAGATGAATGTAAATATGATTTCTTATCCCTGGATCCTAATTAAAACAAACTTTATCACACCTTGTCAATTACTCCTTCCGTTTTAAAAAGAATAATCCCTTTCTTCTTTTGGCAATATTTTAATTATAATTTTTCACATGGCATGTTTAAAATCACAAGATTGAAGAGTATTTTTGATACATTTGACATAACTTTAATTAAGAACTACAAGATTGAAAAATCTTTTTAATTTTCTTAAGTATCGTTTCAAGTCAAACTAGGACTTTTTTTTTTAATGAAAGAAATATAAAAATATAATTCAAGTTGAGGATCCAAATGGTAAAATGTTTCGTATAACCAAAAGTTCTAGTATTTATACTAAATATTGTTAGTTGGGAAACCACACGACTGTCAAAATTACAATTAGCAAAAAGGGGTAGAGGTGCTAGTGAAGATAGAAATGATGGATGAAAGGAAGCTAGAGAAAAATGATGTGCTACATAAGTCAAATCAAAGGGAATCTGTCATCATCTTGTCTCTATTGCATATATTTTTAATTCACTGGTATTGAGCCTATCCAAGTCAATGTGTCTATATGTGTGAAGAAATATTAGTGTTACCAAAATGATAAATGTAATTACCTAGAATGTTAAGGGGGGAAATAAGGTACTATATAACTAAAAGGAGTTATAGGTGTTAATTTGTAAAGGAGAATAATGTAGCCTTAGTGGCAATTATTTAAAGACGGACAATTGTTGCTCAATTATAAGGAAGGTGGTGGATATCTGACAATTATGCACTAATTAGTAATTACTCAATTGATAAGATAGGAGAGACTATATTTCGAAAGCTTACATAATAAAATTCGTATCGAAAAAATAATAATTAAAATAGAAAAATATTATAATAATCATAATATTTGGTTTCAAATATAGTGGATGTTACACTTTTTATGAGTCATCCGATTCTTCTTCTCAAAAGTAAATTCAAGAACCTTTGAGTTTCATCTTGAATCTTCGTCTTAATTTCTAAAACTTCTAGAGAAATACTTGAGTACTTGAATGTTTGTTGCTTGTAGAGAACTCTGTGGTGTTTGATTCACGAGCTCTCTTTGACTTCTTGTTAGAATTCTGGTATCTTTTCTGAATTATGAAACTCATAGTAATAGTTGTGAATGGAAGAGTTATGATGAAAACGAACTCTTTAGCTAATTAAATTTAAACTGACATGACAACTAAAATATATCACTTGTACGCGCGACACATTTGTACGGACCTGATTTGATTAGACATGTTGTGTCATTTTGATATGTCGCATGGCTCTTTTATTTGACTTAACATGCCATAATATTTAACACGTGACATCAAATTGAGCCTCTAGAATAAGATGAAATTTTGAAATTAGCAAAGTAGATTCATTATTTGTAGCCCAATTTAATGGACTAGCCCAACAAATTGAATTATAATTTTAAAAAGCTATTAAACTTAATAACTATTCCACAATATTTATCGAGACTAATTTATGCTATGGAACTCTGGTAAAATTAAATTTTACTATGGCCCCAGCATTAGTTTTTATCTCAAGTATGTCTCTAAACAGTTGGAAAAATTCAAATCTATTCCTCCCACTCATAGTAAAAGCCACGTAAAGATGTACTAATTGAACATTGTTTTTACTTGTTTAGAGGTATATTTGAAACAAAAAAAATGTTAGAAGCATCTATGAGTCAATAAATTAATGAAATATATATAAGATAAATCACAAACGTTAAAAATATTTTTGGTAATTTTCGCTAAAAAATTACATTCAAATTCAATAAGAAGCAAGAGGTTTTGGAGTGTTGATAATCCTTAATTCTATTTTGATTATTCATTTTGGCTCTTTTTTCTTTCTTATGATCAAACCCACCCAAGCTCAAAACAAAGTTTGCTATGGCTATTTTAGTTCTTAATTTCATGACATGAAACTGATGATTGAAAAAAACAAAAAGTACATTCACTACATTGTTATATCACTTTTTCCATAAAATTCAAATAGTTAATTATAGTTCCCAAAAAATAGAATATCTAAGAAAAAGTATTATTAAAAGGACATTTTGAATGACTAAAGTTGTCAGACAAAATTCAGAATTGATAAAGGAAAAAGACTTTAGAGCCCGTTTGGATGAGATTTTCAGTTGGTCAAACTAACTTTTAAATCAGTTTTTGACTTATTAGAGTGTTTGGCAATTAAAGAATAACTTAAAATAAGTCAAAAGTAACTTAAAATAAGTTAAAAGTTAAAAGTAGGGTGCCCCCTATTTATTTTTTAAAACTTATAAATCATTCTACTTTGAGCAAGTATATTACTTTTTTACCCTTGATTCTTTTATAATGTTAACAACTTTAAGGGTATTTCAGACATTTTGATAAAAAAATGATTTTCAACACTTTTTTGTCAAACACATCAAAAACACATAACTACTTATTTTTAAAATGACTTGAAAGTAATTTTTTAAAAAGTTGCTTATTTTAAGTCAATCCAAACGGGCTCTTGGATGGGATTTTAAGTTTGTCAAACTAACTTTTAAATCAGTTTTTGACTTATTAGATTGTTTGACAATTATAAAAATAACTTATAATAAGTCAAAAATAACTTAAAATAAGTTATAAGTTAAAAGTAGGGTGCCCCTACTTATTTTTTAAAACTTATAAATCATTCTACTTTGACCAAGTATATTACTTTTTTACCCTTAATTCTTTTATAATGTTAACAACTTTAAGGGTATTTCAACATTTTTTTGCCAAACACATCAATAAACACATAACTACTTATTTTTAAAATGACTTTAAAGTAACTTTTTAAAAGTTACTTATTTTAAGTCAATCCAAACAGACTCTTACTCACATTTTAATGTACATAATAAATCAAATATTACATCAAAATAATTTAATTTTAAAATTTAAGAATATTTTAATTTTAATTAACTATAATTAAGGGTCTATTTGAAGATTTGTCTTGTAATTGAATTTGATGTAATTACTAAGGTTGTAATTATACGCTATAATAATTATAAAGTTTTGTTTGTTTATTATAACATAATTATAATGTAACTACAAATGTTATGGTTGATTGCATATAGGGGTGTTCATGCTTCGATTTGGATCGATTTTTTATTAAAAGTCAAACTTAATCAATTTGGTCGATTTTTTAGTTTCTAAAATTAAATCAAATAAAATAAATCATCAGTTTGATTTTTTGTCGATTTGATTTGGTTTAATTTTTTTGTTTATAACCAGATAATGAGATAATAGTAAAACAATAGAGACATGAGATAACTATTTCAAATGGATATTAAGAATTGACAAATTTCTCTCTACCATCACAAAATGAATGCATCTAAATCTTCTACTAGTATTTTTCAACACTGTTTCGTAGCTTTAATTAGTATGTTTAAGTTACATACATGTAGATGTTCGTCCATTTCGCATGTCTAACATCCGCATAAGCAATATACAACTTTAAATAGAATGATAAACTCTCGACAATTTTTTAAAGAGTAGATGGATGTCTTAGCAATGAAAATTTAAAAACTATTAACAATACAACATATTGGAAGATCGTATATTATTGCACAATAACAAGAGTTAATATCTCAGATGGTCATTCAACTAATGATTATTTTCATAGAAATCACTCAACTTTCGTTTATAATCATAAAGTCACTCAACTAAGAATTATTTTCACAGAAAGTCACTCAACTAAGAGTTTTTCTCACAGAAAGTAGAGCTGTCAAAATGGGTTTGGCCCGTTAGGCCGGCCCAACTCAACCCTTGAATTAAGTGGGGTTGGACTTAATTTTTTCAGCCCATTTAGGAACGAGGCTTTTTGGCCCAGCCTCATTTCGCCCGCTAGCCTCATAGGCCCAACTCACGAGCCTTAGAGGCCAACCCGTGGGCTGTGAATTATATATATATATATATATATATTATTGAAGTTATTATAACTATGAATTTTTGACCTCTTCTATTTTTGTTTTTATACCTAATTTTTCATTTCTTCTTTGTTGTCTTGTTTATGAAAAAAGTGATCATGTAATGTTTTTTGCTCGGATGAATCTTATGAATGTTGTATCTTGGCTATTATGTTGTTTTGTAAGTATTCACTGAAGTGTGCGTAATTAATTAATGAATTTATGTATGTATTGATGTCGTGTTCATCAAACATCAACGTTCGATACTCTTTCTAAGAGATCAATATTGTCCATTTTTTCGTTGAAGGGCCAACCCGTGGCCCGCTTAGGGCTGGGTTGAACTGCTATTTTATAGGCCCTTTAATTAAAAGGGTTAGTCCGTCCTAATCCATTTAACTCTCTAGTCCGTTTGGGTTGGGTTGGGTTGGGCCAGCCCATTTTGACAGCTCTAACAGAAAGTCACTCAACTTTCTTTTTTAACTTCAAAGTCACTCAACTATTGATATTTCACTTAGAAAGTCACCCAATCAATTTAAATAATTTTTTATTTAAATTTTGTTAAAATACAATTTTGCTTAAACCTAATTTTTTTTAAAAATAATAAGATGCTCATTTAATTATTTATTAAATTTTGTTGAAACACAAATTTTGTTTTAAACTAAGTTTTAAAAAAACAAGAAGATACTCATTTTAATTATTTTATTAAATTTTATTAAAATACTATTTTATTTTAAACTAATAAAGCGAAATTTATAAAATTGAAGAAGAAAATGGACACGGAATCAGTATGGTATAGAACTTGACTGACAGGAAACTATGCAGTAACTCGCGATATAGATCAAAGACTATAGAAACAATTAGTTTAAAATAAAATCTGTATTTTAATAAAATAATTAAAATGAGTGTCTTATCATTTTTTAAAGAAATTAGTTTAAAATAAAAATTGTGTTTCAATAAAATTTAATAAAATAATTAAAATGAGCATCTTGTTATTTTTAAAAAACATAATTTAAAACAAAAATTATATTTCAATAAAATTTAATGAAAAAATCATTTAAATTGTTTGGGTGACTTTCTAAATTAAATATCAATAGTATAGTGACTTTGTAGATAAAGTATTCATAGTAATAAGAAAGTTGAGTGATTTTTGTGAGAAAAACTCTGAGTTGAATGACTTTCTGTGAAAAGAAACATTACTTAAGTCACCATCTAAGATATTAACTCAAATTACAAGTATATGTTTTCTTAGATATTTAAATCAGATTATTTTGTAATTAAATGTAAAGATATGTTTCGTTAGTTATAGAGGTACAAATTATATATAGTATACAGAGGTATTATCAATGAACTCAATTTACTCGGGTAATTTTATTTTAGGTGATAACAGAGAGTGTTAAAAGATCCTGAGATTTCTTTTCGTTCAGCCATGAAAATTGAAGAACGCGTTGATGAACTAGCGCGAGTTTGCCTCAACCCAAAGTCATAGATGTTTCTCCCTATTCTTTGCATCCATCAGGCCATTCATGATTGATTTTTTGTTACCAATACTCTAAGTGAAAATGGAGTAAACCATTTCACTTAGAGATGAAATTTTTTGCACGCACTACGCTCTAAAAATAAGGCTGAATTTGTTGATGAAATCATTGAGAGATCAAATGAAAACTCTCAGGATTTATAGTCATGGACATAGTACAATATGTCACGCTCCGAGCCTACACGCCGGACGTGGCCAGCACTCAAGAACCATCTCTGGTCCCCAAGCGAACCCTTGGCCTGGCTGACTTCTTAGCGGAAGACTTACTTAAGCAATGATAGGCTCAAAACAGAATTAAATCAGTTAAACTCAAATACTCATCTCATAAAATCTGGAAAATACTTAATAACAATACCTATAGTTTTGAAAACAACTCAAAGAGAGAAAATATTGAAAGACACCTCGACTCTGTCTATCTATGAAGCCTCTACTATTAAATAAGGGTGTCGGGACAAGACTCACGGCATCTCAAAACTACTAACTAGAAAGTAAATGTGAAGTCCTTCGGAATGCAAGGAGGCTCACCAAAAGCTAGCTGAAATGTAGAGTGATCTCAACGAAGCACATGTTGATGATCCTGAACACCTGTATCTGCATCATAAAAAGATGCAGGTCGAATGACATCAGTACATGGAATGTACGAGTATGTAATATAGCTGAATAACAAATAACTGAACTGAAACTCTGACAGTAACTCAACATGGGAAAATCATTTAAACTCTTTCCAACAGAATGTAATAAAAGCATATACTGAACTAACCAAGCTGAAAGAAATACTCAACTCAATGTAAAGCGTAAATAGAGATAATATCATTTAAAGCTTCACAAAGTATAATATAATAACTCAAAGAAAATTATATGTGAAAATACAATGAAAGTACTCTTTACTCTATTTGGGAGTTTCTCTAACCCACAACAATCATTATGAGCTATGTGATAATACAACGTCTTGTCCACGCTGCCAGAACTGTCATATACCTTGCCGGGGTATAGAACACCTCAACTAAGTGGATACACTAAGCTATGCCCGAAGGCACTAAGGAAATCATCTAAAAAGTATGAATCATTTATCCATGTTGGCATACATGGTCTATGGGGGCTGTGAGTTGTCTGAACTCTCCCACATATCGGTGCTACTACTCCCAATAAATATATATACTCATGCTCAATGTTTAAAAACATTCTCTTTTCTCAATTTGAGGTAATTACTCAAAAGATCCTCTTAAAAGAGGTAACTGCTCTGAAGTATCTCTGTACTCATAACTCATTTAGAAATCAACGTTTCTCTCTTTTAAATGTAAAAGTGTTACATTTGGGAATACTTAGTTCCCTTATACTCTTTTTCAATCATGAATACAACTCTTCTCATTCTCATATTTACTTTCTCAAGACTTAGTTCAAAACCATTGTTAATTACAAAAGAATTTTCAAAATGACTCAAAAAGACCTCTTGAACTTTCCTCTTAAACTTACTTTAGTTTGGAATGTAAATTAAGACATATGATTAGAAATGTAGGATCTCCCAAGTATTAATGGAGACTTTAAGAGTTCATATTAAGAAGAGAGTGAAGACACAATTTGAAAGAATGCATACGAGACGAAGAATGGAGAAGAAAAGGGCCTGGCGACCCTGGCATAGCAGTGGCGCGCCGCGCCAGCCCCAAAAGTACTGGGGCAGCTTTGGGGCCTACTGCAAGCGCAGAGCGCCAGCCCTTCTGGTGCTATGGTGGCGCATTGCCCCAACCCCGAACCTAGAAATCCGACGAATTTTCTTGCTCAATTTCGGGTTCTAACTCATCTAGAATCGATTGGTTTCTTTCAAACTCTCTTTGATTCAAAAACCCAACACGAAATTATCGAAATTCCACTCAAATTCTATCAAGAAACACCACACATTCGCAAAACCCTCACCTCAAGAACTCAAGACCTCCATTGTTAAAGAATGAAGCTTAAAACTCAAGAATTTCTCAAGAATCTCTTAATGTAATGATTTCATGGACATATTCATGGATGAATTAGATGTATGGTGTGAGGACGAATAAATCCATCACTGTGAGAAGCCTTACATACCTGGAAAGAACAATGTTCTTGGCGAATTCCACAAATCTTGAAGAACGCTTGAACTTAGCCCTTTTTCTCCTCTTGAAACCTCGCTCTAAAACCCTAAGTGTTTAGGAAAGTGAATAGGTGATTTAGAATCTTATTAGACCCTTAATTGGGTCAGGAAAAACGTGCTAAGCCTAGTGGGAAAAAGTAAAATATCAGACCAAAATACCCTTTTCTAAAACGAATCAAGTGCCCTAAATAGAGAGGCTTCACTCAAACGGGTATAACTTTTCACTCCGAGCTTCAAATGGAGAAAACTTGGTGGCGTTGGAAAGAGAACTCAAAGACCTTCGATTTGATACTTCATGGACCACCTAACTCTTTATGTGCTGAAACATATGATCATTTGAAGTTGACTTAAGTAGAATTTTTAGGTCAAAACTTACTCGGTAGGGAAGCTTCCAACTCAACTTTGTGCTAGGGGTTTCTAGTGGCCTTAATTGATATCTAAAATCATTCCCACACTAATGAATTGACCTTAGAATCTAAGAATAATTAAGAATCACTCGGTACAACTTTATACGCAATTCATGAATGGTTCAGTCTCAACTTAGAAATTTTCCGGGGTGTTACACAATACCATTGTACTTTCATGACTTACAAATGCGATAACAAAAAACTACATGGTAATGCCACACATGTTAAAACTGCTTGAGAAATTTGGGTAAATTTGAAAGAAAGATTTATCCCAGAAGTTGCACCAAAAGTTTATGAATTGAAGCATGTCATCACTCTCTTGCAACAAGAGAGAGCTTCTATTTATTCCTATTATGATAAACTTAAATTTTTTTTAGGGTGAGTTGCAAGGTTTCATGCCAATTTCATCTTGCACATGTGGTTGTGTTTGCCGTGCAGTAAAAAAGATGCAGTCCGTGATGAAGGAGGAAAAGGTTTTTTATTTTCTAATGGAACTTGAGGACACATATTCAACTAAAAGTTCTTAAATATTAAGTGTCAATCCATTGCCAAGCTTAGAATGAACCTATGCTATCGTGACACAAAAGAGAAGCATAAATTTGTTGTTGTAAATAGCATGCCCACTATTGAAGCAATTGCCTTGCTGATAAAAGGGGATGAATCACGACAAAAAAATTGAGATTTTCATCTTGTTTACACTGTGGGAGAACTAACCACGATAAAATTATTCCAACTTCTCTAGATTGGCATAAATCTGATAAGAAAAACAGCAAGCATATCAATAATAATCATATGCAGTTTCGTCGATATCAAAAGAATCAAAAGGAACCAAATGCATGTGGAAGTATGGCCCTTGCTGCAACTACTACTTAAGAGACCATGTCACCAATTTCAGGTTTAACATCAACAACTATTATTATTACTGCACAACCATAAAGTATCAACCCATCTGCGAATATGACAACCTCTGATTTTTCAGATAAAACAAAAAAGAAGTGAGTAGTCACTACGGATGCTCCGAATCATATAACTCATGATATAAGTTTTCTGTCAAACAAGATAGTTCATACAAATTTACCATCAGTGGAAATTTCAAATAGTGGCTCTTGAAAAGAGATTGATTCTTGATGAAAAAGAAGACTATGTTTTGTGATGGTTATTGTAAGGCAAAACAAACACGATTATCTTTTTTTGTTAGTATGATTAAGACAAAGGATTATGACATTTGGGGACCATATAAAATACAATCTCTTTTTGGATCTCATTGTTTCCCAACCATAGTTGATGATTTCAGTCGAGCAACATGGGTTTTCTCATGAAGAATAAATCAAAACTAAAGCCTATTTGTTATAATTTTTTTAATTGGGTAACCATGCATTTCAACTTGGGAGTCAAAATTCTATGAACAGACAATGGACTAGAGTTTAAGCATGAGAATTTACCGTTATGACATGAAACGTCAAAATAGGTGTAGAGACACTCCACAATAAATTAGGACTTGTCGATTGATTTCTATGACAAATTAGAATGCATAGCAGAGCTAATGGATGATTTTGAAGTGATGAAGGATCAAGAATAATTGAAATTGAAGGTTAAAATCCGGACAATAAAATAGAAAGTAAAAATTTCATCCCGTGTCACAGAGAAAAGATGAAAAATGACATATTCAGAAACAAAACAGTACGCAGGAGCTGAAAATGTCTCTGGAATGTCACAAGATAGTGTGCTTTGCGGCAGCTCTGTGCCATGGAGCTGGACACGTTCGATTATCAGTCACTGTTTTTCTATAAATACGACACTTAGCTTTAATTAAAAACATCTTGAATGACTTTGGAGGAGACTTTTAGGGTTCTTTCTTTCTTCTTTATATTACTTTAATTCTTGTATAAATTCTTCAAGACATACAATTGTTATTTGAATTATAAGCAGCTAGAACTTAAGAGAAAAATCCCCCCTTAAACAAGACTTTTTTAATAACTATATTGTGAGTATTATCATACAAGTCCATTTTTTTTCCATTAGTCAAATATGAAAAAAAAACTTTTTCCACCAAAAAAGGTAATTCTAAGTATGACAGAAAGTCAGGTAAACCCTAACAATATCCTTAAACCAAAAAGAAATGTTGGAAGTATTATTAGACTAAAAAGTGAAAAAATATATATTTTTGAATCATTTTTCATACTTTAAAGATATTTTTTTTAAATCCTTTTTTCCATAGTAATAAAGATCATAGGGAAATGAGGAGGAAAAAATGGAAAGGGTGCTGTGAAAATCCTCTGCCATAAACAAACAGTAGCAGACATGGTAGCAGGATCTTGTGAGTTATCCTCAACTGATAAGTTGGCCATGAATGGTTGCTTTCCACTATTTGTCTACTCTGGGTGTACGTAAGCTCTAACGAATGTGAAATAGACATAACGAGCAGAAAAACCCACCCACCTCTTCCAATTCAATGCTTTGATGAAATTAACTTTGTAGAACTAGTGGCGGAGTCAGAAGTTTTACTAAGAGAGGTTCGAAATATAAAAAGTAAACACACCAAGAGGCTTTGGGGGTTCAATATTTGTTATATATACCTAAAACATAATATTAATTATGTATACATAGTGCAATTTTCTGTCAAAGGGAGTTCGGATGAACCCTCTCGGTTCTTTGCTAGCTCCGCCCCTGTGTGGGGCAACCAAATTTTTTTATTTCCTGGACTACTCTTCTCATTTCCACATGCATTTAGAAGTAGGGTATATATGTAACTACAATTATTTTGTTCTGTTTTCTTTCTATTTTTGAAAGAAAGTAAAAAGGTATTTGCTTTTTTTATTATAGGCTTGTGATATAGTTAGGTCTTAATTAACAAATTTAAAACATAGAAAAGCAGATGCATATATGAGGAAAAATCAACTAGAGTATCAAATGAACATGCTGAGTACAATTTAAGCGGATTAAATTGAATTGAGGTAATAGGAGTTATTGTTAAGGATGCATGGGCTGAAATGGAATGGCTCAAAATGGACTAGCTCAATCTGGACTATATATTTGCTATATAACGTGTGAAACAAAAAATGTTCTTTAACACATGTCGACAAAGTTTCTCGTGGGTCAATTTGGACTATATATTTGCTTAATTTTTAGATGAGCTTAATTAGCCAATTCAAAATCGACTGAGTTGATAAATGAGTAAGTAATATTTGCATGGGTTATTTTGACACTTGTATAGACGATTCAACAAATAATGTGTATATATATTACAGGGGATCAAATTTCCAAGCTAAGAGAAAACACTTTGTACAGCATAATAATGCAAATAGAAAATGAACCTCATAAAGCTTTAGTGACAACGATGTATGCAGGTATGTCATGCACAATCATGGATGTATTTTGTATGGTGAGCCTCAACTCTCAAGTATTGTCTAAACAAGATTCAATCTTGACTATAGCAACAAACTTTTTATATTTCTTCTCTTATAAATCTTTGAAGTTTTTATACTCCCTTAAAACATACTCTTAATCATTAAGGGCTCGTTTGGTGTAAATAATAATAGATAACTAATTACATGATTAATTTTAGGATGAGTTATCACATGTTTGATTGATGTAAAATCACCAGATAACTTATCCTGAGATTAATTATCATGAGATTGTAGTTTTATTTTTATCCTCCATTTGAGGGTGGGATAATATTCCAGGAAGTTAATCTCGAGATAACTTGTTTCCCAATCAAACAAGCCCTCAGAGGTCATTTCATTGGGAACAAGTTATCCCTAGATTAATTATCTCGGAATAAGTTATCTTGAAATAAGTTATTCCACTATGTATGAGGAATAATTTATTCTATCACTAAGGTATAAATGATGGGATAAATAATCTCAGCACTGTCTAATATCTCCAATCAAACGCATGATAAAATAATCTTACACCTCGTACCAAACGATTTCTAAAGAGTATTTTTCTAAACTATTCTTCACTTTTAAAAAGAACGTCTCACTTAATTAACACTCTACTCTAAGGAAAAAAAGAAGTTATATAGAAGGGAAAAACATTGAGGTGTGGTTGTTGGGGCCTAAGGCTTAAAGTCTGTCCCATGTCCTGCAGCTAAATAGATCTTTGGGTTTTGGGAATAAAGATTTTAGCATTCAATGTTTGTGGAGAAAATTTTGGTTATCTCACATCAATACCAAACACTTTAAACAGGGCCACAAAATATTTAACCAAGTGATGTGTTGTCTCTTTATGTACAGTATTGGTGGGTGCTAAGAAGTACAGGTCCTTCTTGGAGTGGAGTTTATTAGATAGATCATATCATATCATGTATATTGTCCTGCTCCAACAACATCACTATTTTCTCCAACAGCCTTTTTCCCTTGTCCTTATGCACTTGGGGTCCCTCCCTTGCAATCATATAGCCTCTCATCTATCATAACTTCATTATCTCTTCTTCTATTATATATTGCTTCAAATAAAAATGTAGAGGTCATTATTCATGTTTTGACATTTTAAGTTAGTAGAGTATCAATACTGGATACTGATTAGCAAAGGGCTAAATAAACTTTCTGTTTATGAGTTGGTATGAATCAACAGGTAATGGGGTTAAGCTTTTACATAAATAATGTTTTAGACATCAATTAATTTGATGAAAATTCATGTTGTTTGGATGTATTAGCAAATTATTTTGCCTTAAAAAAATTATGTTCTTCTCCACATGCAGTGTCTCAATAAAAACTTTCATTATCATCAATTTGGTTGCAATTTGATTTGAACCCACCATGAATATATCTTCAACCTCGCTGAACTATTGGATGATTGGAACATATACCACTTGTTGAGATCAAAATAATCAGAACGTGATACAGTAGTTAATAATTGCAAACCATATTGGCGATAAGTGACATGATTTGACTAATTGGCCACATATGAGAAAACTAATAAAAAAGAAGTATAAAACTATTGAGAGGAATTCTTCTTCTCCTAAACAAGCTACATTGAGATGTTATTGTATTACGATACCAGAAGAAAGGATCTTCTATTTACAGAAGTCCAAAACTTCACTCCAAGAAAAGGATAGAAGAGTCATTTTCCACCGAGAAATCTTTTGTACCAAGAAAACCTTTTGAATTAAACACAAATATGTAAAATCCAAATAAGTTAGGAAATTCAAGACAAACCCTAACAAAGTCTTTCCACTAAAACCAAGCCAAAACCACTTCTCACATTGGTTAAAATTGCAATTTTAGAATCCAACTTTTAATGGAGTGAGGGGTTTTGACAAGTCAAGTTGATGATGGATCTAAGATGCAGAATTTTTATTTTTATTTTTTAAATAAAAATAATCTTTCACAGCTAGTGACAAAGAGAAAAGAGAGACTTTAAGTGAATGCATACACTAATGCTAGATAAGTAGACAAACTTACATTGGGTGTTTTGTTCATTTATTACTTTGACTTATTAGACCTTTTGGCATGTGTCCTATCTATCAAGCATGTGCTTATATTTTGACCCAAAGCTTGAGTATTTGATTCTACAAAACCTTTCTTTTCTAATAATTCTCAACACCCTTTTATTTTAACAATGATATGATGTGTCTATGAATCCTTGAACATGAGTTAGTGACATGATACTTAGCAACTCATTATTTATGGATTTTCTTGACTTTTGGCCAGCTAAAAGGGTGGCACATAAACTAGTGAGACTCCTAGATGGAGACAACTTAGGGGAAAGGGTTCCACAATACACAATCCAAATATCTATAGATAGTGATTTTGAATAAAAAATTCTACTACAAAAGCCATGCATTAAAGGAAGGGATCACTCCAACTATCTCCATCAAGATCCTAAACTTGCTCTTTGCACACATGCAACCAGTTACAATCATTTCTCTTTTCTTTCTCTTTTAACTATAAGAAAAAATAAAAAAATGTACATTACCCTCAAATGTTTACACAAAAGAGAAACAGATATAAAATTTGTTTTAATTCACAAAAAAAAAAAGGTATTGAGATTACGTGATGACTGAAAATTTGGGTAAAGCCATATTTGATCCCTAATGTGTTTAAAAGTATAATAACTTACTTCTCTGAAGGACTTTTTCTTAATCCCAAACCCTGCATATAAATCAAAACTCTTACCACAATACAAATTCCAACCAAATATCTTTTGGTAATTCAAATTTTGACATATTACCACAAGGTCACCAACAGAAATCAATTAAAAAACAAAGACTAATTCTAACCATAATGACATCACCACCTTTGAGGTTAACATAGCAACAACAAAAATAACAATTTTTTCCATTCATAGAGTTCCTCCTTTGAGGCTCTAAGGTAGCATCAACAAAATAGCAATTCTTTCCATTCATAAAGAAGAGTCCTATAAGCAATTTGCCATGAACAATGATTGGATTGGATCACTCAATTATATTTTCCAATAATAGAACAAATTAAAGAAAGTACACACTCATCATTTGTGAGTTACCACCACTCCACCTCCTGAAAAAAACTACATGCATTTTCATTCAACCAATTATTTCAATTTTACAATAGAAATAAAAAGAAGTGGTGTCCTATTTACTCCACTGCCCATAAAAGCTTCAACAAAAGCAAAACAATGAACACTACTACAATGGATAAGCAAGACCCAAAAAAAAAAGAGATAGTTACCAAAAGAGATAAGCATGGATCACACTAGACAAATAAACAGAGTTTTCAAGCAAGAACAATGTAAATTTCTATAGTAGTATCAGTAGCTAATTAACTTCGTAAATAAAAGTAGTGGAATAGAGGAAAAGAGAGCCCCTTTTTTTAGCCTCTGGCAGTAAGCAAAGATGGAGTAGCTGCCAAATTAGGAGTGGTAGCATTCTTATTTGATGCACCTCTTTTCCCATTTGATGATGATGTCTTACTGAAAGCTCTCATGGGACTTGCAAATGCCCATCCCCAAGAACTTCTGTTCCTTCCATGTACAAGCTGCTGCTGCTGTTGTTGTCCCACAGGAGCTATGCTTGATTTGCCATTCATATTTTCCTCAGATGAAACCCAATGAGATGAAGATGATGATGATGAAGAAGAAGAAGTTATCATAAAACCACTGAATAGTCCACCACATCTAACTCTTTCCTTAATACAATCTTGCCCTGCTCCTCCTGCTGCAGCACCACTGTTTCTATGATGAATTTTAGACTTGTTGTTGCCTTCTCTTTGAGACTCAACTCTTCTCAAAGTACAATCTCCAAAACCAGTTGAGATTCTTTCAAAGAAATCACCTGAGAAGCTTCTGCTTCCACAGCCAACAGATCTAGATCTAGATACTTTTCTATCAAATGCAGGACTACTCTCATTCTCCTCCACCACAACAAACTCTTCTTCTTTCTTCTTTGACCTCATAGAACCATTCCCAACTGAAGGAAAAGTCATGTTTCTTTCAGTTTTCTTGGAATGCTGCTGCTTAGAAGAAGATGAGTAGTAGAGAAATGACCAGAACCTTCTCCTATTAGGGATATTATATTCTTCTTCTTCATTCAAGAAATGCATACCATTTCTAGGAGTTGTTGTAGACTTGCTTCTCTTCATAGTAGCAATACCACCATCTTTTTTCTTCTTGTTATAGTGGCTACTCAAGAGAAAAGGCATTCTTGATTTCCTCATTTTGCCATGTTGATTATTACAAATATTTGTTTGGTTGTTGTTGTTGGTTTGGTTGGTTTGGAGTGATGGTAGAGTTGAGGAAGTAGTAGTAGTAGTAGTGGAAGTGGTAGGTACACCAAAATGATCAGATCTAAAAGAAGGAGTAGAAGAAGAGGAAGAAGAAGGGAAAATGGCAGAAGGAAAAGAGGAAGAAACAAGTTTTCCAAGCTTTTCTTGAAGGCAAAAAGCACAGATCCCACCTGGTGTATTGTTCTTGTAAGGATGATTTGTACATATCATGTTACCATCACCCATGTCTTCTTCAATCCCTTCCATCACCATTGCAGCTTAACTAACTCTGTTTCTGCTCTGTTATCTACAACACATTACTTGTCTAGTTCTTGATGGAAACCACTACTACTAGAGCTTGCTTAACTTGAAGAAAGAACGAATTTAAGCAAAATGGAGAAGTAGTAGGCAAAAATGGTCAAGGGGTGGTGTAAATGAAAGCAATACAGAAAATTGAAGAGAAGTTATGGCATTGAAGGAAGGAAGAAATGGTAGTCCCCAGGAGCACGTGCCAACCTGACTAACTGATGAAACAAGACAAGGGGAACCCCTACGACCTATTACTGCTATACATGTACGTATAAAATATAATTTTTACATGTATATCCACTTATTATACCACTTAGATTCATGTCATGGAGTTCAACTACTAGAATCATTCATCTTGTGAGGAGACAAATGGATAAATGTCCTCTCGAAATGCTTTAAATCTAAAAGCGTATTAGTGACTTACATTTAGGATAATTAAAAATATGTATGATGGAGTCAATATTAGGATAAAGAATCATATGGGAGATTCAAACCACTTCCCGATTGAGATGGGATTGCACCAAAGATTAGTGATCAATCAGTTTCAATTTGCTTAGGTGATGAATGAATTCGTGCCACATATTCTTAGTAGGTGTCTTGGTGTATATTATTTGCACACGATATTATTTGATTGAGAAGATTTGCATTGGAATTAACAATAAGTTGAAGGCGCGAAGATAGACTTTGGAGTCTAAAGAATTCAAGTTTAGTCATCATATTTTTCTTCACTCTTGTTTTTTTTCCTTTCTACTGTTGCTTTGATTTGCTTTTCTTGAGCTGAGGATCTTTCGAAATAGCATTTTTCAATAACAAAGAGAAATAAGATCTGCTTACTTCTATCATTCACAAACTTCACTTTGTAAAATTTTACAAAATATGTATTGTTATTGTATATACCGATAGTATAAAAAACACTACTAATAGACATTAATATTCATACGTGATAGTATAAAAATTATTATTTTAAAGGCAATTTTTGGGGCGTATCAAATATGTTTTGTGGCGCAAATGAAAGGGGTAAATTTATAGGACGTAAAAGCATACACTTCAAGCGTTAAATTTGACTTTTTATTATTTTAAATATCATATTTTTACTAAATGATATATATTTTTACTTACTGATTTTTTAAAAAATATATAAATAAAAAAAGAAATCCTAGAGACTAAATAATTTTTTAGATAATCATGCCTGAAATAAATAGAATAAAAATTTCACAACATCATGTTTCTAATATAACTTTATCTGTCACTTTTCATTGCTCTTACACTTGTTATCCTTCTCCTTCTTTGAAATATATAAATAATAATCACTACAAATATTAATTAAGAGTGAGAAGGACTCGTAGGTATGGAGATAGAGATGATGATTTCACTTTAAAGATCTCATCTTTGCTATCACTAGTTTTTGTGTCGTTGCATTTCTCAAATAATAATTACAATATTTTTATGATATTATCAATGATTTATTTAAATTTATTTGTAAAATTATTGAAAATTATACTTTTTCTTATTTCTTAGTAATAAAATTATAAAATTAAATATTTATGAGATATACGCTCTCGTAGATCATGAGACTAACGTTGTATTTCGAGACCTATGTCTCAGCGATGCTGCATAAAATGTTTCGTCCCCCCGCCCTCCCCCCCTCCCCACCCCCTCCTCCGTTTCAAAACACTGACTTCAACATTACTCCATACTAAAAATTAGCCGTTCTTCTTAGAAGTATGTGCTTGTCTTGTTTTCATATTTATATCATAGGAGTATGCAAGTAGATACGTAAGGAGAGAGTGTGTTTTGAGTACGCTATACTTCATTTATTATTAGTATAATACTCAAAATCCCCAACTGGTTTTAAATCACACTTAGCATATGTTCTATTATAATCAAGTGTGTTAACTTCAACATTGCTCCAATCCTAAAAAGATAGCTGTTATTCTTTGTAATGTAATTGTATGTAAGGAAAGAAAATATTTTTTATAAAAATAAGTGATTTCTTACTTATTTTCTAGTAGTTGGTAAGTAAATAAAAATATATTATCTCAAAATATTTATAATTTTATGTAATCTAGTAAAACAATAAGGAAATGTAAAGTTGGAGTTCAAAGAATGGGATGGCCAAGAGATGTTACGGGCGAGGGTGGGGCGTTGCCAATAACGAACCCATGATTGTCATTAAGGGGTGTCAATGATTGTAGTAAAAAAATATAATTTTGAGACTAGAAGGACAAGAAGCACACAACCTTAGTGGAGGATCCAAGATTTGATGGTCAAGAATGCTCAATTCCTTTAACATAAAGTTGCTAGCCAAGAAAATTTTCTTAGTACAAACTTACTAATATTTTTTGTTAGTAAATGAAATACAAAAAATAGGAAAATGAAAAAACTATCAAGAAATATAAGCAAAAAGTATTTGAAAAGGTATAAAAAGAAGTAAAAAATTATGAAGAAGTTAGTTTAAAAAATTAGGAGGTTACACCAGGAATCCGCGGTGCATAGCACCAAAATTCTCAGATTCAACTTCACGATCAAAGCACCCGCAGGACATTTTATTTAATGGGCGCTGACGGATATGTTATATAACTTTTTCTGCATTTTCTATATACATATACAAGGTTTTCGTCTGGGTCAATAGGTGCTCGAGCACCCATAAGTCTATATGTGGGTCCGCCCCTACTGACAATCTCAATGAACTTTCACAACGCCTTAATCACTGGACTAAACATTTAATTTGTGTCGAGAGATGTCAATATTTATATATATATATATAAAATCAAAATTTAACCTCTAATACAATGTAATTTTTAGACGAAGGGTCTGTCCCTGACGTTGCGTTGCGGTTTGATTTCTTTAAATTTCATGTGAAAAAATCATTTTCGTCATTTTAAAAAAAAAAATCTTTGCTTAGAAATGTATCCATAAATCGTGCGTCTTGGCCTTGATCTCACAAAGAGGTACTTTCTCTGTCCATTTTAACTTGGCACCTCCCTTAAAAAATACTTAATAAAAAATAAGTTTATTGTAACCGTCCTTTGAATATACTATTAAATTTGATATTTTGAAAAATAATTATTATTAATAATAAGAATAAATTTGGGTATTGAGTGATAAATTGTATCTTGATATTTATTTTAATATAATGAATAAATAAAAATGGAGAGAAAATGTAATAGTTAAATTTTCCGATTACACTTCAATTTTTTGTTAATTTAACAAATTGAGATGTTCAAAGTGATTATTTCATAGTACTGTATCAAAAACTAGAATTTTGTCAACTAAAGAAGAATATATCAATTTGAACAGAAAAATAAAGCAAGTCATAACTCATTAATATCGCAGAGAAAGAAAAGAAAGTAAAATAATGAATTAGTTACCTGAACAAATAAGAGAAAAAAAGAATATTTAATACTACTTTATTTATATAAAGTAAATAGATAATTCCAACATTTTACTGAATCACTGGCCACATCACACAAGAAGTCAAGGCAATAATAATTGGAACTACATACTATCGTAAGAGGGTGAAAGCATAATTAAGGCATTAATTAATTTGTGTGTGTTGCAAACATTTATTATGAGTACTTATATTAGGTTCCAAATTTATATTTGCAGACCTACATATATACATGTGGACAGCCTTTAACTGAAAAGAAAAGAGAGAAGAATCTCAGACCTGTCAAATTGTTTGTCCAAAGGCCCAAGAAATACTGATGCTACTCTAGCTGTAGGCCAAAAGGACATAAATTTGAATTATCCCTATAAAATCATGATTTCAAATTAATTTTATAGAATATATGAATTGAAATTATCCAAAAATATATATATAATTTAAAATTATGAATTATATTTTATTTTTAAAAATAAAAAATTTAATGCAAATTGTTATTTTAAATTTTACAAAAAAATGTATTAATATTCAGCGTGAAGAGAGTGTTGGTATCATGTTAAAAATAATTAATCACTACTTTTATTGTCTAATAGATTTTTATTAAATTAAGTGTATTCGAAAAATTGTAATCACAAATATTTATTCATAAAAGGAATATAAAGATATGCAATTGCGGATATTTCGATATTTTGTTTATGAACTATGATTTGTTCATTTGATAGGATGCTTCAAAATTGGGGAATTTTTTTTTAGTTTTCATGACTTATGGGATTTTCATGTTAATTAAAAAAAAAACATCTTACAAAATACAAGTTTACGTCTAAAATCCATACAAATTTCAACTTTATATCAATTTGGTTTCATTTCATAATATCAAATGGATTGCCAAATGACTATTACTACAAATTGTTAAGTACAATTTTTAAGCTTTGAGGAATCCTTTAATTTACCTGCTAATTATTTGTGTGAATTATATACATTACAAAAAATATTTATACAGTGAATAATAATAAAGGAAATATTAATTTATCATACAACGCATACGACATGGCTTATTATATAGAATAATATAATACGTACGTGGAATGATAGGTACATATGGATTATCTAAGTTTAAAGACATTTTATCTTTAAATAGTTTCATCTATGCACGTATTCTTTCTTAAATTTTGTTACAACTTAGTGCACGTATTTATTTAGTAAGGTGCACCAAGCAATGCATTAGTTACTACAATATTTTATGCTTATTTTGAGGAATCGCTTTTTATATATTTTTTTAACCAGAAATTGCATTATTTTTATTTTAATATGTTATCATAATAAAAAAAAAAAGTTAAAAAACGCGAGGTGAAGAAGAAGTGGAGCTACCAATGACTTGACAAAAGGTTTTTAATAAAATGGTTTCAAACTGTCGGTGAATTGTTTTGTGGTTTTGCGTTCTTTTGTTGACTTACAATTAATTTCTTGGTCATGGGCAAAAAATTAAAATGTTCCAAATGGCACGCTATTTTAGATTCTATTTGTAAAAATCGTCTTTTGATTTATATATATTAGAGGGTCATGGCTCGTATTGAGCATGAGCTCAACATTTTATATTTTAAAATGGTGAATGCTTTTCTGTCATTTGATGATAGAACGACAGCAACAAAATATTTAGATACATTAAGTTAAAATTGCATAAACTTATATACAAACAGGGTAATTTATATATTATATCCATAGCTATAGTTTTGTTTGCTATGGAGACTGCGGTTTGTATATTACGCTTGCTTGTTTGTATATTTCGCTTGCAAATATACAAACGGGGTAAGTATATACAAATGACGGCTGCAATTTGTATATTTCGCTGGTGAATATATAAATAGGATAAGTATATTCAAATACTGTATTTATACATTTAGAAATTTTTCAAAACTCTGTTTGTATATTTCGCTTGCTAATATACAAACAGGGTAATTTATATATTATTTTTTCATAAATCGTATATAAATAGCTAGAGTAAGCATATACAAATTCTGGATTTATACAATCAAGAATCGAATTATACAAATTTTGAATTTATACAATTTGGAACCGAATTATACAAATTCTGAATTTATACATTTAAGAACCGAATTATACAAATTCTGGATTTATATCGTCAAGGACCGAATTATACAAATTCTAAATTTATACAATTAGAAAACGGAATAGCAAATTTTACGAAATTGTAGCCACATATTAAAAAGTTTCAATTATAGCTATATTACATAATGTAGTATATTCTGCTAATAATAATTGAACTAGGGTAAAAAGTTAGCAAAATGAATAACGATCTGAATCACCAACATGGATCGTACCTGTTTCACCCTTAATTAGAGGTCTCGAGTTCGAGCTCTCAGTATGAAGAAAATCTTGTTAAGAGCATTACCCTGAAATAGGCTCTGCAATATGCAATTCAAATTTAGTTTGAGCTCCATTAACGCGGGTTTCGAACACCGAGCGAAAACTAAAAAAAATAATGATTTGAATGCATGGTGAAGCTTTAAGAGCAGAAAGCAGAAATTTCTAACTTGCGCCGTGTGCGTGCTAATGGGTTTGTCACTGCTCCACGTTACACGCCTACATCAATGGATCCTTCTTCCTACTTCCAACGATTTTTGTCTATTCACCTTTTTATTGGAGTATTTTATTTCTTTTTTCTTCTTTAATTAATTTAGTAAGTAATTTTATTTCACGCAAGAATTTTGTAGAAGTACTACATGCACTAATTACAACATCGTGTATCTTTTATTTCAAAAAATGAAGATTTCCATAGCAGACATTTTATATTTTCGAACAATAACAATAAGTCTAGTACTGAAATTTTCACAAGTATGGAGAGCGAAGAGGATAAAATATGTATATCATATCACTATATTATCTGGTGAAAGCAGAAATATTGTTTTTAGGCTCAATTAAGTGTAACAAATTTAAGTACAAAAAATAGAAGAAAATAAAGAAAATATAACAAATAACAAGGAAGCGTGCAAAGTTTATCAAAGACCGCAAAAACAACAACAAAATAGTATAATAATAGAAACACATGCAATATAATAAATAACATACTAGGATAGATTATTAAAAATAATAATAAATATAAAAAATTACAATAATACAACTAGTTCAATGACAAACGTCAACCACCCTAAGCAAGACAACACTACACTACCTACTAACTTTTTACCCTAGTTAATAATTGATTCTCATTATCGATGTTTTCTATATCGTCATAACACTTTAATTAGTGCTTCCTCCTTCAATTTCTCCAAACCTCCTATCTAAGGCATATCCTTGGCAATCTAAAATTGCGTCATATTCTATCTTATCACATCTCCTCAATACTTTTTTGACCAATCACTGACTCTCCTTGTACCTTCTATAACCAATCTTTCGTACCTCTCCTTAGTGGTGCGCGCATCCACTCATTTCTTTTTCATATGTTTAAACTATTTCAATCTCGCTTATCTCATCATGTTAATCACGAAGGCCACTCTCACTTTATTCTGAATATCCTCATTTTAATCTTATCATTTTTTTTTTATCAATCAATTTTTGCTCTGACCAAATTAAAGCTATTTTTATTTGTTTGGTCTGACGTTTTGTCTTAACTTTAGACTATGTAGCTGAATTCTCTTTTTTTTTTTTAAAAAAAATAATGTAGATTGATGCATCAATTTTTTAGTACGTTGTTAGATGATTCAACGCCAATTATAATTAAGTAGGTACGCTACTAACTGTTTCAAATAACATTGACTATTAACCTAAATGATACTCAAGAATAAAAATGATTTGCTTCATAAAAAAGTACGTAACAACAATTTCTCTGATGCTAGTAATTGAATTTTGAATTTAATTATTATGCACATTTATTAAATTTATGACGCACTCATATATTAAAGTCTACTTCGATCCATGATAATTACTGTGAATTTATGTGAACTCAATAATTTTTTTAAAAGTTTTGTTATATATTAAAAATTGACTATGTACTTATAAATATCTAACTATAATAAGGTCTATTATTATATATTAGTTAGCTATAAAAATCCATAAAATTTTAAATTGTAAATCTGTCTGTCATGCTAAAGATAAAATAACAAGCATCTTTAAGACTGATGAAGTAATAATTAAACATATGTAATGCTAACATATGTTTAATAACTATTAGGCAAAGTATCAACATGCATGGGTTTGTGGTGCAGAGGAGACTGTTTCACTTTTAATTAGAGGCCTCGAGTTCAATCTTTGGATATGGAGAAAAATCTTGTTAGGAGCGCCACCTCCGAATGAATCCTGTAGTGTTGATTCGAATTTAATCGAAACGCCAATGCAGACTCCAAACGCTGAATAGAAAAAAAAAACAAATATTAGGCAAAGTACTAAAGCATGTGGGCTTGCTTAATTAGCATATGAAAATCATATATGGGTGTGGTAATTAAATTAGTGTCTTTGACTAGCTAGAATTATGTTCTCTGAGCATATTTAGTAAAACCAATAAATAAAAAAGAAGACAAAAAGAAATAATGGAAGAGAATAGAAAATTCTTTGTTGGCATGCATGAAATTATTCCTTCTTGTTTAGTTGGGAATCTTATGCACACGTGAAATACAGTGCTCCATGGATGAGTTTTATTTGTCACTATATAGGAAGATGCTTTGCTTCTTAATTATGAACAACCACAATTTCTTAAAAAATAAACTATCTTGATAACAAAATTTCAATACTGTATACTTCCATCAAAATAAAATTTGTTTAAATTTAAGAAAACCTATGGTATTCTATATTCTATCCTCTTCATACTTTTTTTTTTAATGAAATTTTACTAGATATGTTATTGTTATTATAGTACTTTGCTAAAAAAACTAGCAATCAATATTTAACAAATTAAACTGTCCTTTCTTCTTTTTCATTCCTCCTTTAATTTGCTTTGATCTATTAATCGTGTTTCAGTAATCTCCGTTGAGGTTTTGACTTATAACACATCGCTAGCTCTCTTGTGGTATCAAATATTACATATATCTCCCTTCTAATTTGATGATAGGTGCAATAAAACTATTTTATAATCTGAAATTGACAAGTTTATCCCTTCTACGTGAATTTCAAGTTTCTTTATTGTTCTTTTTCCTAGAAAGTGAAAATTAAAGCAAAAGCACAAAATTAATTAATAAAATAAATGCTAAAATGAAAGTCACGAAACATTAGTACAATGTTAGAATTATTGAATGGTTTAAGAATTGTCAATCATCATCGTGTATTTCGAGTTCAGATTTATAAACTATTGCCCTTAAATTATTCTATCGTTTTTAATTTTTGAGCCAAAGAATTAAGATTTTTTTTAAAAAAATGTTTGTAAAACTAACTAAAACAAAAGAATATATTAGTAAGAGTTAGATTAGTCAACTCCTTCTGGAGAAAATTTTCAGTTTATTTAAAAAATCTGATAATAAAATTTTCAAGTTTTTTTTATGGTTTTATTTGCAGTTTAAAGAAAACAATTTTTCATAAAATTTAAAGTCAATTGTTTTTCCCTCTTACGAAACAAAGGGGAAAAAGACATGACATACCGTTCAACTTTGTCATTTAGAACTAATAAATCTTCATTACGAAAGTGGCTTATATATACCTCTACTGTTATATCAATGGCTCACATGTACCCCTTTTCCACAGAAGTGAAAAATTTAATTTTATTAATTTATAATTTTTTTATTAAAAAAAATCTATGTAGGGGTATATTTGATCCTCTCACTTATTTTATTTTTTTGATTGACTTTTTTAATTAAACGGCTAATTTAAATTTATTATTTTAATGGTCAAATTTATTTTTTCACTTATTTTCTTGTTAAGTTTATTATAGATGCCCCAAAAAAATTTTATAGGTATAAAAAAACTAAATTACAATATAGCCGCAAAAAATAGTTTTCTATTTTATTTATTTATTTTACTTTTTTCTCTTTTTCCATCCACAATTTTTTTATTTCTCTTATTTTTAAACAAAACAATGAAACAAGAAAATGAAATAAGAATAAGAAACTCAAATAATAATAACTAAAGAAGTCAAAAAATAATTTGTGTGAAAAAGATCAAATATATGATTTTAAAAAAATTCAAAATCAAAAAAATTAATTTTATCACTTTTGTAATGGTAAGGGTATATGTGAGTCAGTTTTGTAATGGTAGAGGTGTATGTGAGCACTTTTATAACGAGGGTATATATTAGTTGTAAATGACAAAGTTCAAGGGCATATCAAACCCTTTTCCCTAAATTAAATAATTCTCTGCTTGTATTCCTTTTATCCATGCAATTAAGAGCCTGGTTGGCATTGTTGAGGCCAAAAACACTTATTTTGAGTAAAGAGCACTTATTTTGAAAAAATAAGGTGGTTTGGCTAATCAGTAAAACTACTTTTAAATGGAAGCAGTTTTTCTGTTGTTGGGAAGAAGTTAAAATTTCTACTTCTTAAAAAAACCAGAAGCAGAAAATTATTTATTTTAAAACTAAAATATCCCTACCATATATACATATTACCAATATATCTCTTATATTATTTATTTTTGTGATGAGTTTTTTGTATGTAATATTAATTTGTGAATAATTTTTAAATTTATTTTGCTTGATATTTTAAGTTATATTTAAATCATCATATTAATATTATATCAACATTTAATTTAATTTTCTTTAATATGTATAATATAAATTGAAAATTTGAATATATACATTTTAATTTAACCAAAAAAAATTAATTAAAATTTTTATAATAGATATTTAGAATAGTTTTAATATTAAAAGTGCATTGATATTTGCCCTTTTTCGTAATTTGACTCTCAAAAGTACCTTTTTCAAGAAATTAGTCAAACGCAATCCTCTTATCAAAAGTATTTTTCAAATGAATTAACCAAACACAAATTGTTTTTTTCAAAAGCATTTTTCTGAAAAGCTATTTCAAAAAAATGTTTTTAAAAATAAGCAGTTTTTAGCAGCAATGCCAAACATGTTCCAAGTAATATTAAATATTTTTTTTCGTATATTAAATGCTTGCTTCATTTCGATTGTTTTGTCCTACTTTTCTTTTTTAATTCGTTTTAAAAAAATTATTTATCTTTTGACAATTCTTTAGTTTCAACTTTCTACATGACATTTTAAAGATTTATAAGATTAAAAAATATTTGGTATTTTTAATTTATAATCATAATATTCAAAAAAAATAATCTTTATTCTTTAAATAACGTGTCAAATGGGAACAAAGGAAGAAGTATGTGATTGGAGAAGGAGAAACTATCTAATTACGCAAAAACTTCCTACCATATTTACTAAATCTCCTTACCGTTTGAAAAAAATTACATTTTATCTCAGTATTTAATAATTTCATATCAGATTTGAAATCGGATACACCTAGATACATATTTTTCACTACCAGATACACTGAAATAGGGAGAGAGTTAAGAGAGATTTGTCTATGTACCCCAGATACATGTGAATCATACTAGGTACACACAAGATACATGTATCTACTATGATTCACATGTATCTGAGATACCAGATACGTGAGTGAGATATGAGAGTGATGAGTAAGATTTGAGATAGGCGAGCGAGATTTGTCTATGTATCCCATATACATGCAAATCCACTTGAATATAGTTATTTAGAATAAATTACACCTAATTTTGACCCCATATACTCCAATATACATGTATTTGAGAGTATCTAGATGCACTAAAATCTGATAAGAATCATAATATTACAAACTAGCGTATATCTAAATAATTAGCTCTGGTGAAATTTCTGCAAATTAGCCATTGAAGAATGCAAAAGACAATCTTGGGAAGCCCATAATAAGCTGGCCGAGTGACAGGCCTCCTGTCGGCCCAAAGACCTGACATCTGAAGTTTGCATGTTAACATGGGCCCTTAGCCCAGCGGTCTGCAGGGGCCATAATTTTCTAATTTTAACGGATAGTTTCGTTTTCTTTTTTAGGAAAAGAAAACAACTTATTGGTCACCATTTTTATTGAAAATATTTTCTCTCTTAATTTGTTTCTGTTTTTATATATTATTATGAATGTGTGTTTATTTTTTAAAGAAAAATTAGGATTAGTTACTTTGAGAATAAGAAAATGTTTTTTCTACAAATAAAGGAGTTTTTATTTATTATATTTTTATCACTTAATTAAAAATAATATTCTCTATCTCTGCTTTCTACCTTTTTAAAAAAAGAATATAATATTAAAGATGCTTCTACTAAAATTAATGTCCATAAAGAATAGAGTTTATAATATGCATGAAGTGTGGTAAATTGATGATGCAAGTCGAGTTAGGAAGTTTAAGAACTTTTCATTGTGTTACTATTTCATATGCTTGGAGGATGTTTGTGATGAAGGTATAAAATTTGAGAACATGTCAAAATAGAAGTACAAGATTCCATAATTGGAGTAGGAAGAAAGGGTTATGTATGCAAATATAGCATTTTTAAAATAAAAGACACTAGTTACATTAAGAATATTTTTGTAATAGCTAGTTTAAATTTAAACTATAAATAGTTGAGAACAACTTTTTTGAACTTAGATTATTTTGGATATTACTCTTAAGAGAGTTAGGGCTAAGACCATTATTGATTGACACTATTTAATAAATTGCTTGCAACAATAAATATTTCTATCAATATAATTGCCAATTAATTCTTGTCCCAAGAAGAAAATATTTCTATAGATATTATTGTCAATTGATTATTTTCTGGTGTTTAGCTTCCTATCCTTTATTTTATTAATTTTAATTTAGAATTTCTTCCACTTATTAATATTGTATCAATTGGTATCAGAGATGAATATAAGTTTGTTCCCGCAAATATAATCCTGGATGTTGAGAAAAATAAGTCGAAAAATCAATCCAAAAAAATTTAAAATTTGCTTTGTTTGTTGTTTGTTGTTTGTTGTTTTCTGACACTTGATTTACGTTTTCTACTATTATTTGTGTCTAAATTCAAAATTTTAAATTATTTAAAATTGATTGATACTATTATTGGGTTTAAAGAGATCTATTTACTCTCCTCTCAATTTATGAATCTTTTCTCATTTGAAAGAGCTTCTAGAAATGTGATATGAAGCTTCCACATAGCAACTTGAATTGCCTCGAAGCATGTTCTTCAGCTGAACCTGTTGTATTTACATATCGGCGGAGTGATTCCTTTAGAATCTTCCCTGCCTCCTCTTCAGATGGGTCCAAGCTGAATACCACACCCCAGTTCAGCGATTAATTGTAAAATCTACAACCATAGTTATGTGGGCATGGCTTTCTGATGCCATTGATGTCTTTGATGAAATGCCATTAATGGGTTTGCTGAAGATGGTAATTTGACAACGGCTAGGGTTTTGGTACAACAATGAAAGAAGGTGTTGAGGACTTAAATTTTATTTTTTTTAATTATGTAATATTTTCTAAAGCAAATTTATTGCTCTCACTCGCCATTAAATGTGTGATATCACGCGCGGTAATGAGTTAGCAAAATAAATGCCATATAAGCTCGGTCAATGGTCAGAGGGGTTTAAAAGTCTCATTTTAATTGAGTTTAAGGGTTCAGTTGACAAAAGACTAAGTAGAAGGATCTGAAATACAAACTCATACAAGTACAAGGGTCCATCAGACCATTTCGCCTTTATAATAAATACTATTCAACCAACTCGAAAACAAGCAAATGATCATAATAAAATTTAAAAATATAAACATTGATTTATTTTTCACTATAAAAGCAATGAATATGAAGATGCACAGACAGAAAAAAAAAATCCTCACATTATTTTGGAATTAAATTACGTCATATTTCCTCCTATCACTTTTACTTATCTACTTTGAATTTTGCACACCTCTTGATTGATGTTTACTATTAATTAGGTCTTAAAAAAATATTTAAGGAATAAGTAATTAATGTCAAGAGTAAAATATGATAAAAATAATTGTGTTTTATTGATCATATGTTAAAAGTGAGATATAAAAATAAAAATCTATTTTTAAAATAATGAACAAGTACAAGGGGACAGAGCGAATAGTCTATATTCATTCCTTCTCCATTAATACATTATTATTGAGCAGTTTTATAAAACCATCCAAGAGATAAGAGTAAACAAACAACATAGTTCTGAAATGAAATTAAAAACCCAAAAACTATCTGATCTTTATAGGCGTGACTTTGCAGGATCCATCGTTCCACTCTGTAATGACCACGAATAAATTTAGCATCCTCATAATAAAATAACAACAATGTACAAAAATTTAACTTATGTACACTACAACAATTATAAGATATGTAGTTATTTTTTGGATGGCTTGATTATATAAAATATTTTGTGCAGTACTGTACTCAATTTAGAAAAACAACATAATGAATTACACTCACCAGAGGAATCCCGCTAGCAGCTTTTTCAGCAAGATAGTCACAAGGCTTGAAAAATATTCCATAAATTTTTGCCCACTCATCCAATCTTGAATAAATGTATTTGGATCCAAGAGTATCTGCACAGTATATGATCCCTCCCCTGCCAAACAAGGATCCAATTAGATCTTTATTACTAGCAAAATTTATACATTATTCTACATGATCATAGTTTTTCTGCAAGAAGAAAATGAATACGCACACACACAATTATGTAAAATTAGCTCTTGCGCCTAACTCACATCCCAAAAGCTAGCTCAAACGGAGGAGGATTGTCCAAACCTGACTATCAATCTCACTAACCACCAATGTGAGACTTTTTTTCATTCTTTAACAATTTAATATGATAAAAACACATACCTGTAAGGGGGAAAGCCTATGCCCATGACAGAAGCAATGTCAAGATCAGAAGCTTTGACAACAATGCCTTCAGCAAGTAATCTACATGCTTCATTAACTAGAGGGAAAAAAATCATCTCGACGATGTCCTTGTCCGAGAGTTTTGCCAACTGAGACAAGTACAAAAAGCAATTTAAGAGTAATTAAGAGAATGACAGAGTAATACAACATGATTTCAATTGCTAAGGATCAGTATGAGAAACCTTAGGATCAATGCTGACACCAGAAATTTCTCTTGCCTTCTCAATGTATTTCTTAATGTCTGGATCAGGCTTAGCTTTGCGTCTTTCATCGTATAAGTAGAAACCTTTTCGAGTTGTTTCACCTACAACAAGTGTCATGAGTCTCTAATCTATCATTTGCAATACTTCGTAACACCTCAAAATAGAGAACTATACCTAATCTTTTATCTTGTTGCATTAGTGGAATAAGCATTGACTTGTAAATTCTGTCGGGCATACTTGATACAAATTGAGCTTCAATAGCCATTGCAACATTGAAACCAACAAGATCAATCAACCTGCATGTAGGAAGTCAAATAAATCCAATCATTGCTAGTTATGCGAACAAAACTCTACATTGAAAGTTGATAAAGAAAAGAATCTTCAGATAATTAAGTACATAGCACATCATGTTTGAGTATATATGTCTTTGGACTGGTTTAGCTAAACAACCATTGTAACATAGGCACATCTATTTAACCAATGAAGTTGCTAGACACTTAACCTGAAAGGGCCCATAACCATTCCAAATTTAGTGAAGGCATTATCGATGCAGTATACGTCTGCTCCATGTTCGACAAGCAAAAGAGCAGCTTGGGTGAAAGGAAAGAGCATCCTATTGACAGCAAAACCAGTGCAGTTCCTTACTATTACTGGAGTTTTCTTTATCTTCTTTCCAACATCAAGCAAGTCTACAATTACTTGTGGAGATGTCTTTTGGGTGCGAACAATTTCCAGAAGTGGCATCACATGAGCAGGACTGCACCAGATTACAATAATCAACAAACAGAATAAATGAGGAACATACAAAATTCTAACATACATCACCTGAAAAAATGAGCTCCAATAATACGATTCGCGTATTTGCTCTTCTCATCCACAATCAAATTCAAGTCAATCGCAAAGGTATTACTAGCAAGTATACAATGTGGAGGGCAGTACTTCTCTAAATTCGTAAATATTTGCTTCTTTAAAGATAAGTCCTCTGTGACAGCCTATTACAAGTTAATAGCATGGCATTATAAGATAATCAATCATTCGGCAAACTATAGTATCTATACGAGAATATATCTGATACCTCAATGACTATGTCAACATCTCTGAAGCTCTCAAACTCAAGAGTACCAATGAGTAGGGCGAGAGCTTTTTCAAACTTCTCTTGACTCAATTTTCCTTTATTGACGCGGCTTTGCAAATTTGCTGAGTGATTAATGCATTAGACATATTATCAAGAGTAAGTTAAAAGTAATAACAGCAAAATAATGACCTTCCTTACCCTTAATTCTTTCGATCCCAGCTTCGAGGACTTTGTCATTAACTTCTTTCATGATCACATGAAAATTGCTAAGGAGAAATGCAGTTGCAATTCCAGAACCCATTAATCCACCCCCAATAATTGCAACATTTTTAACGTGTCGTGGCACTAACCCCAGATCAGTCACCCCTGGAACCTACTTGTGTTGAGACAGTAAATCAACATCTTTATCACTTTTTTACAAAATTATGTAAATATCTACCTAAAATAGTTTAACTTAACTCACCTTCATGGTTCCGCGTTGGGCAAAGAAAATGTGGACTAAGGCCTTGCAAGTGGCAGAACGTAGAAGAACTTCGAATGTTTCATACTCCTGAAACAGAAGAGTGTATGATCATTACATTTGTGACAATGTATTTAGTTCGTAGGGAAAAAAAGTAGAGGAAAAGATCCAGAATTGAACCTTAATAAGTCCAGCACGTGGACTGGACACTATACCCTCTTCAACAACATCAACGAATGCTAAGGGATGATAGAGATTTGGAGCTATTCTAAGGGCTTGAGCTCTAGCAAACTTTAGTATTTCCTTTGCCTCACTAAGAGACTCTATCTTGTCAGTTCTGTAAAGACTGGCAATATTCCAAGGTCTTTTATGCTCCCAAATATCAAGTGCCCATTTACGAGCAGTATCCAATAATTGGTTCGATGAAACTGTAGCATCAACAAGGCCAATTTCAAGAGCTTCCTCCCCTTTAACAAGTTTTGCTTTCTACATAAACAATATGAGTGGAAAAAGGGTGTAAGAGACGAAATTTTCATGATGTGATCGATGCCAACACTGAAATATAAAGGTGAATTGCATCTTACTAGCATCATTTCTAGGGATTTAGCAAGTCCCACGAGGCGTGGAAGCCTTTGAGTACCTGAAATATAACATTACAAGTTCACCACAAAATCAGATTAATTAAAAAAAAGAGTTTATCTTCTTTTACACTGTACATGCTCGTTCGTTAGTAACTTATTAACACATGCATTAGCTTATCCTTGTACATATGAGAAATTTGCAGCTCCATTATCAGATAGTGCATTGAGAATCCAAACACAATCGGGACATGGAAGAGCAGAAATTAGACTCTATGCTTCAACAGACTGCCTTTTTCTTGGTAATTGAAACCATGAGTTCAATTGAATCGGATGTGATATCATATTTAATAAAAATAACAGCTTTTAGATGTGATCTATGTCTATAATTCGATAAACAAGATGATTTTAGCTCTTCAGCTTTTAGTTCTCATGCTGCAGAGGACTAGTGTCCCGATTAAGAAGTTAAACATTAAACAAAAAGCTTGCATACCTCCAAATCCAGGAATTATACCAAGGTGAAGTTCTGGCAATCCAAGTTTTGCATTTGGAGTGGAAATTCGCGCATGACAACACTAATGATTCAAGCAACATAAATAATTAGCAAAATGGATTCATGTCAACACCAGAGAAATCAGGATAGTTTAACATGTACCTACCATTGCAATTTCAAGTCCTCCACCCAAAGCATGACCATCAATCGCCGCTACTAAAGGTTTTTTCGAAACTAACATCATTGAATCAACATTTCAATTAGATGTATTCAACTTTGCGCTTAGTTTAGTGTAGAAGGAGCTCTAAGTTGGAATAAAAATAGCGGATCTAGGGGGACGGGAGGGTGTTCACCCCTAAACAACATGCAAAAGGTTAACTCAGTAGTCTAATACATTCAAAACACACCCCAATGTACAGGGTTCGATGCCAACCATACCCTCAAACTACATTCTATATCGAGTTTAATTTCTAGTGAAAAGATAAAAATGTAAAGGCATACCTTCCACAGTGTCAGTGAGTATATCCAGAGATATATAACCAGGGTTTGGTTGTGCCACTGTGATATACAATATATTGGGCAGACACAAATTAAATTAGCTAAGGAAAATATGCAACAATAGCACTTGTATATATAGGTTTAGATGCTAAAAATGTTTACCTTTTTCTTGTTGTAAGTCAACAAAGGAAGAGATATTAAAACCACCAGAAAACTTGCCATGACAGCCTATCAAGAATAGATATCATATAAATATGTTGGAATTTAATTGATACATTAATAAAAATAAATATTGTGAATTCATCAAATTTAATTACCTGTTATGACAATTGCCTTCACATCATCTCTCCTAAAAGCTTCCTCAATTGTATCTTTCAAGCTGTACAAAACTAATTAAAAGAATGGTTTCAAAATCTTGTAATAATATTTGAAGATCATTTCAGATAAGTGTGTGTTTATCAAACTTGTCCAAGAAATATGAAATTTGAAGTTTATAAAACTTCAAATGTACTGTTTTCATGTCCAAACACAATTTTAAGTTGCAAACTCTTTTCCAACTTGACTTCAAATACCACTTCTTTTTTTTTCAAATATAAACCATTCATGTCCAAACGCCTAAAAACCATGATGAGAAAGTTCATATTTTTGAAGAGTAAAATCATCCCACATCATGGAGAAACAAGGGACACCAATCTTTACAACTACACAAAGATATCTAAAAAAAAAATTGAGTTAATATCGGGTTGGCAATTAGGCGGGTTGGTCAATTTTGGGCTGGTCATAATGAGTTAAGGCAATAATCAGGTCAAGATCTTACCTAACCCAAATTTGCTTGGGTCAAAACGGATTAGGTAATGAGTTATATAACAGATCAAGAGTCAACTCAACTCAATTTTTACTAAGCTTTAATTGTTTATTTGTTTTTTAAAATTATTTTAGTACCTAATAATTTTTTTATTTTTTATTATGGCTATGTATAAGTATAACATACCAAATTGAAAAAAAAAGTTTTTTAAAAATATTTTGACAAAAATTTTCATGAGTCAATTCGAGTTACATATCAATTCAATTTTTAATGAATTAGGTTGAAATGGGTTGAGCTAATGAATGAATGGGTCAATAACCCGCCAAACTTGAACGGGTTGGACGGATTAGGTTTAATTTTGCCACCCCTATTAAAAGGTTAATGAATTACGAGAATTTATCTAACAAAATTATTCCACTTTATTTTATATCAATAAAATCACTCAACTAAATATTTTTATCTTTAAAAATTACTTAACTAAATTTATCACTAAAATAAATTTAATATGAGAAAATAAATTATTTTTTATGCCATATAAATATGGACCCCACAAATAAACAAAAAAAAAAATTAAAAATCATTATGCTTCTCCTTTTTTTATTTCTCCAAGAATTCTTACTGAAATAAAAAAAAGAGAGGCTCTTTTGGAAGATTTTAAAATATTTTTCATGCTGAAATTCTTCTTAAACAGTTGATTCTTGTATTTGGTGTCATTAGAATGTCATTTTCTTGAAAGAGTTAATAATATTTTCCGACTTCGAATCAAATAATTCTCTTGTTATTGAGGAATTAAATTAAGTTCAAACGCATTAAATTAGGAGGTGTGACTTTATTAAAGAACAATTCGGTTTACAAAATATTTTGTGTTAGCAGAGTTCATACAAAAGTTGTACCAAGGTGTGTGACATAGATATTCTATCCTAATACAAGCATTAGTAATTGTTTTCATAACTTTTCCTCGGAGACAACCTATCCTATTATTTGACACTTTCTTCTGTTCTAAAATAAATTGACGACAATTTGATATTAATTAGGAAATGAAATTATTATAAACTGATTTAAATATTTGGTATTAATAAAATCAATTATCAATTTTACTATTTATTTTCTTTTTGCAAGGCGATAAGAAATACTAGATTTTCTTGAAAGTCTTTAAATAAGTTGAAATGAAATATATAACAACTCAAATAATAGAAAAGATTTAATCTTTTAACGATACACAATAAATTAGACTTACCATCATTGCATTATGAATGATACTAAGAAAACATAACAAGAATATTATAGTAATACAAAACTTAGTACTGACTTTGTAACATTATAACAATGATTAGAGTTGAACATAATACTTCAAGGGCCCTGTACTTGGAATCTACAACCAATACATTTGGTTGATAAAAAATCATGCCAATAAGAAGGAGAAGCATACTGATTTTAAAAAAAATTTGTTTATTTATGGGGTTCATTTTTACTTGATATATAAAATAAGTTATTTTGTCATATCAAATATAGTTTAATGATAAATTAAGAAAGAGGAGGCATAATGGATTCTTTTAATTTTATTTATATGTGGAGTTCATGTTTACACGTCATATAAAATAATTAATTTGTCATATTAAATTTATTTTACTGATTAATTAAGAAGGAGAAGAAGAAACATAATGTGATTTTATGGGGCTCATATATACCTGGCATATAAAGTAATTTATTTTGTCTTATTAAATTTAGTTTATTTTATCATGTAAGTTTATTCTAAAAATATATGTACATATCTAACACAGAACGAGAAAAATGTAAAAATAAAAATAAATTAGAAGTGGAGGGTTAGATGAGGTAGGGTAGAATTTTATTTTATTTTTTAAAAAAAATAATATCAATTTTTTTAAAAGAAGGGGTGAGGTCTGAATTTTAAAAAAAATATTTTATAAAAAATTTTAAAAAAATAAAAGGACATGGGATTGTCGAGGGGGGAGGAGGAGATGATGGAGTGGGATGAGAAAAATATTTTAATTTTTTTAAAAAAAATATTTTTTTAAGGATAGTAATACTTTAATCTTTAGTTTTTAACTAATATTCCCTTCGTCCAACAATAGTTGTCCACTATATTATTTTGGGATGTCCAACAATACTTGTCCACTTTATGAAATCAATGAATAATTTTACACTTAGTTCCTAATTGACCCTTATCATTAATTATAGTTATTTCCCTATTATATTTTTCAAGACATTGTATTTATTATATTCAAAGGGTACTGATATAGTAAAATTACCCTTTTATTTATAGTTTCTTAAGAACTGTGCAAAGTCAATAGTGAACAAGTATTGTTAGACAGAGGGAGTATTAATAGTTTACTTAATTTTTGTCAAAGTGGAATATTTTATCCATGTGAAATGCCACGTGGCAAGGCTTTTGCAAATAAAAGAGAGAGTGTATTACACACACCACTGACGTGTGTTTCTCAAACTAATAAGTAATAAGTGATAGTTTAGGTATGAAACAAAAAAAAAAAGGAATAATTTGGATGTGTTATTAACACTTATCTCTTTAATATATTAACTGAATTTTTTTTGAAATTTTCATAAATCTTTAAAGGATGGATTGTTGTTAATTAACATACCATCTAAGGAAAGAGAATTGGCAGGAGGGTTAATAATGGTGATGACAGCAACTCCATCAGCTCCAACCTCAATGCTAGCTCTACCCTTTGACTTCATTTTACCATCAACAGATGGGAGCTAGTGTTAGAAGTTGCATTATAAGTAGTTGAGAGAAACAAATTAACCTAACAAACAGTCAATCATAAGGAACATCACATATAATTCATGTTAAAAATAAATTGTTGTGTTTGTTATGACATCCTCAATCTTTAGTTGCTTAATTTGCTCTCACTTGCTGTTTTCAATACAACATTCTACCTTACTAATGCGGTAATTGGGGATCATTTGGTTTGCATGATGCCAGTCATTAGAGGATTTTAGTAATGAATAGTACCAACGTTGTGGTGCAGCAGTGGACTGTTTCTCCCTAACCAGAGGTCTCGAATTCAAGTCTTGGATATGAAGAAAATCCTGTTAGGAGTGCCATCTCCGAATGAACCCTGCAATGCATGATCCAGATTAATTTAAACCGCATACAATTAATAGGCTTTCTAAAGCATCAAGTGTTACAACTCCTCAAATGGAAGTGAAAAATTGGGTCACAGTAAATGCATCTAAATAAGGTTACCCTATTGGAAATCTTACGGAAAATACCTTCTTTACGAACACGTGTATATATGGAATTCACTAAAGTTTGAGGTGAGTCAGACACTGTCTTTAAGGATATTTCACATGAAATAGGTGTATCCCCCAAAATTCAACAAGTTTTTCTAATAGAAACTAAGAGCTAGAATTTAACAAAGATTTTATCAAAGAAACATTTATATTGAAAAAACAAGATGTTTGGCTACTCAGTAAACCTGCTTTTAAGTGAAAGCAGATGCAGTTTTTATTTATTTCAAAATCAAAATATCTCTGTCATATATACATATTTACCGATATATCTCTTATAAGTATTTAGTTTTGTGATGAATATTTCAGATGTAGTAGTGATTTGATTTTTGAAATGATTGTTAAATTTATTTTGCATGAACTTTTAAATTATATTTAAATCATTATGTTAATATTATATCAATATTTAATTTATATTTTCATTCATCTATGTATAATATTGATTGAAAATTTGAATATGTACATTTTAATTTAATAAAGTCAAAAATTTAATTAAAATTTTTATAATAGATATTTATAATAATCTTAATATTAAAAGTGCATTGATACTTGTCATTTTTCGTAATTTTTTTCTCAAAAGTACTTTTTTTAAAAAATTAGTCAATTACAATCCCCTTATCAAAAACACTTTTTAAATTAATTAGCCAAACACAAATTGTTTTTTCTCAAAAACACTTTTCTGAAAAGCTATTTTAAAAAAGTGCTTCTAAAAATAAGTAATTTTTTTGCAACAATGCCAAACAGGCTCTCAATCATCATAGACACTATGCAATTATACAATTAAATAAGCTTTCTAAAGGATCTAGTGTTAAAACTACTCAAATGGAAGTGAAAAATACGGTCAAAGTAAATGCATCTAACTAAGGTTACACTTGTTGAGAATCTTATGGAAAATATGTCGTAGTAAATGCATCTAACTAAGGTTATACCTGTTGGAAATCTTACAGAAAATATGTCCTTTACGAACATTTGTATGGAATTCACATAGCTTGAGGCGTATCAGACACTGTTCTTAAGAATATTTAATTCACCTGATATAGGTGTATCCCTCAAGATTCAACAAGTTCTTCTAGTAGAAACTAGAAGCTAAAAACTTACAAAGATTTTATCAATGAAAACTTAGCACTAAAATATATGAAAAAAGATTATCATCTTTTTCTATCTCATGAAAGTAAATTCAAAGAAGCTTATATAGGCAACAAATGGACCAGAGGCTAATAATTAGAGGTAATAACAATAAAGAATATGATTCAATTGTCAGAAATAAACGCTAGATTTAAAGGAAAATTAATAGCTACTCATGCTATTCAATAAGAAATAAATCTAGATGATAATATAAATACTTTTTTTTTAAAATACTAGAATTATTTTTCCAACAACACCATTGATATCCGGGGCTTCTTCCTCGAGTCCTGTCATGATCGCGCACTCGACGAAAGAGCTTTACAAGCGGCATTGCCCTTCTTCACTCACACAATATTGCTGGATCGGGCTTTCGCCCATTGTCCAAGATTCCCCACTGCTGCCCCCCGTGGGAGTCCGAGAAAGAGAAGGGGCGTGGTTGGTGTGTCACTGGGTCGGTGGGGGAACCCGTAGGAAGGGGGTAGGCTAAAGCTTGCTGATGGCTCTACTACTCCCATTGTTGGGAGTGGTACTGTGAAAGAAAACCATCTGGCCCTTACCCTTGAATTCTCTTTTATATGTTCCATATGTCTGCCCAAGACCCAGACAAAAAGCTTTGTACCTTACCACGGAAACTCCGCTATCAATGTCGTCTGGCCCAGTTGCCCCAACGATATGCCTAATAGGCATATTGCCTAATGTTAATTATGTATTAATTTTTTCCCTTATATGTTTAGGAAGCTAATAATTTCTATTGATTTAAAAAATTCATTATTCTAATAGATTTAGAGCCTGCTTGGCGTTGCTGCTAAAAACTGTTTATTTTTAAAAGTGTTTTTTTTTTAAAATAGCTTTTCTGAAAAGTGCTTTTCAAGAAAAGCAATTTGTGTTTGGCAAATTCATTTGAAAAGTGCTTTTGATAAGCAATTTGTGTTTGACTAATTTTAAAAAAAAAGTGCTTCTGAGAGTCAAATTACGAAAAAAGGGCAAGTATCAATGTATTTTTAATATTAAGATTATTTTATAAAGAGAAACTTTTTAAATATCTAATATAGAACTTTAATTAAAATTTTATTTTAATTAAGCTAAAATGTACATATTCAAATTTTTAATCAATATTATACATAGATAAATAAATAAAATATTAATATAATATTAACATGATGATTTAAATTTAATTAAAAATATAAACCAAAATGAATTTAAAAATCATTCCACAAATTAAATCGCTACATACAAAAAATTTACCACAAAAATAAATAAAATTCTTCATACATCACAAAATTTTTCAATGATTTCCTCCCTAATTTTATCATGCAATATTTGCATAGTGAGAAAATGGTCTAAAGCCCCCCCAACCTATACTCGAAATTCCAACTACACTCTCCAACTTCACGGGTGTCCTATCACCCCCCTGAACATTTTATTACTCTATTTATTACACACTTGAGCGCTGACCTGTACACATAAATCAAACATTTTATTTCTCTCTTTATTACGTGATTTTCACGCGCCCATTTCAACCTTTTCTTTTCCCTCCTAAACATTGAACGACCCTCACCCCCAATTCTTTCTTTTCTCTTTTCTCCTTTTCATCTGATTACAACATCTAAATACGGATTTCTGGTGATGATCCAACCGTTCTTGTGTGTATTTTCAACTTGATTACGTAGTTTATCAACTGATTCAGTAAAGGTTAGTTCTTTGTCCCTTATTTCGAGTTTGTGCTTTATTAGGGTTTTTTGTTAATTCGTAAAATTAATAGCAATATTGTGTGAAATATTATGTGTGGCTTACTATTATAGTGTGTAGGTATTCAATTTACACCATATTATACCACAATTTTCATGAAATTAGGTTTTGCTCTTTCTCGTTTAAGTCGCATAATGTTGTATTTATGTTTGTTTTAGTATTGTGTTCATGGAGATAGAAAGATGCTACTATGTTGTATTTATGTCGTCTTAGTATTATGTTCATAATGCTACTATGTCTATAATTATTATTCTATTTTGTTATTGCCTTCAGGTAAGAGATGAATGGGTTTACTTTGATTACTCTAAGGTGGTACCATGGTGGGGTGTTAGATTTAAGTAGTGGGGAACTAATATATAATGGTGGAAAAATTTCAGAATTTTTGGATGTTGATGTAGATACGATGTCATATTTTGAGTTGAGAGACTATATTAGAAGCTTGGGATATAGCACAACCTGCACCTTTAGTATTAAACCACCTAACAATGGCATTTTGGTAGATGTTGATAATGATATGGATATTTCAGACATGATGTGTTCCTTGGAAGATGGAGATGTAGTGGAGGTATAAGTTAATAATTTGATTGAAGAGCCAATTGTGGGGCTCATGCTAATAGAAAATGATAGTCATGTGAATATGGGAGAATCTGGTTCAACTTTTAATACAAGGCCTAGTGAGAGTGAAAACTTTAACTCTGGGGTAGGTGAAGACCATTTAAATAGTGAGGACCCTTCTGCAACTTTTTCAACCTCACCTTCTTTCACTACCACACCTCATGCTCCTACAGATGGTGCTCCTGCTCCTGTAGATGGTGCTCATGCAGATGGTGCTACTGCACTGGATGATGATATAGATGTTGGTCCTGTTGGATTTGATTTCTCAGAAGAAGTAGAGGATTCTAATTATCCAACTGAGGATAGTGTTGAGTCTGAAGGTGAATTAGTTGGAGATTGATGAGGAGGAAGAGTATGGTAGTGATGCGCATGAGGAGGTTAGGGAGTTGATGAGTGAACAGAGAACTTTTCAAAGGAGGAAAAGAAGGGAAAGAGTACCAGCTGACAATGAAGAGGTACCAGTAGGTGAAGCTGGACCTGATCTAGGTTTTGATAAAACTGAAATAGGTAAAATAAGTCATGAAGGAAGGCTAGGAGGTGATGAGCCTTACATTGCAAGTTCTGATGAGGATAGTTTTGAGTTAGATGAAGATGAGTGTTGTGATGATAATGAACATGAAGTGGCTGAATCTAGTAGAGTAAAAAGGGTAAAGTTGTCAAGAAAAATGAGGACAACAACAACTACAATCATTCATGACCCCACTGCAAAGAAAGTTGTGTGGCAGTTGGGTATGGTGTTTAAAGATGTGAAAGAATTTAGACAAGCAATAACTAAATATGCAGTAAGAAGGAGGGTTCATGTGGAGAAGTGGGTGAATGAGACAAAGAAAGTTAGAGTTAGATGCAAGGATGGTTGTCCATGGCTTTTGTATGCATGTCTTGACAAGACAACAAATAATTTCAGGATAAAAACTTACAACCCAAAGCATACTTGCAACAAGACAACTAGAAATTACTTGTGCAATGCCAAGTTTTTATCTGAAGCCTATAGAGAAGAATAACTGAGCAACCAAACATAAGAGTCTTCAAGTTGCAGGAGATGACTAGGAAAAAGTTTAAACTTTATGTTGGCAAGACTACTGTGAGAAGAGCAAGAGCTAAAGTGTTGAAAGATCAAATAGGTGATCATGTTGTGGAATTTGGAAGAATTCTTGACTACAGGGATGAAGTGTTGAGAACCAATCCAGGGACCAGTTGTGTTGTAAAACTTGGTGAACCTGATGCATTTGGCGAATCAATATTTCAGAGTTTTTACATCTGTTTTGATGCTTTAAGGAAGGCATGGGCACATTGTAGAAAGTGCATAGGCTTAGATGGTTGTTTCCTTAAATGTGTTTGTAAAGGCCAGTTGTTAGTTGTTGTGGCCAAGGATGGTAACAATCAGATGCTGCCACTTGCTTGGGCAGTAGTTGAAAAGGAGAACAGAAACTAATGGACCATGTTTGTGAAGTGCATAAGAGATGACCTAGGACTTGGAGATGGTGAAGGTCTCACCTTGATTACAGATACATAGAAGGTATGTGAACTTCATATGTATTTGTATGTATTTATTTTCACTTTCTATATCTAATTATGACCTAATTATCATCTATTGCAGGGATTATACGCAGCAATTGAAGAGCTATTAACTCATTGTGAACATAGAAAATGTGCTAGGCACATATTAGCTAACTGGGCTAAGGATTGGAGGGGTCTTCAAAGAAGACAACAATTTTGGAAGATAGCTAAGAGTACATTTGAGTCTCAATGAAGGAAAAAATAGAGAAGATGAAGTTGTTAGGTTCAGAACAAATGATAGATGACTTAATGTACTATAACATTAATTATTGGTGCAAAGTTTACTTTAACACTGAAGTGAAGTGTGATTCTGTAGATAACAACATGTCTGAGTGTTTTAATGCATGGATCTTGGCTGCTAGACACAAGACCATCATTACTATGCTTGAAGAAATAAGAGTGAAGATAATGACAAGAATAGCCAATTTAAGGGAGTTTCCAAGTACTTGGAAGTGTAATTTCTCTCCAATGGCAATGAAGGTTTTAGAGGAGAACATTAGTAGGTCTATGGACTATACCATTGAGTTTAATAGAGTTGCTGGATTTGAAGTGAAAGAAGGGCTTTGTCAACACAAAGTGGATATTGCTAGGAGGACTTGTAGTTGTAGGGTGTGACAGTTAAGGGGCATACCTTGTCCACATGTTGTGGCTGCATTATACTTTAATAAGTTTTCTCTTTATGACTATATAGACAACTGCTACAATAAGGAAACTTACTTGAGGACTTATGCCAATGTTCTTAAACCACTCACAAACATGGAGATGTGGCCAGTTTCTACAAACCCCACTATTTCACCACCAGAAATCACAAATATGTCTGGTAGGTCATCTAAGGCTAGAAGGAAAGAAGCTGGAGAAACTAAGAAATCTGGAAAGCTGCCTAGGACTGGACTTGCAATGACATGTAGTATATGCCATGTTAGAGGCCATAACAAGAGCGGGTGTCCTCATAGAGAAGGTGTTGAGTCATCAACAAGACATAGTGCACCATCATCAACACCTAGTGCACCAACATCAGCACCTAGTGCATTATTAAGGGCAGAACCAACAGGTTCAGGCAGAGGAAGAGGCAAACCCAAGGTAATATTTGAACTTATTAATAATTTTCTAACAAGTTTTACTTTTTCTTAGTTTATAACTTACTCTTTCTTTATATGTATAAAACACTCCATCAGCACATAGTGCACCATCAGTAACACATAGTGCACCATCATCAATACCTAGTGCACCAGCACCAGCACCAGCACCTAGTGCATCAGCAAGGGCAGAACCAACAGGTTCAGGTAGTGGAAGAGGCAAACCCAAAGTAATATTTGAACTCATTAAATATTTTCTAACAAGTTTATAACTTACTCTTTTTTTATATGTATAGAACACTCCATCAGCACAATCAGAAGGTCATGAGCCTCCACTAAAAAGAGGAAGAACAAAAAAATCATCAGCAGTAGCACCTAGTGCACCTCCTCTACCTACTGCACCTACTGATTTTCCTGCATCCTCTTCTGCTCCTCCTAATTATCATGCATCATCTTCAGTAGCTGGTACTACTAAAAGAGGAATAGATAGGGGCAGGGGAAACACATCTCCAATCAAAAGGCCAAGAGTTATGGGAATAGGTGTGTTCCAAGCTGCAAATGGCTTTAAAGTCATGAATGTGAGTCTTTGCTATATCATAAACTAAACTATTTTGTTAATTTAGACAGTTTAAAATTTGAATTATATTCATAATTTTATTATAGCCTGGCATGCCAAGTCGTAAGATCTACTCTACTGGTCAAGCAAAAGTGACAAGATCAGCTGATGTAACTGGTGACATTGGTTATACACCAAGTACTACAAGTAAACTGAAATGGAATGGCAAAGCAGCAATCTCAACAAGAAAACTTCAAGAGCTTAGAGAGAATCAAAGAAAGAAGACAGTGGGAAGTAGTTCAAATAATCCAAGTCAAAATAGCACTTCTTCACAATCAAAGATGCCATGGAAATTGTAGTGGTGTTGATGTATTTAAGCACTTCTTAAGTTAGTCCGGTAGACATGCAAACTATTTCACTAAGGGCCTACTATTTTTTATTTTGTTTGTTGGTAAATTCTGCCTTATGTGAGGCCTTATGAATGTGACTTTATTTTGGTATTGAATAGTGATGTTGAAGTATGAATGAATGGTGATGTTGTGTTCAGATGTGTTTATAAATGGTGTTGTGCTGTCTATTCAATTGTGTTGGCTATTCAGTTGTGTTTATATATTGTATTGTGTTGGTTATTGAATTGACTATTCTATTTTATTGGCTAGACTGTTGTGTTTACATATGGTGTTGTGTTTAATTGTGTTGGCTATTTACAGTTTACGGATGAAGTGTAAGCAATTTACACAAGCTTCAATTGAAAACATAGATAGATTGATATATATATTGAGAAAGATATACAAAATTTGTCACATACATTGACAACTCCTCTAAACATAACCATAATACAAATCAAATACTACTTTGCAATAGATTGGTTGCTAATGAACATAGCAATAACACAAATCAAAATACATAAAAATATCTTCCATAGGAACCTACTACACCATTTCCACCTTCCATTGAGCCTCCTCTCCAATATCAAATTATAGTTACTCAAGTTGTCAATATGAACCTGCCTAATCCATAACTCTTGCTCCAACTCCTTGATTTTATTTACCAATCTTGGAAGGATAAAGTTTGATCTTGGATCCACTTCTTCTTTGTCCCTCCATCGAAAATTTTTACAGTTTTTAGATTGAAAAATAGAGAAAAATAGTACATTACCATCAATTGAATATAAAGTGAAGCAATAATGCAAGGGAAAACACATACACCATAGCATGGGCAAGACCAAAATCTTCTTCCCGAATTTAATTTCGACCAAGAAATTTGCAAATTCAGCAAAATTCCATGTTTGCATCTCACTACAGCGTTGAGCATTGGGTCTGATTCATCCATACAAAGCTTATTCAAGTTTTCATTTGCCATTTTTGATGAATTTAGAGAAAATTCAAAGAACCTGAATAAGAAATTAGAGCAGATTACAAACCCTAACTTCAAGATTTAAAGTTGAAATGAACATAAACAACTAAACCCTAGCTAAGCCCAAAAGAAAATCATCAAAATATTGAAGAAAAAACAAGGATTAATGGTGGGGAAGAAGGAACAATGGTTTATTTAATTTGGGGAAGATGACTGTTGCCCATCTCCCAATTTTATTGCCTTTTCTAACGTTTTTTCCTCTTCTAACGCGCCTAGAGGAGGTGTTCTCACCTCCTATGACAGGTCAGCACTCAAGTGTGTAATAAATAGAGAAATAAAATGTTCAGGGGGGGAATAGGACACCCGTGGAGTTGGAGTGTGTAGTTGGGATTTCGGGTATAGGTTGGGAGGGGGGGGGGGTTTAGACCATTTTCTCTTTGTATAGTAGTAGAAGATCTTTAATTATTATTTTTTAAAATTTTACAAAAGTATTGTTGAAAAATATTGAGAAGAACAATCTTTTTTGTTATTTGTTACCCTTTTTTTTTTTGGATTCAATCTTTAGCTTCTTCTTTTCTTTTTTTTTGTCATAATCCTCTAACGTAAAATTAAATTAAATTAAAATAAAATAGTACGTTAATTAAGAAAAGAAAAAAATTTATTTGTTACTTTTTTTAAAAAAAAATCATTCAAAAATATTGTTGGTACCTACTTCTAATAATACGTAAAATTATATATAAAATATAAAACATAAATAATAATATATAAACATAAAATAAAATAAAAAGCTTATCATATAAAAATAAAAAATAAAATTCTTAAATGAAACTTATGAGATATGTTAATTAATTAATAAGAGATATATTGGTAAATAATTTTTAGTCTTTATAAAAATAATTTTTTGCTTCTGCTTTTTTTAAAAAGCAGAAATTTTTAGCTTTTTCCCAACAGCAAAAAAACTGCTTCTGCTTCTATTTAAAAACACTTTTAAGGGTTTGCCAAACACATGATTTTTCAAAAAAAAAGATGTTTTTTTCTCAAAAAAAAAAGAAGCACTTTTGGCCTCCCAACAGCAATGTCAAACAGGCTCTTAGAGTCTGTTTGACATTGTTGTTGAGATGCCAAAAGAGTTTTTTTTTTTTTTAGAAAAATATACTTCTTTTGAAAAATCAAGTATTTGGCAAATCCTTAAAAGTGCTTTTAAATAGAAGCAAAATCAATTTTTCTATTGTTGGGAAGACGCTAAACATTTCTGCTTCTTGAAAAAAGCAGAAACAGAAGTAGAAAATTATATTTTTAAGACTAAAAAATCCCTTTCATATATACATATTTATCAATATATCCCTTATTAATTAATTAGCATATCTAATAAGTTTGGTTATTTTTCATTCAAGAATTTTATTTTTTATTTTTAAATAATAAATTTTTTATTTTATTTTATGTTTATATATTATTATTTTATATTTTATATATTATTTTACGTTTTCTTTTACAGAATTAGAAATAAAGGTAACAACAATATTTTTGTAGGGTTAAAAATATGAAGGACTTTATTTATTTTTGTGGTGAATTTTTCATATGTAGTGATTTAATTTGTGGAATGATTTTTAAATTTATTTTGCTTGATATTTTTAATTATATTTAAATCATCATGTTAATATTATATTAATATTTAATTTATTTATATATAATATTGATTGAAAATTTGAATATATGCATTTTAACTTAATTAAAAATTTTGTAATAGATATTTGAAATAGTTTCTCTCTATAAAATAATCTTAATATTAAAAGTGCATTGATACTTATCTTATTTCGTAATTTGACTTTAAAAAGCACTTTTAAAAAAGAATTAGTCAAACACAATTTGCTTATCAAAAGTGCTTTTCAAATGAATTAACCAAACACAAATTGTTTTTTTTTTCAAAAACACTTTTCTAAAAAGCCATTTTAAAAAAGTAATTATAAAAATAAACAGTTTTTAAATCAATACCAAGCAGGCTCTTAGAAAGGGATACCATATTGTTTTTGTAGGAATGGAAAAACCTTTCTTTTTATATGTTTGAAACTATTTGGAATATATATATGTTTACATCCCTACTTTATTCAAATAAGGAGAAACGTCGTGGTAACTCAAAAAACAAACAACTAATTCAATTAATGCAATTTTAAACGCATTTAAAAGAATAAAAGAATTTTTAAGGAAAAAGGGAGTCGCCACCTAATTTTAGGAAAACTAGGAAACCAATTAATTAACTAACAAAAATAGTCTACGAAACCAATAGATTCTAGGTTAGGGTTCAAATGATTATGAAGGGAATGTATTAGGCATCCTTCGAAATCCACAACTGTGGTTCTCGACTGAATTCATTTTTTCAAATTGAGGAGATAAAATATAATGTACAAGTATAATAAACATGTAATATACATAAATAACAAAGTAAAGCAATAATATGAGAAACGGCCTAAGTTTTGCTTAACGTCAATATATACAAAATAATGAATAAAGAATATAATTCGAACTTCACTCGAATAGCTTCAATGGGAAGCGACTCCGGGGTACCTGTAAAGACACTTAGTAAAAGTGTTAGTAATAAATAAGTATGAAATAACATAAATAAATTAAATAATAACTTAAAAATAAAAACCCGTCTTATATACATAGGAAGCTTTGGAAATCGATGGTAATTTCTTCATCGGCCAATTTTAACATACAATTTCTATAAACTTAAACTAAATTTCCGTCTTTAATAATAGGGAGGCCTCGAAAACCAACGGAGGAATTTTGCATTCGCCAATTAACTTATACTCTATTTAACATGATAAACTACAATAGCCAATAAAATAACAAAAACAAATTTCAAGAATGTATAAAGGTAAAAACAACCGACAAAATAGAGAACATATAAAATATTTGTGAAGTAAACAATAGCCTAATAAATAAAATAATAAGGAAAGAGACTAAAAAAAAACCATAATAACAATAGCTAAACAAAACAGTAACATGAGAAAAACAGAGAAATAGGACGACATGAGCGATTACATCATTAGGCAACGACACTAAAAAAATAAAAGTAAAATCTAGCAAAACAACATCTAAATCAGCAAAGATCTATAAACAATAATATCTAAAGTAATAAAATGATAACTATAATAATAATAATGAGGCTAACAACAACAAGACCAACAACTAACTGTGTGTGAAAATCAATCTTTTTTTTGATTTCCCACCCGGTGTTCGATACTCATATTAGAGCCCGATTAAATTCAGATTTGCGTCAAAAAATTTCACATTAAAGCGCTCCCTAACAAAGGCGACTCCATACCCAAGGAGAATCTATCCCGAGACCTCTTGGTTAAGGATGAAGGAGTACTTACCACTCCACCACAATCCTTGTCCAAAATAAGGCATCAAAGGAATAAAAATAGCTAAAGTAAAACATCAATAAAAAATGAAGTCCTAATCTGTAAAAAGAAATATATATATATATATATATGAAAATATAACAATGATGAGATAAAATAGGAACAAAACAATGATAAAACAGAGGTTACCAAAGAGTAGTATTTTCTGGCCAAATCTGATCGTTTTTTTTTTATTTTCGTGCTTCGCCGGAGATGGAGTTCTGGGTTCTGTTGTTGTTGGTCGGCGTCGGTTGATTTCTAGTCGTTGTGGTTGTTTGTTGGGTTCGTTGTTCGCCGAAAATAGGTGAAAAATAAACGGGGTTTTGGGGCGTTTTGTTCGCTAGTAGCAGGTGGGGGTTTCGTGCGTCTGGCGATGGAGAAAAAGGGTGGAGATCCGGCGGTAGTTTGGAGGTGTTCGGTCTGAGAACAGTAGGGGAAGAGCGATGGAGTTGGGGTATGATTTGGTGTGTTTTTGCCGGCTGTTTCGGTGGTGGGTCGCGGCTGATTGGTTTTCCGGTGGGTGAAGCTGTTGTGTTGTTATGTGGTGGAGTTGTGGGTTGTTGGAGGTCACCGGAAAGCGGGAAAAGGGAGAGGAGAGGGGAGGTTTGGGTCTGGTTGTTTCGAAACAGTGGTGGGGAAGAGAAACGGGGAAGAATAGTGTTTGGTTCAATAGAGACAGTGATGGTGTTTGTGTGAATGAGGGTCTTCTTTTGGTGGTGGAATGATCAGAATCTAGCGAGCTCTTCACCGGAGAATGACAATGAACAATGGGACTCTTTTATGAATTAAAAAATATGAAAATTATTAAATACTAATCTAAAATATTTTATCCATCACTAACTTAATTATCAAGTTATTTTTTAAATAGAAAATTAAAAATTACCGATAGTACAATATCATTATTTTTAAACCGTGGGCTAAAATCATCCGTTAATAAAATATATGTGTATGCAATTTTATCCATATTTGAATGAATTTCTAGACTGTGCAAAAAATATTAAAATGAATAGTAATAATAAAAAATGAAATTTAACAAAAAAATAATTTAATCGAATTGAACAAATATTTGAGCATATTCGACTTTGAAAAAATATAATATAATTAAAATTAACTATAAAAATTCTAAAATTTTGAAAAATAAGAATAAGTATCAATAAACTTATTTAAAATTATAAAAATTGTATTTTGAACCATTGAATGAATACAATTTAAAAGTATGATTTTTTAAAAATGTTAGGCCAAAATTGGATGTCAATAATATATAGCTAAATAAACGGATTTATCACATTTTGGCGGATTGAAAATAGAATGATAAATCCACTCATATGAATATGGGTAAAAAAGATGAATTGAGTAAAATGATTCTAATCCAATTTAATCTCCCAAATAAAGGCAAAAATTTTAAGTCTTTAACTAAGTTAATTGAAATCAACTTTAACAATAATTTTTTCTTACACAAAATGCAAACCCCAAAATGGGTTTCACAACACCATTCTTATCACTTCTTAGTTTCTCTCGGAAAAAGATAATAACAATCAAAAAAAGTTGTGATAGTGTAAAACTATGTTAAAATATTCTTATACATATTTACATGGCTAGTTATGAAAATCCCGTGTTGTGCATGGGCTCAATATTTTTTCACAAATTCACAGGGTAAATAATATTAAATTATATCATTGAAAGTGTAAAATAAATATATATAAATATTATTAATAATTATAAATTTTAAATGGTATTGATTAAATGATATTGAATTTTTACTCTGAGATAAATTCTAATATATATTTGTGCGATAGTAAATCATCTCATTTTTTTATGAGTAGAGGTCCATAGTTAAAATACTTTTCACCATCGATGTTGATTTTTTACTGACATTCAAAATAATAAAGTTATAACTAAAGATAGCTAAACACGGGTTCCATAATTTCGAAAAAATTGTACACTAATTAAATTAAAGTACAACAAAAGAAAAATAATTTTCTAAATTTTTTTTCTATAAATACCCTTGCTAAAGCAAATACGTAGACGGAACTCTCTCTTATATAATAAGAGAATATTAGGTTAAAAAGCTTAGTAGAAAATAGACATAACGCAAACTAAAATCTTCTCAAAATAACCCAGTAAAAAGTAGACAAACACAAATTGATAAAATATTGATTACCTTAAGTATTGTTCATCTACATAATTTGGTCCCAACTTTCCCATGCCTTTTATACAAATAAAAATTAGCCTCTTGGTATATGTATACCAATTAGTTTTATATACCCCACAACTTTGTCATTTAGAGCTAATATACCCCTCGTAATAAAAGTGGTACACATATATCCCTACCGTTACAAAATAGAACATATATACCCCTACCGTTACAAAAGTGGCTCACATATACCCCTACTGTTACAAAAGTAACAAAAATAATTTTAAATTTATTTTTTCAATTAATTTTTTTTTAAATCATATATTTAATCTTTTTCACACATAAATTATTTTTTTGACTTCTTTGATAATTTTTATTTGAGTTTTTTTTTCTTTCTATTCTTTAGTATAAAAATAAGAGAAATAAAAAGAAAGAACTGTGAGTGGAAGAAAACTAAAAAGTTAAAAATTTACGGCTGTATTGTAATTTAGTTTTTGTATCCGTAAAAAATATATTTGGGGTATCTATAATAAATTTTACAAGAGAATAAGTGAAAAAAATAAATATGACCATAAAAAAGTAATAAATTTAAATTAGTCGATGAATAAAAATAGTCAAAAGAAATAAACGTGTGATAAGGATCAAATATACCCCCACATGTAGTAGCTTTTTAAAATAATTAAAAAAAGTTTTAAAATAATTTTAAAAATTATCTTTTTACTTCTGTTAGAGGAAAAGGGCATATGTGAGACATTTGTATAACAGTAGGGATATATATGAACCACTTTCTGTAACGACCCTCTTAGTCGTTTTATGAGTTTTACCTATTTTTTCTTAGTTTAACCTTTTTTAGTAGCTTTTATAAATAATTTATGACTTGTAAAAACGAGTGACGTGATTTTTAGATTAAATAAAAGATTATTTTTTTGTTGTTAATAATAATAGAAAAAAAGAATTTAAAAATGGGTCAAGCCCAAAAAGAATTAAAATAATAATAATAATAATAACTTTTTTAAAAAAATGAAAAAAAGGGGCAAAAGCCCTAAAAGTTAAAAGTCAGCTACGCTGACAGTATCACTAAAGGAAAAAAATAATTCATGGGCAGTACGTAGAGGAGAAAGAAAAGAAAGAGGGAAAATATGGGGGGGGGGGGGAGGGGGGGAGAAGAGAAAAATTTAGATTTTCATTCCAAAACGTTAAGGTAATAATTCTCGTCCTTTCTATTAAATTTTTATGTGATTTTAAACAGATTTTTAGGTTAAAAACGTGTTGAATTTATGTTGATTTAAGAAAATATAGCCCTAGGGCTCTTAGAACAAAATCTTGATTTGGGGGTCGACAAACGATCCGTTTTAGCTGAAATTTTGAATGCGAGTTTATTTTATCATGGGTAAGCATAATTTGAAAGAAAATTTCAGATTCGAATTTGATGTCTCGGGATGACTTTTTGATCCGATTTTTTAGCCGAAACTAAATATAGTAATATGGGTGTCATTAGATTCGTATTCTTATGAGGATTATATATTTGATAGATTGGAAATGCTTTGAAGCTTTATGAAAGAGAAATGCAAGATCTTGAAGATTCGTGACATGTGATCAACATTCGAGGTATGTTAAGACTTCCTAGACTTCGTCGAGTGAAATTTTCTAAGTAAAGATTAGCAATTGAATAGATAATGGGTAAGGGCGAAAGATGAGGGTCTCGTACCAATGGTGTGACGGGCATTGGCACGAGTACCAGTGTTATTAAAGGGAAAGTTTATTACTATAATATGATATATTGTAATTCGAGAATGCCAAAGCATATGTGCATTAACTGATGTATTTAGTGACTTGATTTCTTTTGTGTGGTTGTGTTTCTTTATTGAACCCGTATAATGGTGATAATTGAGGTGATTATATGTTATAGCGACATTTGATTTATTGAGATGCTGCATCATCCCCTTTTATTGATATCATATTGTAAACATGCATTGACATGAGATTGAGTATGAGTAAAGGTCTAACACGTGGAGATCGTTCGTGTTGAGATCGAGTGATGATTATAATTTGGACACGTGGAGATCGTCCGTGCGAGGGATTGGTTATGGTTATAAGTTGGGCACGTGGAGATCGTATGTGCTGGGAATTGTGTGATTTTATGATAGTGCGTTGAGATCGTCCGCATAGACACGTGGAGATCGTCCGTGTCGGTATATGGACCTCGCGAGTCCTCCATGAGTCACGAACTCTCGATGTATTTTCGAGTAGTATCGTGTATATACGGTTGAGAAAGTACTTGGCATCTGAGGCATATAATTTCATGGTGCCACATTGCATTGCATCTCGTTGCATCCTTCATTCTTGTTTGAGTATGTGTTTTATTGATGTTGGACATTACGTGACATTTGATTATCCCTATTTGATGAAAACTTAATTGATAGTATACTGTTGACTTATAAAATTAAAGGATTATTTTCTTACATACTCCTATCACTACTTCTTCGTTGTCGGTCTATGAGATATACTGGGTACACGTGGTTTCGTACTCATACTACACTTGCTGCACTCTTTTGTGGTGCAGATTGAATTTTGAATTCGAGCGCATTCCTTGGAGCTTTAAGTCTGAGTTTGGATTATCTTGGAGTTGTGGTGAACTGTTTGGATATTCTGCGGCCCACACCTTCATCTATCTCTATTTATTAGGTTGTTGGTATTCTAATAGGATATTTCTTATGTCTAGACTTGTCATATGATTTTAGAGTTGTATTGACTTTTAGAAGCTCTTGTACTTATGACACTAAATCTTGGGGTGATATTTCAGTTTTCTGCATTTTTATTTAAAAGGCCTAGTATGTAAGATATTTGCTTGCTATACTTATTGGGTTGTCTTACCTATTGGTTGGGAACATAGGTGCCATCACGACTTGTGATTTTGTGTAGTGACAAATTGGTATCAGAGCCCTAGGTTCATCGGTCTCACGAGTACAAGAGCTGAGTCTAATAGAGTCTTACGGATCGATACAGAGACATCCGTTACTTATCTTCGAGAGGCTATGGGACTTTAGGAAACTTCCATTCTTTCATTCTTTATCGTGCATGTGTGGTTCATTTTAAAATCTAAACTTCATTGTTTCATTCTCTCGCCAATAGTGACGAGAAGTTCTCGAATTCATATGTCAACGATATTAATGATGTTATGTGGTATAGTGTGAGATGTTGTGATATGGCTAGTAAGATGACTAGGTAATAAGTATTGTGACTTTGAATAATTCAATTGAGAAGGTTAAGAATAGTAAGAATGACTTGCTCGAGGTGTAAATTTGATAAGAATATTTTAACTTTGTTGGTATTTATTAGGACAATCTCATGGTATAGATATATCACTGATAGATCAATAATTTAATATTGAAATCGTATAATATGGATGCTATGAATATAATTGTAATCTTAGGAGGATCAATTGATTAGGTAAGAGCATAGTGATCTTGATTAGGCTATAATGAGAAGTTGAGAAATAGCTAAAAAAAATATAAGAGGTGATCATTTATGATGAAGTATGAGATGGAAGAACTTTGTATGAACGACTTTATTTCTATCCTTCAGAGTGGAGGTGTACCAAAAGGAAGTTAAATAGTACAAGTTAAGTGACATAATGACCATATTGGTATATTGTTCGTTTGATGGAAGTCACGAGGTGGTCTGGTATAACTCATCAAGAAATAGGAGCTAAGATGGATATCAATTAGCAAAAATATTTAAAGTGGTGCTTAATGGTACATATTGACATATTGAACTTGTGAGGTGTTTGAATTGAGGATCACTAGTATTAGTTGAAACTAAAAGGGAAAGAAAAAATTCTTTAGTTAAAGAAGTTTGAAAAATGATATTTGTATGACACTTTGTGGAAATATCCATAGAGACATGAACATAGTGGTAAAGAATCACCCTACAATTCATGGACTAATATTGTTGTGGTTGGAAATATTATATCGACAAATAACTAACTCTATTGGAGTAACCAAGGTTGTCCCAACTATTGTTCAGTACGCTCTCAATCTTTTATAGTTTTATTTTGATCATGGATATACTTCCTTTTATGTACCTTATTTCAGATTTGAGTATATTTTGTGACTTTCCTTCCAGATTTGTACGTATTCAGATGCCCTAAGATGATTTTTAGTGGTGGATCGATTACATTGATCTTAAGTTGTTGATATGATAGGACAAAACACGTGGATATACTTAATTATTTTGAATATGGTAGATGTTGATATCACATTGGGTAAAGATTGACTTCATCCATATTATGAAATTCTAGATTATTATGTTAGATATGTCGGGTACTCTTAAGCTTAAGTGACAAGACACTATCAGTCCCTATTTGAGGAAGATATTATCATTTTCGATGTTTGAACTGCCAGCATGTAAAGTATAAACACCAGAGACTAGGTGGTGAGACTCAGAAGATGTCTGTATATGAGTGAAAGTTGGAGTGAATTGCCATGAATTTTTGTGTTAGGATTGACAAAGACTTTAAGAAAGATAAGTGATATTTGACTTATCATGGATAGAATGATCGAATAAGCTTACTTTGGATCAATTTAGACTTCATACATGTGAAAAATTTGGATAGAATGTACATTCAAAAGAAAGTTTATTTTCATGATGTGTCTATTTTCATCATTTCAGACAGATTTAATCAGTTCATATCTAATTTTTGATAGTCTATGTATAACGAGTTGAGTATTCGGGTAGAGCGTAGTACAACTTTCATTCACAAATGAATGTCTATTATGGGAGACTATTTAGGTGTTGGAGAATATGCTACGAACACGTGTGACTGATTTTTGTGATCATTGAGATAAAATTCTTACCCTTAGGAATTTACTTATCACAATAGTTACCATTTCAGCATCCAGAGGGTCCCATTTGAGGCTTTGAATGATAGAAAAGGGTTGTTCTCCGATTTATTAATTCGATGCATTGGTGGTTAGACCTTAGGGCATGGATATTTTGAGAAATTTATTAGATAAGGTCAAGCTGATTTAAGATAGACTTCTCACAGCCTAAGAAAAAAAATTATGCGGATCGAAAGATTTGTGATTTGAAGTTTATGATTAGAGAGAGAGTTTTATTGAAAGTATCGCCCATGAAGGGTGTTATGATGTTTGGGAAGAAGGGCAAGCTCAGACCTAGATTCATTGGTTCATTTGAGGTACTTCATTATATTGGGGAGATTGCATAAAAGTTGGTTGTCCCCCAGACTTATTAGGTATTCATCTGATTTTCAACGTTTCGATGTTAAAGAAATTTCATGGTAATGGTTGTAGTGTGATTAAATGTGACTCAATAGAGTTCGACCAAAAATTTGACATTTGAGGAAGGTCCTAGTGTTATTATGGATAAACAAGTTAGAAATCCACTTGGAAGGTGGAGTCCAACATACAGAGCATATATTCTCAAATATTCGATACTTCATGTACCCTTTTAATCTTTACGTTCGAGGACGAACGTGTGTTTTAGTGGTGGATGATGTAACGACCCTCTTAGTCGTTTTATGAGTTTTACCCATTTTTTCTGAGTTTAACCTTTTTAGTAGCTTTTATAAATAATTTATGACTTGTGAGAACGAGTGACGTGATTTTTAGATTAAATAAAAGATTATTTTTTTGTTGTTAATAATAATAGAAAAAAAAGAATTTAAAAATGGGCCAAGCCCAAAAAGGATTAATGTTGCCATCCCTAAAAAGGAGCAACATTGCGGTGACTCAAAAATAATAATAACTAATTTTAAATTTAAAAGAATTTAAAAGAAATAAAGGGAATTTAAAAGGGGTTTAAAGGGTAAAGAGTTTAAAAGGGAAAGGGAGTCGCCACCTAATTTTAGGAAAACTAACAAACCAATTAATTAATTAAAGAAAAATAATGTCTACGAAACCAATAGATTCTAGGTAAGGGTTCAAGTAATTCCGAAGGGAAGGTATTAGGCATACTTCGAAATCCACAATTGTGGGTCCCGACTGAATTCATTTTTTCAAATTGAGGAGGAGGTAAAAACAATATACAAGTATAATAAACACGCGATATACACAAATAATGAAATAAAACAATAATATAAAAACGGCATAAGATTTGCCTAACGTCAATAATATGTACAGTAATGAATAAAAAATATAATTCGAACTTCATTCGAATAACTTCAATGAGAAGCAACTCCGGGTACCTATAAAGACACTTAGTAAAAGTGTTAGTAATAAATAAATATGAATAAAAATAAATGAATCAAATAATAACTTAAAAATAAAAACCCGTCTTATTAACATGGGAGGCCTTGGAAATCGACGGTAATTTCTTCATCGGCCAATTTTAACATATAAAGAATATAAACTAACTTTCCGTCTTTTAAAATGGGGAGGCCTCCAAAATCGACAGAGAGATTTTTTCATTGGCCAATTTTAACCTACCAAGTATATAAAAGAACAACTTAATAAAACATAAAATAGCTAAAACCAATCCCAAACAAAACGGGCAACATAATAATATTAATAATAATAACCACAAGAGTAATAGCCATAAATCTAATGAGTAATATTGCAATATAATAATAGGAACAATAACATCAACGACAAAGCAAACAATAAATGGAACACAACCATAAATGAACATAACATTAAAATATATCAATCAAACAATGGTAATATAAGAATAATAGTCAACTATAATCATTGCAACGTTCAAACTTAGCAACAATACAACAAAAATAGATACATTCCATTAACAACATTCATTAGAAGAAACTCCATAGAGAAAGGAGAGAACAATTGAGAAGTAAAAAGACAAGAACCTAAATAATTAAAACTGACACTAGAATAAACAAAAATGCAACTTTCAGAATCATATAAATGATGACAATAAATAAAAACTAACAAAATAAAGGAGTAAAAATGAATAAAAGTAAAAATAAAAAAAAACTCAACCAAACACAACAGATAAACTATATTTAGCAAAATGATAAATAAATATGACTCTAATAAAATAATTGAACCAAGTTTACCGGAGAAACTAGAAATCGACCGAATCTGAAAATTTTAGTCATTCTTGTTGATGCTTCTGAGAACTTGTTTATGGGTCTGGTTATTTCTTGTTGTTCACGAGCTCGCCAGAAAATAGAGATCAAAGACCTGCGAAACAAAGAAAACTCATAGAGGGGGAAGGGTAGGGGTTGGATCGTGGTGGAGGAGGAGCTTGTAGCAGCAAGAAAAGGGGAAAATGGGGATGGGGGTTTTGATTTCGTCGAAAATAGCGAAGGGGAGAGGGAACAATGGGTTTTTCGGCTATTTTGGGTTGTTTCCGATGGTGGGTGGGTGTTTGGTAGAGCTGATTTGGAGTTGTTGCTGGAAATCGATGGGTTTTTGGAGAGTATTTCCGGCGTTGAGCCGACCGGAGAAGAAGAAGACACTGACAGCGTGATGGATCTGTGCTACGTCGGAAAAAGGGGAGAGAGAGCTGTGTGGTCAGGTGAGCTGAGGAAGATGTAATGACTCTCCAGGTTATTTATGTGTTAATTCCTTCTTTCTGTCGTTTAGAGCGTTCCTATAGCGACCCCAAGTCATTTATGACTTGCTGGCACTGATTGTTCGGTCGCCTGGTTGTTCGTTTGGGTTTTATGCCCGTTTTTCTATTTTGGAGCTTTTGAACCTTGAAAAGTTGACTTCGGTCACAACTTCAGGTAAACGACCTCATATGAGAATTCTGACGGATCCATCAGCTCCGGAAAGGCCAAATTAGGCTACAAACATAGTTCGCATGAGTCCCGAGGTTTCCGGTGTGAATTTGGGGCCGATTAGCTCTTTAGCCTTTGGAAATTGGCCTAAGGTTGACTTTGGTCATCTTTCTTGGAAAACACACTCGGATGAAAATTCCGACAGCGCGGTTAGTTTTGGAATGCCGAGTTTGGTCAAGAACGACCTTTCGAGAATTACCAAGAGCTTCTGATCAAAATCCGAGGCCCTTGGTAGAATTTGGCTAAAATGGCATAATGGCTGTGAGACCCACTTTTTATCGAAACGACCACGTATGGAAATTTTGATTGCGCCATTGAGTCCGGAATGTCGAATTTAGTGGGGTAGCATATCTGGTTTATTTTCATCGGGTCCCGAACGAATTCCGACGGTCCGTTCGGAGACTTAAAAAAAATAGCAAAAAATCTGGTTGTTGTTACAGGCCTTTAGCGACCAGAAATTAGACTTATAGCGACCAGAAATGGTCTTTAGCGACCAGAAATGGTCTTTAGCGACGACGTTTGGGTTTTATAACCCAGAAATTTCAGCTTTCACCCTCATTTTCAAATGCCGATTTCTCTCTCATCCGAGCTCCAATTTGAGTGATTCGAAGTCCTGTATGATCGTGGAGATTGTGGCTACGCATTGGAGTGATCGGAATGTGTTGGTTAACCTTCGTTTGTGGTGAAATTCAGCTCGAAGCTGCTGCCATCAACTTATGATTTCTTCTTCATTTTAAATTCATATATCTCGAGTTCTAGAGCTCCATTTTGGTGATTCCCAAGTGTTCGGGATTTCATTGGCTTCGTGGATTTGAGGTTAGGGTTCGATGGGTGTACCACGTTCTGTGTGAAATCGGAGGTAAACCCCTTATTTGGCCTATTTTTGTTAGTTTTAGATTTGTTATTGTTTGGTTGATTGGGAGCGGATCCGACCCCTATTTGATAAACTAGTTTAGGATTAGTGTAGGGGGAAGGATTTGGGACCTTTTGACGGAGTCAATTCCGGAAAATCCGGAGCAGGTCCTACTTTGCCCGATTTTGACCCAAAAATTGGTCTGTCTCCGAATTTGTTAATTTTGGTGTCTAAACGATCATATTGACACTGTGATTCTATTTTTGGTAGCGTGGTAGCAGTCTGAGGCACTTCGGAAGGGAAAATCTCCATTTGAGTGAATCGGAGCGCGCGTGATCGACTTTTTGGTATGTTACGGCTTCCCTTCTTTCTAGACTGAGCCTGATTGTGTAAATGCTGGTTGATATTTGTTAATCTGAGGTGGTTAGTTAGTATTGTTTCCCTTGTTCCCCGATTTCCTCAGTTTAGAGTTGATTGTTGGGTTGTTATGAGCTAGTATCATGCTATAGGTTGGGCTGTTGATTTGATTTGTTGATATGCATGATGTGGGATATCTGTTAGTGGTTATCTGATGTTGCATGAGTGGGTCCGGGTGAACCTGTTTGATGATTGACTGATTATTGTGATTCTGCCTTAGAGTAGGCTGTGATTTATTAACATAGTCTCATGTACCTGGTTGACTTGAGTATGTATCCGACGTCATTTCGGATGGACTAGATCCTTGTAGACTGATATAGTAGACTTGGGTCAGATTATGAGCCTTAGTATAGGTGTTTTCGTGGCTTTCAGACCTTCCGATTCTTTGCCCCTTATAGCTAAGATTTTTGGGATGCTGCCGAAAGATGCCGTTGTTGCACCAATTGTCGGCTGGATTGTGTAGGCTAGGAGCCTTCGGTTAGTATATATGTGAGGGGGGGGGCGTGATGTTTATTCTCTTAGTGTATTGTTGTTGTGGCTTATCTGGTTCGTGACGGCTGGCTCTAGTACGCGGCTGACGTTACTCGGTTATCACTCAGGATTTCCAGCGCTAGGCTGACGGGGGTAGGCTACCCGCTCCGGTCCGCAGTTGACGTTACACGATTGCAGCCCGTTATTTCCAGTGCGAGTCCGTGGAGCATAGGATACTAGTCCCAGCTACGCGATCGACGTATCCGGTGGAACCAGTATTTTCAACGTTAGACTGTCGAGTGTGGGCTGTTTGTGCCAGTCCGAGACTGAGGTTGCCCGGTTAGAGTCCGGCATTTCCAGTTCGTGACTGATGACTGAGCTAGGCTCTGATATTTATGAATGAGCTGGGCTCTGATATTTTTGGCCGACCGGAGCTTTGATGGTAATGATTGGGCGGGGCCTTGGTGTTGTTCTTGAGTTGGTTATTCCTTCGTTTCTATATAATAGCTCTTCTGTGTACCTGTCGGGCTTATGGGGGTCCGTTTAGGTTTTATTAAACTTATGCACGAGTGTGCCCAACGGGTCTTATGGGGGGCTCAACTGGGTTTATTTTAGTTATTTCTTTGTGTTTCCAGCTTTTCATTTTCCTGTTCTATTGACCTATGTTTGTGCTGATTCTATCTTGTCTGCCTGTTTTTACCCTTCTTGCTCAGTCGGCCTATGATGCCTACTGGGTACATGTTGTTTTGGTACTCATACTACACTCTGCATCTGTTTTCGTGATGCAGGTCCGAGCACCAGCTATCAGTGTTGATATCGAGCCTGCAGCGATTTGTTCAGGAGACGAGGGTGAGCACTTGGCGTTTTGGGATTACCAGTCTCCTTCTGTTTATATATTTTTGCTTGTCTTTTGTTTTCGAGACAGTTGTTCCAGTGGTCCACTTTCGGGACTTGTACTCTTTTTAGTAGTTCTGTACTTGTGACTTCCAGGTTTTGGGAGGTGTTGTATATATTATTTTGGTTCCGTTCCAGCTTTCGTGAGTGCTCTTATTGTATGCTTCCGCTTGGCTATGGATTAGTTTCCACCCTTAGTCCCGTTACTGTTTAGTTCCGGGATAGGGTTTTGGCTGGCCTACAGGTGGGTTGATAGGCGCTATCATGACTTGAAAAATAGGGTCGTGACAAATTGGTATCAGAGCGCTAGGTTCGTTAGTCTCACTTGTACAGAACTAGCATCTTGTAGAGTCCTGCGGATCGCAACGGAGACGTCCGTGACTATCTTCGGGAGGCTACATGATGTCCTTAGGATGTTGTCCTATCTTTGTATATTTGTCGTGCGTTGCTGTCCAATTGGTTTCTTGAAATCTCACTTGTGTCCTTCGGTCACAGGATGGCTCGTACTCGCAGTAGAGGTCGACCCCGAGGTCGAGGTGTGGCACCAGGCCGAGGTAGAGAGAGGACTCCGGAGCCGGAGCCTCGAGCAGAGCAGATTCCGCCTCATCCGCTGGGGCCGGGACCAGCTCAGCCACCACCAGCTCCAGTTGTCGCCCCAGATCTTCAGGTCATGCTTTCCCAGCTTTTAGCTGCTATTGGTAGTATGAAGCAGTAACATCCATCTCCAGCGCCAGTTCCAGAGCCGGTTCTAGCGCAACAGGACCAGCCTGCAGTAGCGGCTCCAGAGGTTCATCAGCCGCCAGCCCTAGTTGTGGTTCAGTTAGACCCTTTGGACGGGGTTATGCCTCTACGAGAGAAGAAGTTGCTCGGTGTGTTCCTTAGATTGTCACCACCGAGATTCTCAAGGGCTGTGGAAGAGAATGCCCACGAGTTTCTGATCACTTGCCAGGAGAGGTTGCAGACCTTGGGTTTAGTGGAGTCTAGAGGAGCAGACTTCACAGCTTATCAGCTGGATGGGCCAGCTAGACAGCGGTGGCACTCTTTCCTCAGGACTAGGCCAGTTGGTTCTCCACTAGTATCGTGGGAGAAATTTTCAGAGGCTTTTCTGGCCAGGTTTATTCCACGGAGAGTCAGGGATAGACTCCGTGATGAGTTCTCGAGATTAGAGTGGGGCTCCATGACTGTATCTGAGTACGAGACCAGATTTCTGGAGTTGTCTCGTCATGCCGCCATGATTATGCCTACAAAGAAGGAGCGGGTCCGATGCTTTTTTAGAGGGCTGAGACTGCAGTTGAGGATTGAGTCGCAGTCTATGTTGTCAGCGGGTTGTTCATTTCTAGATGTGGTGGACCATGGCCCGCACCAGTGAGCAGCTTCGTCGCGAGGCCCGCAGGGGCAGTGGCAAAAGGGCTAGGTCAGATGATAGCTTTGGTGGGACCCATCGTAGGTCGAGGGATACCCAGGATCGGGGTTATCAGAGGTTTCAGTCAGGGCAGTCTAGTCGGCCATATTAGGCAGCGTTGTAGACTTCAGAGGGTGATCAGCACCGTCAGAGTGGGTATAGCACCAGTCCGAGTCAGGGTTGATGTGGGTTTCAGTCAGGTGCATCAGGTTGGGGGGCCGACCTCCAGCGGTTAACAGGTCTTCACAGGGTTGCTTCACTTGTGGGGAGCTTGGTCATTACGCCAGGGAGTGCCCTTTTTCTAGATCAGCTTTATCAGCTCTTCTAGCAGCGAGACCGATTTCAGCGGTAGCACCTCCAGCTAGAGGAGGAGGTCAGCAGCAGGGTTCTCGGGGAGGCCCCAGGGGAGGCAGGACATGCGGTAGAGTGGATGTGAGAGGTGGAGGTGCCCAGGGCCACTTTTATGCAGCTCAAACTAGAGCAGAGGCCAAGGCGTCTGATGACGTGATCACAGGTACGGTTCTCTTATGCCATCAATCTGCTTCAGCTTTATTTGACCCAGGTTCTACCTATTCTTATGTGTCAGCTTATTGTGTTCCTCGATTGGGAGTGAGTCCTGAGCCCTTGTCTGTGCCTTTGCGTGTTTCGACCCCAGTAGGGGATTCTTTAGTAGTGGATCAGGTTTGTAGATCCTGTGTGGTGGCTATTCAGGGGCAGGACACTCTGGTCGATCTTATTGTGTTGTGTATGGTAGACTTTGATGTGATTCTAGGTATGAATTGGTTGTCCCCTTGTCGGGCTGTCTTGGACTGCTATGCCAAGACCGTGACTTTAGCTATTCCTGGTATTCCGCCGGTGGTGTGGTAGGGTTCTTGTAGTCGCACACCAGTTGTGGTGATTTCTTGTATGCGGGCTTAGAGGCTGGTGGACAGCGGATGTTTGGCATATTTGGCATATGTTAGAGATGTGAGTAGGGAGGGCCCTACCGTCGATTCAGTACCTATTATCCGAGAGTTCGCAGATGTGTTTCCCGCCGACCTTCCTGGCCTACCCTTAGATCGGGACATTGATTTTTCTATAGACTTGGAGCCGGGTACTAGTCCCATTTCTATCCATCCGTATCGTATGGCACCTGCAGAGCTCAGAGAGCTCAGTGATCAGCTTCAGGATCTCTTGAGTAGAGGGCTTATCCGACCCAGTGTGTCGCCTTAGAGTGCCCCAGTCCTGTTTGTGAGGAAGAAGGACAGCACCATGCGGATGTGCATAGAGTACAGGCAGCTAAATAAGGTGACGGTGAAGAACCGTTATCCTATGCCTCGTATAGATGATCTATTTGACCAACTTCAGGGTGCAACAGTGTTTTTGAAGATTGACTTGAGGTCCGATTATCATTAGCTAAGGATTGGAGCAGCGGACATCCCGAAGACAGCCTTTAGGATTTGTTATGGCCATTATGAGTTCCTGGTGATGTCTTTTGGGTTGACTAATGCCCCTGCCGCATTTATGGATCTGATGACTCGAGTGTTCAGGCAGTACTTAGACTCCTTCGTCATTGTCTTCATCGATGACATCTTGGTATACTCGCGGAGCCACAGTGATCATGAGCAGCACTTGAGGACAGTGCTCCAGACTTTGAGAGACCATCGGCTTTATACCAAGTTCTCAAAGTGTGAGTTTTGGTTGGAGTCTGTAGCATTCTTGGGGCACGTGGTGTCCAAGGATGGCATTATGGTTGATCCGACGAAGATTGAGGCTATTCGTGGTTGGGCTAGGCCCACTTCTGTGACTGAGATTCAGAGTTTCGTCAGACTAGCGGGGTATTACAGACGCTTTGTTGAGTGTTTCTCCACATTAGCAGCGCCTTTGACGTGGTTGACTCGCTAGGATGTTCTATTTGTGTGGTCGGAGGAGTGCGAGAGGAGCTTTCTGAGACTTAAGAAGTTGCTTACTACCGCTCCTATCTTGACTCTTCCAGTTGAGGGCGAGGGTTTCACGGTCTATTGTGACGCATCCTGCGTTAGTTTGGGTTGTGTTCTGATGCAGCAGGGCCGAGTTAATGCTTATGCGTCGAGGCAGCTTAAGCTGCATGAGCGCAGCTACCCCATTCATGACTTGGAGTTGGCAGCGGTAGTTTTCGCGCTTAAGATCTGGAGGCATTACCTGTATGGAGTTCATTGTGAGTTGTTCACTGATCATAGGAGCCTTCAGTATATTATGACGCAGAGGGATCTTAATTTGAGGCAGCGCCGATGGATTGAGCTCATGAAGGACTACGACCTCTCTATTCTTTACCATCCGGGCAAGGCGAATGTAATAGCGGACGCCTTGAGTCGGAAGGCGGTGAGTATGGATAGTCTAGCCTTCCTTTCTATCTCGGAGCGGCCTTTGGCTTTGGACATTCAATCCTTAGCTAATCAGATGATCAGACTCGGCGTTTCGGATTCCAGTCGGGTGCTAGCTTATGTGGGGGTTCAGTCATCTCTGCTTGATCAGATCTGTGGTCGCCAGTTTGAGGATGAGTCTTTGATAGTACTCAGAGATAGAGTGTTGGCAGGTGATGTCGGGCAGGCAACCTTAGATTCAGATGGGGTTTTGGGATTTGTTGGCCGTTTATGTGTTCCCAGAGTTGGTGATTTGATCCAGCTGATCCTTAGCGAGGCCCATGATTCCAGATATTCTATTCATCTGGGCATAACAAAGATGTATCGTGATTTGAGACAGCATTACTGGTGGAGGGGTATGAGGAGAGACATCTCAGATTATGTGTCCCGTTGTTTGTGTTGCCAGCAGGTTAAGGCCGAGCATATGAGGCCTGGGGGAGAGTTGCAGAGGATGCCCATTCCTAAGTAGAAGTGGGAGCGCATCACCATGGACTTCGTTGTTAGGTTGCCACGAACTCCTAGAGGTGTTGATAGTATCTAGGTCATCGTGGATCGATTGACCAAGTCAGCACACTTCATACCCGTTCATACATCCTTCCATGCTGAGAGGTTAGCCCGTATCTACATTTGGGAGGTCGTCCGTCTTCATGGTGTGCCTGCTTTTATCATTTTAGACCGGGGCCCACAGTTCACTTCTAGCTTTTGGAGAGCATTTCAGGGAGAGTTAGGCACCCGTGTGGATCTTAGCACAACATTTCACCCGCAGACTGATGGTCAGTCAGAGCGCACTATCTAGGTGCTTGAGGATATGTTGCGGGCCTGTGTTATAGACTTTGGAGGTCAGTGGGACCATTTCTTGCCCTTGGCAGAGTTTGCGTATAACAACAGCTACCATTCCAGCATCCAGATGGCCCCGTTTGAGGCCCTATATGGTAGGCGTTGTCGCACTCCCGTTGGTTGGTTTGAGTCTACGGAGCCTAGGCCGCATAGTACAGATTTGTTTCAGGAGTCCTTGGCGCATGTGAGGTTGATCCAAGACAGGCTCAGGACGGTTTAGAGTAGACAAAGGTGTTATGCAAACCGCAGGCGTCGACCGTTGAGTTTTGCTATAGGTGACAGAGTATTCCTTCGAGTATCGCCCATGAAGGGCGTAATGAGATTTGGGAGGCGGGGCAAGCTTAACCCCAGGTATATTGGGCCTTTTGAGATTTTGAGGGCAGTTGGCGAGGTGGCTTATGAGTTAGCCTTACCTCTGGCTTTCTCAGCTGTGCATCCAGTTTTCCATGTGTCGATGCTGCGCCGATATGTTCCAGATGAGTCTCATGTTCTCCAGTATGACGCCGTTGAGTTGGATGATCGTTTGACTTATACAGAGGAGCCAGTTGCTATTTTGTCCAGAGAGGTGAGACAGCTGAGGTCGAGAGCCATTCCTGTGGTTAAGGTCCGTTGGAGGCATCGTCCAGTTGAGGAGGCTACCTGGGAGATCAAGTGGGAGATGCAGGAGCAGTTCCCCAGCTTGTTTGAGCCTCATGTACTTCTTAATCCTTACTTTCGCGGATGAAAGTCCTTTTAGTAGTGGATATTGTAACCAGGTCATTTCTGTGTTAATATCTTCTTTATGTCGTTTAGAACGTTCTTATAGCGACCCCAAGTCATTTATGACTTGCTGGCACTGACTGTTCGGTCGCCTGGTCGTTTGTTTGGGTTTTATGCCCGTTTTTCTGTTTTGGAGCTTCTGAACCTTGAAAAGTTGACTTCGGTCATAACTTCAGGTAAACGACCTCATATGAGAATTCTGACGGTTCCATCAGCTCCGGAAAGGCCAAATTAGGCTAGGAACATGGTTCGCATGAGTCTCTGGGTTTTCGGTGTGAATTTGGGGCCGATTAACTCTTTAGTCTTTGGAAATTGGCCTAAGGTTGACTTTGGTCAACTTTCTTGGAAAATGCACTCGGATGAAAATTCCGACAGCGCGGTTAGTTCTGAAATGCCGAGTTTGGTCTAGAACGACCGTTTGAGAATTACCGAGAGCTTCCGATCAAAATCCGAGGCCCTTGGTAGAATTTGGCTAAAATGACATAATGGGTGTGGGACCCAATTTTTGTCGAAACGACCTCGTATGAAAATTTTGACTGCACCATTGAGTCCGAAATGTCGAATTTAGTGAGGTAGCAAATCTGGTGTATTTTCATCGGGTCCCGAACGAATTTCGAGGGTCCGTTCGGAGACTTTAAAAAATAACAAAAATCTGGTTACTGGTGCAGACCTTTAGCGACCAGAAATTAGACTTTTAGCGACCAGAAATGGTCTTTAGCTACGAGGTTCAGGTTTTATAACCCAGAAATTTCAGCTTTCACCCTCATTTTCAAATGCCGATTTCTCCCTCATCCGAGCTTCGATTTGAGTGATTCAAAGTCTTGTATGATCGTGGAGATTGTGGATACGCAGTGGAGTGATCGGAATGTGTTGGTGAACCCTTGTTTGTGGTGAAATTCAGCTCAAAGCTGCTTCCATCAACTTATGATTTCTTCTTCATTTTAAATTTTTATATTTCGAGTTCTAGAGCTCCATTTTTGGTGATTAAAGTCCCAAGTGTTCGGGTTTTCATTGGCTTCGTGGATTTATGGTTGGGGTTCGATGGGTGCACCTCGTTCCGCGTGAAATTAGAGGTAAACCCTTATTTGGCCTATTTTTGTTCGTTTTAGATTTGTTATTGTTTGGTTGATTGGGAGCGGATCCGACCCTTATTTGATAAACTAGTTTAGGATTAGTGTTGGGGGAAGGATTTGGGACCTTTTGACGGAGTCAATTCCGAGAAATTCGGAGCGGGTCCCACTTTGCCCGATTTTGACCCAAAAATTGGTCTGTCTCCGAATTTGTTAATTTTGGTGTTAAACGACCGTATTGATGCTGTGATTCTATTTTTGGTAGAGTGGCAGCAGTCTGAGGCCGTTCGGAAGGGAAAATCTCCAATTGAGTGACTTGGAGAGCGCGTGATCGGCTTTTTGGTAGGTTACGACTTCCCTTCTTTCTAGACTGAGCCTGATTGTGTAAATGCTGGTTGATATTTATGAATCTAGGGTGGTTAGTTAGTATTGTTTCCCTTGTTCCCTAATTTCCTCAGTTTAGAGTTGACTGTTGGGTTGTTATGAGCTAGTATCATGCTATAGGTTGGGCTATTGATTTGATTTGCTGATATGCATGTTGTAGGGTATCTGTTGGTGGTTATCTGATATTGCATGAGTGGGTCCGGGTGAATATGTTTGATGATTGACTGATTATTGTGATTCTATCTTAGAATAGGCTGTGATTTATTGACATAGTCTCATGTACCTGGTTGACTTGAGTATGTATCTGACGTCGTTTCGGATGGACTAGATCCTTGTAGACTGATATAGCAGACTTGGGTCAGATTATGAGCCTTAGTATAGGTGTTTTCGTGGCTTTCAGACCTTTCGATTCTTTGCCCCTTATCGCTAAGATTTTTGGGATGGTGCCGAAAGATGCCGTTGTTGCACCGATTATCGGTTGGATTGTGTTAGGCTGGGAGCCTTCGGTTGGTATATATGTGTGGGGGGGGGCGTGATGTTTATTCTCTTAGTGTATTGTTGTTGTGGCTTATCTGGTTCGTGACGGCTGGCTCCAGTACGCGGCTGACGTTACTCGGTTATCACTCGGGATTTCCAGCGCTAGGCTGACGGGGGTAGGCTACCCGCTCCGGTCCGCAGATGTCGTTACACGATTGCAGCCCGTTATTTCCAGTGCGAGTCCGTGGAGCATAGGCTACTAGTCCCAGCTACGCGACCGACGTATCCGGTGGGACCAGTATTTCCAGTGTTAAACTATCGAGTGTGGGCTGTTTGTACCGGTCCGAGACTGAAGTTGCCCGATTAGAGTCCGGCATTTCCAGTTCGTGACTGATGACTGAGCTGTGCTCTGTTGTTTAGGACTGAGCTGGGCTCTGATATTTATGACTGAGCGGGGCTCTGATGGTAATGATTGGGCGGTGCCCTGGTGTTGTTCTTGAGTTGGTTATTCCTTCGTTTCTGTAGAATAGCTCTTCTGTGTACCTGTCGGGCTTATGGTGGTCCGTTCAGGTTTTATTTAAACTTGCGCACGAGTGTGCCCAGCGGGTCTTATGGGGGGCTCAACTGGGTTTATTTTAGTTATTTCTTTGTGTTTCCTTTCAGCTTTTCCGTTTCCTGTTCTATTGACCTCTATTTGTTCTGATTCTATCTTGTCTGCCTGTTTTTACCCTTCTTGCTCAGTCGGCCTATGATGCCTACTGGGTACCTGTTGTTTTGGTACTCATACTACACTTTGCATATGTTTTTGTGATGCAGGTTCGAGCACCAGCTATTAGCGTTGATATCGAGCCTGCAACGGTCTGTTCAGGAGACGAGGGTGAGCACTTGGCGTTTTGGGATTACCAGTCTCCTTTTGTTTATATATTTTGGCTTGTCTTTTGTTTTCGAGACAGTTGTTCCAGTGGTCCACTTTCGGGACTTATACTCTTTTTAGTAGTTCTATACTTGTGACTTCCAGGTTTTTGAGAGGTGTTGTATATATTATTTTGGTTCCGTTCCAGATTTCGTGAGTGCTCTTATTGTATGCTTTCACTTGGCTATGGATTAGTTTCCACCCTTAGTCCCGTTACTGTTTAGTTCCGGGATAGGGTTTTGGCTGGCCTACTGGTGGGTTGGTAGGCGTCATTATGACTTGAGAAATTGGTTCGTGACAGAAGAAGCCGAAAAAAAATTGGAACTTGATTGAGGTTTTTTTTGGTGGTGGACTTGCCGGATTCCGGCGGAATCCCGGTGAGCTTTTCACCGGAAAATTATGAACACTAAAAGAAATTTCTAAAGACTCAAAAATCTGAAAATTACCCAAAAAATCTTATCCACCACCCTCTAACTTAATAACCAAGCTATTGCTTAAATAGAAAATTGAAAACCACCAATAGTACAATACCATTATATTAAAATCGTGGGCCAAAACCACCGGTTAATAAAATATCTGTGTATGAAATCTTATCCATATTTGAATGAATTTTTTAGACTGCGCAAAAATATCAAAATGAATATTAACAAACGTAACAAATAAAATGAATATTAAAAAAATGTAACGAACGGAACCAATGACATGTAAAAAAATGCAATTTAATAAAAATAATGATTTAATCAAACTTAACAAATATTTGAACATATTCAAACGGTTTTGAGAAAATAATGTAACCAAAATTAACCGATAAAAATTCTAATATTTTGAGAAATAAGGATAATTATCAACAAATTGCATTAAAATTGCAAAATATATATTTTGAACTATTTAATGAATAAATTATTTTAAAATATTAACTTTAAAAAATATCAGACCAAAATTTAGTGTCAACAATTAAAATAATAATAATAATAAACAAATGAAAAAAAGGGGCAAAAGCCCTAAAAGTTAAAAGTCAGCTACGCTGACAGTTTCACTAAAGAAAAAAAAAATTCATGGGCAGTACGTAGAGGAGAAAGAAAAGAAAGGGGAAAAAATGGGGGTGAAAGGGAAGAGAAAAGTTTGGATTTCCATTCCAAAACGTTAAGGTAATGATTCTCATCCTTTCTATTAAATTTTTATGCGATTTTGAACAGATTTTTAGGTTAGAAACGCGTAGAATTTATGCTGATTTATGAAAATATAGCCCTAGGGTTCTGAGAACAAAATCTTGATTTGGGGGTCGAATAACAATCCGTTTTAGCTGAAATTTTGCATGCGAGTTTGTTTTATCATGGGTAAGCATAATCTGAAAGAAAATTTTAGATTCAAATTTGGTGTCTCAAGATGACTTTTTGATCCGATTTTCGAGCCGAAACTAAATATAGTAATATGGGTGTCATTAGATTCATATTCTTATGAGGATTATATATTTGATAGATTGGAAATGCTTTGAAGCTTTATGAAAGAGAAATGCAAGATCTTGAGGATTCGGGCCATGTGATCTACATTCGAGGTATGTTAAGACTTCCTAGACTTCGTTGAGAGACATTTTCTAATTAAAGATTAAAAATTGAATAGATAATGGGTAAGGGCGAAAGATGGGGGTCTCGTACCAATGGTGTGACGGGCATTGGTACAAGTACATGTGTTATTAAAGGGAAAGTTTATTACTATAATATGATAGATTGTAATTCGAGAATGCCAAAGCATATGGGCATTAGCTGATGTATTTAGTGACTTGATTTCTTTTGTGTGGTTGTGTTTCTTTATTGAACCCGTATAATGGTGATAATTGAGGTGATTATATGTCATAGCGACATTTGATTTATTGAGATGCTGCATCATCCCCTTTTATTGATATCATATTGTGCACATGCATTGACATGAGATTGAGTATGAGTAAAGGTCTAACACGTGGAGATCATCCGTGTTGAGATCGAGTTATGATTATAATTTGGGCACGTGGAGATCGTCTGTGCTGGGGATTGTGTGATTTTATGATAGTACGTTGAGATCATCTGCACAGACACGTGTAGATCGTCAGTGTCGGTATATGGACCTCACGAGTTCCCCATGGGTCACGAACTCTGATGTATTTTCGAGTAGTATCGTGTATATACGATTGAGAGAGTACTTGGCATCTGATGCATATCATTTCATGGTGTCACATTGCATTGCATCTCATTACATCCTTCATTCTTGTTTGAGTATGTGTTTTATTGATGTTGGACATTACGTGACATTTGCTTATCCTTATTTGATGAAAACTTGATTGATAGTATACTGTTGACTTATAAAATTAAAGGATTATTTTCTTATATACTCCCGTCACTACTTCTTCGGTGTCGGTCTATGAGATATACTGGGTACACGTTGTTTCGTACTCATACTACACTTGCTGCACTCTTTTGTGGTGCAGATTGAATTTTGAATTCGAGCGCATTCCTTAGAGCTTTAAGTCTGAGTTTGGATTATCTTGGAGTTGTGGTGAGCTGCTTGGATATTCTGCAGCCCACACCTTCATCTATCTCTTTTTATTAGGTTGTTGGTATTCTAATAGGATATTTCTTATGTCTAGACTTGTCATATGATTTTAGAGTTGTATTGACTTTTAGAAGCTCTTGTACTTATGACACTAAATCTTGGGGTGGTATTTCAGTTTTTCGCATTTTTATTTAAAAGACCTAGTATGTAAGATATGTGCTTGCTATACTTATTGGGTTGGCTTACCTATTGGTTGGGAACATAAGTGTTATCATGACTTGTGATTTTGGGTCGTGACACTTTCATAACGAGGGGTATATCAGCTCTAAATGACAAAGTTGAGAGGTATATCAAGCCCTTTTTCCTTTTTTGTTTTATCATAATCTTTTTTTTTATTATTAATTTATTATAAGGAGTTGTGTTATATTATTATGTTCATATATAATGTAGTTTGTTTTCTTCATCTTATTGTTTAGATTGTGTTTTCGTGTATCAATACCAACCTAATTTAGACTTTTGATATCAATGACAAAATTTTATTCATTACATTTAATTTAACTCCTTAATTGTTAGTGTGATGGTGAGTTATAATGTTCCTCTTTAAACACACTTTTTATCTTAAAATATTTATGCTATTTTTCTTTTTTTTTAAAAAAAATTTTACTTTATGATATAGTGTACGCATCAAAAAAAAATTTATATACATTTATTACACGATATACACTGCAAAATACGTACACTTGACTACTTATACTAAAAATGAAAAGCTTCAGAATGTTAAGTTGGATATCATTTTAATAGTACATTAAATCAAAATATTATTAAAAAATCTCATAAATTAAATATTAAATAGTAAAATTTTTATAATACTTTTTATTTAAAAAGTAAATATATCTCATAATAAATATGATTTTTTTTACGACTCCTAAGATCACATAATAAATTATGTCTTTTCTACTACTCATAACATCTCATAATAAATTAGTCTTTTCTACAACTCATAACATCTCACAATAAATTGATTCTTTTCTACTACTCCTAACATCTCATTATAAATAAGTTTTTTCTATTATTTCATTTGGTTTAAATGTTCACATTTCTTTGAGTCTTCTTCTCCATCATCTTCAGTTTCAAATCCTTATAATCTCCGTCTTTTTTCTTCTTTTTTTCCTACTTTTGAAATATTCATGTGTTTGAGTCGAAACAAGATTTTGTGACGTCTAACCACATTTGAGTTGATCATGATGTGTTAAGTATATGTATCAATTTAGTTATAATTTTTCATGTATGATAGTAGATTTTAGGAAATAAATACTTTTATTGTAGTTTGTATTTATTTTAAATTAAAGTACTATATATGTTATTAAAGTAACATTAAATTCACAAATTTTCTAACCTCGACTTATAAGCTTACTTCTTCCTTTTTTGTGTGCTTCCATTTTTATTTTATAATACGAAGAAAGTCGAATAATATATATATCATTTTAAAAAAATTTCATTTTGCGATATAAACTTATTTTAAATATTTAAGATAAACGTACAATGCATGTTCCCAGAGACTAGTATATATATACTAGAAGGAAAAGTTCGTACATAGCACAAGTCCACATGGAGAACATTAATATGTTGGTGTCATAATTGAATCTCAATTAATTAAAGGTAATAAAATCATACGTATTTCCATAAACTGAGTATTGAAAAATCAAATAGATTATTAAGTTGAGGCTATTGTCTTCATGATCTGGGAGACCCCTGGACTTGATTCTTTTTGTCAGTTGATCTACTCACTACTTTACCAATTAAGCTCTTAAATCCATTAAGTTGAGTCGTCTAAAAAAAGGTTCAAAATGTTGTGTTTCAATATATTCAAGGATTTAGTTGGCACAGTGATGAGTAGAAGGGTCCAGCTGATAAACAGAGTCAAGTACAAGGGTCTCTCAAGTCATTCCGCCTATTTCAAATTATCTGAAGTTTAAAATTATCTACCACTCAAAGCCTGGAGAAGTGTGAAAGAATAAACAAACATGCATTTTTTAATAGATAAAGCAAAATTAATTAGATTTACGTTAAAGGAGTATTAAAAAATACTTTGTGCCTACACATTATTTACTTTTGTCATGGATGGTCAAGCTTCATTTTTGTTTAATAAGCCTCTCTTTTGGAATTGGTCACTTCTGTAATGACCTAGTTGGTCATTTTTGGTATTTTTGTGAAATTTACCATTTTGTCCCTTTCGACTTTTGATCCCGAGTTATTCTTGATTAAGTTTTGAAATTTGATTTCAAACCTTGAGTAAAAAATTTATATTTTGGTAAGTTTTGAGTTTGAAAGGCTAAGTTGCTTAAAAGTGGTTTTTGGTGTCATTCGGGGTTTGGATGCTCATATCAGAATTTTGAGGGTTCCGTTGGATTCGGGGATGATTTTAGGCATAGGTGAGGTCTTGGTTGAATTTTCGGAGGTCCCAAACTTATTTTGACCTTTTTTAGGCATTATGTTCTATTCTTGTGATTTTCATGGATGTCGGGTCAAGGAGACCTCATATTCGTGTTTTGACGGTTTCATTGAGTCTGAAACGTCGAGTATAGTTGATGTACTTATATGATTTATGTGTACGGGGTTCTGAACGAATTTCGAGGGTTCTTTCAATGTTTTGAGTGTTGGTTGATTTTCTGGTGTCCGTGATCTGGTGCATCTCATGATTGCGAGGGTGGGCTCGCTTTCGCGATGCTCGCATTAGCGAGGTCTAGTTCGCTTTCGCGAAGGTTCAACTTCCTTGACCTTCGTGATCGCGAAGGGCCTGTTCGCGATCGCAAGCTTCGCAAAAGCGAAGACCGACTTTTTATGGGGTTCGCTTTTGCAGGTCGCTTTTGCGACATCAGAGGGGGGTTTTGACCTGTCATTTTTAGGGTTTAAGCCTCATTTTTCATTTTTGAGCTTGGTAAATCCTTAGAGGCTATTTTTGAAGAGATTTCTTGTGTTAAATCTTTGGGTAAGCTTTTGTGACCCTAAAAGTTCTTTTCCCTTTGATTATTTATGGATTTTAACATCAAAATTTGAGATTTTGATTGGTTAATGACAAGATTTTTCAAGAACTTAAGTTCTAAACTAAAATGGAGATTTTGAACTGATTTTGATTTCTTTTTCGAAATGGTTTTCACTAATGAGTTCCTGAAGTCTTGAATATCATTTCAAGTATTTATTTTCTGATTCAAACCTCCTTTTCGAAAACAGGTTTTGAGTTAATTGACCGATCTTTTCAAAGTAACTAATGTGGGTATTGTTATTTCCAGAAATTTATTGTGAATACTTGATTGATATTGATTGTATGGCTTTGGAAGTGATTCAGAAGGGGAAAACGCAAGCCTTGGGTTGATTAATTAATTGCATTAGGACAAATGATCTCTTAAACTTTGTAATTTAGTAGATTGTCTACTTCTCTTCATTGTATGTGTGTGATCTGAGGAAAAAAATATATTTTCTTATCATTAATTGCTTCATATTTATTATTTATATTTGTCCTTTTTTAGCATGGATTTTATGGATTGTGCTAAATAGTGTATTTTATTTGTAGGATTAAATTGGTACAAAGTTGAAGAAGTTTGGAGCTAAAATGAATTAATTATGAAAGATTGAAGAAGGAAAATCAAGCAGGCAGCTTAATGGATTAAATTGAATATTATATTAATATTTATATATATGGAAAAGTTGGGAGAGGAAAGCAAATTGAGGTGGTTGGGCAGTGTTCACGCAGACGTAGGAATCCAATTCCGTTTTGGTTTTGGGTTCCTAATTTGTTTTGGACTCAGTTATTTTATTCAGGGTATTCTACATCTATAAATAGTCCATAGAAATAATTATTGGAGGAAAGAATAGACTTTTGAAGGAATACACTTTGTAAGGAAAAATTGTCAATACTTTTTAGGGTTCTTTTCTTCTTCTTTTTCTTAGGTATTAGTAGCTAAAGACCCTTGTTCTGGGGCTGCGGCCAAGGGTAATTGTTGAACATCGATTTTTTTGAATTAATGTTGGTTATCGTTTAAATTATTTTTGTATTCTTGTTTTAGTATTTCATGCTTGATCACCATAGAAATAAATCTATTGTCTATTCTTGGACTCGAGAGATAAAGAGGTAGATAGACCAAAGAATGCAAAAAGCTTGTTCTAACTTTGTTTAGATTCGTGTTCAGGAGTGACGCCCGGACGAACACCTCGCTTGGTTACGAAACAGGATGAAATATAAATGCTCGCCAATTGGACTGCCTATCCCCGCTCAACGATGTAGTTAGACAGCTAGTTGGAGTAGGAGATTAGAGGTCGAGAGATCATGATCATAAAATCAACCCTGTAAATCAGTAATTTGATAACCTTAGTTAATTCATTACATGAGATGCGATACATGAAACCCTATGCATGTTGCAGCCCTGGAATGGTCCCAATCACTGTAAGTTAATCTTAGTATTTAATTTTTGCATTCTTTTATTTCTTTTGACACTCTTAAATAAATAATTAGACTAGTATAATTTAGTAAATAGTTAATTGACAAATCTCTGTGGGTTCGATATTCCGGTTCTTAAAGAGCCACTTATTACTTCTGCGACCACGTACACTTGCGTGTGCAATTGGAAGCAACAGTGTGTTAGGGAGTAATTGGGATTGAGGTGAAGGGTTTATTGCTACTTGGTTAAGGTTATGAAAAGGTTTCGTGATGATAATAATAAATTGTGAACTGCCTTGTTGTGGTCCCTATTCGATTGATTGATGAAGTGCTTGAATGCATGAAAGCGGACATGAATTGCATGAATTGTTGTCCCATTCGTGTGGTGTGATATTGCTTGTGTGCATTGATTGTTGAACATCACGATGAGACATTTGATATATAGCCGAAGGAAAATGATTTCGGCTAGTGAAATGATATAAAGCCGATGGAAAATGGTTCCGGCTAGTGAAATGATGTAAAGCCGATGGAAAATGATTCTGGCTAGTGATATAAAGCTGATGGGAAATGGTTCCGACTAGTGATTTGATATAAAGTCGATGAAAATGGTTCCGACTAGTGAAATGATATAAAGCCGATGGAAAATGGTTCTGGCTAGTGATATAAAGGCGATGAGAAATGGTTCTGGCTAGTGATTTGATATAAAGTCGATGGGAAATGGTTCCAGTTAGTGATATGACATAAAACCGACGAGAAATGGTTTCGGCGAAGTTGATCATTGTGCTTTGATGCATTTTGATGCTTATGATTGACCTACTTGTTAATTGTTATTGACGTACTTGGTACTTGCGATTGAACTACCTGATACGTGTTGGTTGTTGACTTGTGACTTTTGGATTGTGAATATTGAGCCTTGTGAGCTGTGCATTATAGAACTGTTAGATTGGGCTGGTATCTATGCAAGTTGTAGTTTAAGGAGGTTCGATTGGGATGATATGAGTATTTGATTTCTAGCTAGGTTACCTTGTTTATTAGGTTGCTTGTTGGGTACCGTGTTGTTGGTACTCACTCCTTGCTTCCACACTTGTGTAGGTTTTGAGCCCGGACCCGTGTGATCTTCTTCTTCTTCTTCTTTCGAGGCTTGATAAGGATTTTGAGAGGTAGCTGCTTGTCATCCCGGCGGACCCTCTTGTTTCTTTACTTTATGTTTTGTTCTACTTGAGAAACAAGGACATTGAGACTTGTATTTATCTTTCGAATTCTGTATTTACATTAGTGGCTTGTACACGTGACAACCAGATTTTGGGGTGTTAATAAATGAATAAGTTTTCCACTTTTATCTTGTTCTTACTTTACCTTTCCACATTTCTTTCGTTTCGCTGGGTTGAGACTGACTTGTCTTGGTGGGAATAGACAAGTGCCATCACGTCCGTTTTTTGGATCGTGACAACTTCTTCTGTCAAACTGTACCTTTTTATGCTTGAGAATTAACTTTTTTTTTAGTGATCTTTGTTACGATCCAATTTCGAAAACTAAGTTTGAAAATCTTTTTATAACTTGACAAAAAATTGAATTTTATTAAATCAATTTTAGAAAAATAATTAATGGGAGTCGCCACTTAATTTTAGGAAAATTAAGAAAACCATTTAGAAATGAATTTTAAAAGAAATCTTTTAACAAACCAGAGTCAGGTAAGTAGGGTTCAAGCAACCCTTTAAGAAAAGTTTTACGCACCTTAAAAGATCCGCTATACGCGGTTGATCGACAAATTTAAAAAGCTTGGCTAATTTTAAAAGAAAACTTAAGTTACATAGGAAATTTTTTTTATGAAAATGTCTAGAAATCAATTGATACTTATACATTTATATTATTCCAAATAATGAAATAATCAAATGTTTAAGTGTCAAAAGTATTTCTAACTTAACAATTTATTCGAGTCAAAATTTTGAACTAAATGGTTAGCTCAAACTCATAAACGTGGATTTCAAGTTAATTAATTCTCAATTAAAAAAAATAATATTACAATATATATACATTAAATCATTTGTATACGTAAGAATTAGAGCATCATATTACTAAAAGTTGTCCCTAATCCTATTTTAGAAGTAAAGCACATTATGCTGGGCGGAGCGAAACGAATTTATGCGGGGCGAAGTGGAGTGGATTAAAAATACATAAAAATGCAATGCGGGGCGAGCGGGGCAGATTGAAAACTTTGTGGATTAACGCTCAACCCCCCCCCCCCCCAATATCCCTATTTATATGCGATAATTAAAGGATAAAAAATATTATTTCGATCAAGACAAATAATCAAATAAGCAAACAAGAAATAAATTGGTGATAATTAAATGTATAAGTAAATAAAGAATTAGAATAGTCTAAGCCAAGCCCCCCCCCCCCCCCCTCCATTGTCATCCCTATTTATACCCCCTCCCCTCCATTGTCATCCCTATTTATATGCGATAATTAAAGGATAAAAAATATTATTTCGATCAAGACAAATAATCAAATAAGCAAACAAGAAATAAATTGGTGATAATTAAATAAAGAATTAGAATAGTCTAAGCCAGCTTGATTCCAGTGATGTCAACATTGAGGATATTTTTAGGCAAGCCTAGTTGATGCGACAAGCTAACCAAATAAGTAATGAGATTGCTAATGAAATTATAATATTTTGCTAAGTAGTATTCGATTGTTTAAAAGTTGATGATCCTATAACTTTTATATGGGTAATTTCTCATAAGCCGATTTTCTATAATTAATCTCCATAACTCGTGATAAATAACACAATTAATGACATTTATGAGGTAAGAGTAACATTCAATTTCACTAGTGGAATAATTTTACAATGGCTAATGATGATTGTTGTCTTTTCTTCTTGGCATACCGAGCCTCAATCCGATCGACTTGATTCTTATGGGAAGAATTTTATCATTAGCCTCTCAGAATAATGTTGTGACTTTGACCATCTTTCACATGTCTTTATTTAATCCGACGACACATTTTATTTGACTCTACCTTTCGTAACTTCATGTGTCATGATTTAACTGAATCACATGTCTTAACTATTTTTACTCTATACAAATTTGTTTAAGTGGTAGAACACCCCAATATCCGGAAAAAAAAAAACCCGCATTCTAAAAAGAAATTGTTTCCACGCATTTTCAATTTCCCGCGCAAAACGAACCAACAAAACTTCATTTCCTTCCACTAACTTCCGACGCACATATGCCATCGCCATGACCTCCACCGCAACCAAAAACCCCTCCGCCGTCCGCCACCATCAACAACCACCGCTGCCGCCGGCTTTGACTGACGCCGATATAGTTCAATTAGCTCAACTATATCACCCGCAATCCTCCACTCCTCTACCCGCTTTTCTTCTCTCCGAGGACTCTCACCAGACCCTCGTATCCTATCTCCACTCACGCGCCTCTTCTCCTAACTCCTCACTCGCCGTCTCCGAATACCTCTCAGCTCTTCTCTCCCTTACCCAACTTCACACTTCACTTTCCCCTCTCGTCCCTCTTCTTCTTTCTTCCTACATTTCCCTCTTCACATCCCATAAAATCCCCCACGACAAATCCTCTCTTTCCATTTTCCAACTCTTCGTGACTCATATTGTAACAGTTCAGGTTCAAGAATTACCGGCAATAGTCGATTTGATTATATCTTATTTACCTCGGATTATTGATTCTGAGGATACCCATATTCTAGCTATACTTGCTAAATGTATTGAACTGATCAGATTTTCTAATGAGATCGGTAAGCCTTTGGAATATGTTGATAAGGTGTTTGATAAAATGTTTAGCTGTGATTGGAGTAAGGTTTTGTTGTTAAAATTGGTAGAAATTGTTAAGGATTTGAATTTTATTGGGAAGGGGAAAAGGAAGGAATTTTTGGAGAGGGTATTTAGTGGAATGAAGAATGTGGACTTGCAGGATTTGCCTGGGTTGGTGTATCAATTGTTGGTATTGGGATCAAAGGGTTTTGGTAAGAAGGAAGTTATTGAAGGGATTGTGATGTATTTTGGTGTAGTGAAGTCAGGTGGTTCAATAATGAGGCAAGTTGAAGGGACCGTGTTGCTTCATGTGAATTTTGCTGTGAAGCAAAATCCTTCTTTGGGACAAGAGGTCTTAGGGCTGGTGAGGTCTGATTATCGGGTGTTTAATCATTTTACTGTTGCAATATTGTTGTCAGTTGCTAGAGTGAAGAGGCTCACTGAGAGCTCTATTGGGGTTCTGAAAACATCACTTTTTGCTGCTTATAAAGACTTGAAGTTTGCCAGGTACATTTTGCTGGGTCTCTCTTTGTCATTACTCCTATTCATCGATTATCTTTGTTGGATTAGTACTGATGTTTAAGTAGAACTAATACTGTTGTTTCCATTTAATGTAATTCTCTTACCATATAAACAGCTTTGTCTTTAAAGTAATTTTTTCAAACAGTCTTTTAAATATTTTTAGTAAAAAATTGCGGTTATTCTAAATATGTTTATTTTGTTTTATGAAAATTATGGACTCAGTGTCCCTATTGAGACCAGAAAAGGTATAGTTTTACCTCGTATTTCATACTCTGTCATTATTTTTTATGAGGGATTATTTGTTTGTACAAGTTTATGTAAAGTTCGGTGAATTGAGAGAAGAAAGCTGTAAATTGTATTGCCACAATCGATCATTTACTAACTTAGAGATACACTTATATAGCTAAGCTCTACTATGACTGAACTTCTATACATATATAGGAAAGATTAGCTAACCGACTTACTGACCTCTCTAACTGACTCACATGCATTTAATTTAACTAACTCACTGCTATTAGCTGACAGCTGTATTTGTAACGAACTTCTCAACATCCTCCCTCAATCTAGGTGTGTGAAAAATATTCTTCATTCCTAGCTTGGTTAGTAGATATGCATGTTGTATTTGAGTGAGTCCTTTGGTGAATAAGTCTGCAGGCTGTTTTGTTGTCTTCAAGTACAAAGGTTGAACAATTCCTAGTTGAACCTTTTCTCTAATGAAGTGGCAATGAATGTCTATGTGTTTAGTTCGTTCATGGAAAACTGGATTGGCAGCAATCTGTATAGCAGACTTGCTGTCACTGTATATAGGCACAGACCATTTCAGTTGTACTCCTAACTCCTTAAAGATACCAACCAACCACACAATCTCTGCAACTGTTGAAGCCAAACTCTTGTACTCTGATTCTGCTGAGCTTCGTGAAATAGTGTTCTGCTTCTTAGACTTCCATGAAATCAAAGAGTTTCCATACGTAACCATATAACCAGTTATGGACTTCCTATCATTTGGACATGCTTCCCAGTCTGCATCACAATATGCAGTTAACTGATTGCTGGCATTGGCTGTCATGAGTATTCCCAATCCACATATCTAACCACCCTCATTGCTGCCTCCCTATGAGATGTCTTGGGATTGTGCATGAATTGGCTCAGAAGCTGCACTGCAAATGCAATATCTGGCCTTGTTATTGTCAGATAGAGCAGCCTTCCTACCAGCCTTTGATACACACTAGGATCATTCAACATCTTGTCATTTCCATTGACAGGAGGAAAGTGTAGATCAAACTCTTTAGTTGTGAGTTTCTGATTCAACTCAATGGGAGCTCCAACAGGCCTGGAACTAGATAATCCCATGTCTGAAATCAACTCAAGACAATACTTCCTCTGATGCATAAGAATCCCAGTGTCATTCCTGGCAAACTCAATTCCCAGAAAGTATCTTAAGTCCCCTAAGTCTTTGATCTTAAAATTGTCCTTGAGGATCTTCTTTGTGTCAAAGATCAGCTTATGATCATTCCCTGTGATCAATAAATCATCAACATAGATTAATTCCATCACTAAATTTCCTTCCTGATTCTTTGTGAACAAAGAATGGTCATAGCTGCTTTGCTGAAAACCAGAATCAATCAAGGCTGTTGTCAATTAAATGTTCCATTTCCTGCTTGCCTGCTTGAGTCCATAAAGTGACTTGATGAGCTTACACACTGCCCCCTTTTCACTTTGATGGACAAAACCTTGAGGTAACTCCATGTACACATCTTCATTCAAATCACCTTGAAGAAATGCATTAAAAACATCCATTTGGTGAACATCCCTGTGATGTGCAGCAGCTAATGCTATGACAGCTCTAACAGTTCCCATTTTTACAACAGGAGAAAAAGTTTCTTGATAGTCCAGCCCTTCCTTTTGGTTGTAGCCCTTGGCTACCAACCTGGCTTTGAACCTATCAACCTCCCCATCAGCCTTATACTTTATCTTGTACACCCATTTGCATCCGATTGCCCTCTTGTCCTTAGACAACTAAGTGATCCTCTATGTATGATTCTCTTCCAATGCCTGTATCTCTTTCTTCATAGCTTCAACCCACCTAGAATCTAGCATGGCTTCTTGATATGAAGCAGGTTCCTTCTCATGAGAAAAATTAGTGACAAAACTTTTATATGTAGGTGAGATGCTTTGATAGTCCACTACATCTGAAATAGAATAGGAGCAATTTCCAGCAGCTGCATTCTTCTTTGTCAATACATAATCTGTATGCCAAATGGGAAATTTAGCTGATCTATTTGACTTTCTGGTAGCAACTGGTGGAATGGGATTCTGAGAAGCATGTTCAGAAGAAGTCTGCACTGAGGATACAGGATCCTGAGGAAGGTCAATATCCTGAGGAGAACTAGCAACAACATTGTCTACATGTAGGCCACTAGATGATGCAGGTGTTGTTGTGTCATCAGAAAAAATAGTAGGTACCACACTCCTGATGACAACACATGGTGTGAGTTCACAATCTTCTATATGTGAAAAGCATATGGAAGCCTCATGATCTTTAGTTTCACCAAGCCCTGATGACTGAAATGGAAATTCAGTCTCATGGAAAATCACATCTCTGCTAACAAAGATAACCTTGGATTCAACATCTAATAGTTTGTATCCTTTTTGATTGAAAGCATAACCAAGAAACACTGCTTTCTTAGCCTTTGATGCAAACTTGTCATCCCTTCTTAGGTTTGTGGCAAATGCAAGACAACCTATCACTCTGAGGGGGGCCAAAGAAGGTTGCTTGTTATACAACACCTCATAAGGTTACTTACTTCCCAGAACTGATAGAGGAATTCTATTGATGATATAGGTTGCAGCTTCTATACATTCTCCCCAAAATCTATTTGGTAAATGTCCTTGAAATTTGACAGCTCTTGCTGTCTCTAATAGATGCCTGTGTTTCCTTTCCACAACTCCATTTTGCTGTGGAGTGTGTGGACAGGATCTTTGATGAGTAATCCCATGCAACAGTTCAGAAATTCCCCTCCATTATCAGGAACCTTAACACATTCCCAAATTGATTTTTTTACCATTATCAGAAATTGTTTCAGGACAACAATTACATCAGACTTTAAAGCAATTAAGAAAGTCCATGTCCATCTAGACTTGTCATCGACTAAAGTGATTAAGAATCTCATTCCATTATGAGTAGTGACCTTATATGGACCCCAAACATCCAAATGCACTAAATCAAACACATCATCTACCGTAGTATGACTTATAGGAAGTTGAATTCTAGTCTGTCTGGCTTGAGGGCAAATGATACATTTATCGATGGTAAAATTACTACAAGTACTAAATTTTTTTATTCTTCTAAGAACTCCCATGGGGACATGCCCTAGTCTCTTGTGCCAAAGTTCTGGACCTGCATCTCCTTCCCTGACTGTAGACATTGTTTTAATCTTGTCCTGGTGTGGCTTTGTTTTCCAGTCCATCACATACAATCCTTCCTCTACTCTACCGATCCCCTTGACCTTCCCAGACAAGAGATCCTGAAACACGCAGTATGTAGGAAAAAAAGAGACGCAGCAGTTAAACTCTTTTGTCAGTTTGTTCACAGACAAGAAATTAAACTTAAATGCTGGTATACACAATACATCTGTGATTAATTCATGATCATTTAGCTGAAAATTTCCAACATGTGAAATAGTTGCAAAGTCCCCTGTAGGTAGCTGCACCTTACCTAACCTACCCATCATGTTTTCAGAATGCAAGTAATTGTGATTATGTATTATGTGATCTGTAGCCCCAGTATCTATAATCCACTTCAATTGGGAACAAGAGTTACCTGCCATGTTAACAATTTTCTGAGGATCCATGTTGTTGTCCTGTTTTAGTACATTGAAAATCTGGTTAAGCTGCTTTGGTGAAGTATTGTTTAGCATCTGTAATAGCTGCTCCTGTGTTACTTGATCTCCCATCTGATGAGGATTAGAATACAGCTGCTCTCCTATAGCTATGTGTGCCTTCTTCTCCATTTGATCCTGCATATACTGCACCTGTGAATACATAGAACTATCTCCCACTATTGCATTTACCTTTTTCTTTGCCTTGAAGTTATCTGGATAGCCAATGAGCAAGAAGCAGTCATTTTTCACATGTCCAGTCGCATGACAATGATCACACTTCTTCAGCTTGTTACAGTCTGCCCTAACATGTCCCTTCATGTTACAAAAATCACAATACAAAGAATGATAGTTCTTTCTGGGAGTCTGTCTAGTGTTAAACTGAGGTGGCCTGTGATTCCTTGCAGTATACATTGCTAGGGACTCCATCCCTTCATGTATAGATCCAGCAATCCCCTTTTGACTTTCATCCTGTACAACTAAAGCATATGCTTGATTCACATTAGGGAGACAAGGCATCATTAGGATCTGACCCCGTGCTTGTGAATAACTATCATTAAAACCCATCAGGAACTGTAACAGTCGTTGATATTGCATTTGTTCAACATAGTCTTTAGCCTTGTGACAATCACAACTAGGGGAAGGCAAAATGGAGTCATACTCATCCCACAAGTTTTTTAACTTTGTATAATAGGAAGAAACAGTCGATGTAGCCTGTGTAAGGGTAAAAATACTTCTATGCAATTGATAAAGCCTAGATACATTGATCTTATCGAAACGCTCCTTGAGATCGAGCCATACCTGATGTGCACGGGAGGAATAGAGGATTCCACTCAGTAGCTCCTTACTCACATTGCAGGTGAGCCAAGAGATTACAATCGCGTTGCATCAATCCCAAATTTTCTTCAAGGCACCATCAAAATCACTGCGTAGAACAGATTCATCAATAAAACCTAATTTGTTTCGTCCAAGCAGGGCAATCTCCATAGCTCGACTCCACAAAGTATAATTCTCCATGCCTCTTAATTGAATTCCAACAGAAAGAGCTCCTGGCACATCAGAAGAGCTCAAATAAAGGGGATGATTGTGATCAATCATCATCAAGCTGCCATTGACAGGCTCTCCTTGAGCTCTGCCAACAGATTTTTCGGCCAACGCTTCCTCAATCGCCATGGTTGAGCTGCGAAATCTCTCGATCTATTGCCAATTACAGCAGAGATAAATCCCTAGATCCGCCCTCCTGGCTCTGATACCATGTAAAGTTCAGTGAATTGAGAGAAGAAAGCTGTAAATTGTATTGCCACAATCGATCATTTACAGACTTAGAGATACACTTATATAGCTAAGCTCTACTATGACTGAACTTCTATACATATATAGGAAAGATTAGCTAACCGACTTACTGACCTCTCTAACTGACTCACATGCATTTAATTTAACTAACTCACTGCTATTAGCTGACAGCTGTATTTGTAACTAACTTCTCAACAGTTTAAGTCTGATTTGGATCCTTCCCTAGAATGTATGAGAACCTATTCCATTAAAGTGCAAGCTGTTGCCGAACTTTAAGACTTTTTCCATAGTCATCAATATTGTATTTGCTGAAAGAAGGGTACCCTAATGCCATTATTAATTTTCTAAACTGTTGTTTTCAACACTACTGCTGCGTTCCATTGTAATGTTATTGCATTTCAGGAGGTGTAAATGGCTATCATGTGACTTGAAGGAGCACTATTTGCATACTTACAAAGGCATGGAAAATGCTGTGCTAAGAGCTGTAAGTTCCTTTTGCCTTTTTACCTCATGCATGTAATTATATAATTACTCCTCTACATGCCTTTGGAGATTGCTCAGAGGTTCTTCCCCTATGCGTTAAGCAATCATCCATAATTCCATACATTCCTGATCAGAATAAAATATGAGAACGAAGACTGCATGATTTCTTTGATATACAAGAAGATGATAAGAACATAAGATATGACATATTGTTAACATTATAAACTTGGAAGACTTCTTTTGAAAAGGTGACCAACATCTATTTGCTGGAATTTATAGCTGCAAATAGACTGTTCTGTAGAGGATTAACTGTGTGTATGTGTGGTTTTGTTATGTCTTTCTTCTTTATCCATAGGTTGGTGAGAGCAACTGTGGAAGAGAACATGTGGTTCCAAGTATTGTACAACTTGGATTTGTGTTGCTTGAAGGAATTGAAGAAGGAAGTAAACTTTTTGATAAGTCTGATGATGTGATGGGTCCTGACGAGCTTGGTACTCAGGTTCTCAAGAGTTTATTTGAGGTTCATGATATAGCAAGAAGTGAGGTTAGTATGAGGTCTATGTTCATCCAACCTTGGCATTATTTTCTAAAAGGTCTTGGTTTTGATATGTTTTAGTAGATCTTCCTGTATCTAAGGTACAAGGAAATGATGCTGCAAGTTATAATTACACTTGCTGATTCTTGCAGATAATAGAGCAATGCAAATTACGTATCCTCTCTTTAAAGCCTGAACAAGGCTTTCCTGTTATAAGGTGGTTGCAAGTTTTAGCAAAGGATTTTCCATACTTTTTGATGCTATTTACCAATAATCAATTTATTTGTACTTAACAGACTGCTTGGTTGTCTTATCCATACTTTTACATACCCAATGTTGGAGCACATTTCACATCTTAAGGAACTGTTGGATTATTTCATATTCATGAATGACAAGGTCTCATCTCATCTTGTTGCTGCGCTTTTGCCTCTAACCAGATTAAGCCGTGATCTTCAGGTACTCATTGATATCTCACAGTTTCTTCATATTATTGAATTTGTTACTTTTCTCAGATTGAGAAACTTAAATAGCGTACCGGACCTTGAGGATGTTACAGCAAAACTAAACTAATAGTGCCTGTTGAGAAGGATTCAGTATCAATTAAGACGCTTAATGAAGCTGTTTGCTATTCTCTTTCAATGAACTTAAAAACTAAACATATCAAAATTTGCTTCCTAATTCATCAGTACATCCTCTCTTCTCTTGCCGTAGTGAATAGTTATCTCTATATTCTTCATTAGAATCAATATTTTGATGTTAATGTCTTCATCCTTTTCTGTTCTTCTTTGGTCCGTCGTTATTTTATCCTATCTTGTTAATGTTGAAGGACTATACCATCTTGGTCTTGCGTAAAGCGATGTTTAGACAAGAAGACTCAATCCGTCTTGCTGCAACAAGTTCAATTGTCAATTTGATATTGGCTGAAAAACAATCAATGAAAGATGGACCATTTTCTTGTCAAGACTCAAGCAGTCAAGCTAGTTGCAGCCAGCAAGCTGAAGTTTCCCATGCACTTGGTTCCAGTCTTTTCCAGGAGCTAAATGGTTTGTTACAGAGGTGTCTCTTTCAACAGGTAGCATTTTACATACTTCCTCTCCCTCTCTTTTCTTTGTTTTCCCCAATTAACATCTTGAACCATGAGCTTCCTGTGTAAGTGGCGAAAATACTACTCATGGAGAAGTGTTCTTTTTTAGGCAAAGGTCAGAGAGATTCTATATCGTGGACTTCTTAAGCTTGTATTGGTGGATCCTTTAACTTCTGGGGCTGTTTTTGATTTTCTCTTCCCTTATTTCTTGCGATTCTACAGAGAGGTATGGATATTTTTCTAACTATTAATCTGACTTTCTTACGATATCACTCTGAGGAAGAACCTTTTAATTTATCCATACGTAAATAAGTTGTCATTGCCTTACCTCTCATGCTGGTTGTTTATTTCAGGATGCAGATGTTCTACTGGATGTTAACCAATGCACTAAATCAGAGAGTGGGAAAGTGTATATTCAAGAGCCACTAGACTGCCTTCTCTCCTGTATCTCCTGGATGCTTCTTCTTCAGCCACATGGGAAAGCCGACCATCCTTCAGATTCATGGACTTGCTTTGGCTTCTCTCTGACACAAGAGAATGAGGTACTCTAGTTAAACACGCAAGATATCTCCACTGATTCAAAGCTTGTAAAATTCTATTTTGGAATTTGATTAAATTGCAGCAGGCTGGAAAAGCATGGTCCAAAGGGTCACTGTCCAATGCGTTATCAAAGATTCGAAACTACCTAAGAAATGCAGATATGGAAGGTGTGTGAGATTGTTGATTCAGGTTGAATAAAGCTTAACGTGATGCAGTTAACATTGCTATTGTTGATATTTCTTGATTTAGAGCCTGTTTGGATTGGCTTATTTTAGGTGCTTTTAAGCCAAAATAGCTTTTAAGTACTTTTGTAGTGTTTGGGTAAGGTTAAATAGTGCTTTTAAGCACTTATTTTAAGCTGAAATAACAAAAATAAGCCAAAAGCGATAAGCCCATCCTAACGGGCTCTTAAGCAGCTTATGTTGAACACTACACAATTGTAGTTGACCAGTTTTTTTTTTTTTTTAACTCCACATCAAATTGGGCGTTGTTGACTCTGATCGCCTTTTTCTCTCTCGAGATACAGATATTTTCACCTTCCTTGCACTGCAGAAAATTCATTGCTAGTTGTTTAGTGAAGCTGACGTTTATTTGATGTTGTTTATTTCATGCTAGATCAGGCTTACTCAGGAAAACTCAGGATACAGACTCTAGTCACTTGGAAGGGGAAAAACGGAGATGTTGTTCTTCAATTTTATTAGGAATAATTGAGGTGATGTTGAATATAGTTGGGACTGAGTTTGGGAAAACAACTGAAGGGAAAAAGTTGGAGTTGGAAAAAGAACTGTTTGACTTTATTGGTATATTTGAATCTCTGGACCAAAACATGTGTAGGCAGGGTGGTGGTTCAACTCAAAGAGGTTCTATACGGCCTACTGCAAGCAATGCTTCAGAGGAGCTTGAATTTAGTGGCAGTAAATTATGTGCGGAACGAGTTCCTCTGTTAGCAACTTCAATTATCTATCAGCTATTGCAAAGCACTGTAGAATCATGGAGATGTGATGGTTTTAACAACAATGTGGCCTCTCAAAAGCATAGCCATTCATCATCTGGAAAGGCGCCGACTCAGTATTATAAAATTCTTTCTTTTACTCTTAACATTTGCCTTCGTCAGCTAAAAGCATACTCTGTTATGCGACAGCAAGATCCTCTAAAAATGTTGATCTATGGGGAGGTCAAGCAGTTGGGCTCCCCTTTGCTGAAAATGATTTGGTGCCTCCTCGCTGAACCAAAATCTATGATTGATAGTAGGAAAAAAGAAGCTAATATGAAAAAAGATCTTGATGACAGGAAGGAATATATCCATTTGGGACTTCTTTCCTTGAAAGAATTGCTGGCGGTTATGTTGCATGAGTTGGATTATTCTGTTCTTATAGATGACTTGGCTACAGTTTCTGGTCCTGGGGATGAAGGAGGCAATGCTATGGACGGCCATCGTGATACCGAATGCGAAAAAGCTGATGACATTCCTTACAAATATACAAGTGAAGAATTATTCATCAAAAACAGCATAAGGCCGCTGATTTCTATGCTGCTTGCACGTTCTTTCTTCCGTGAAGTTGAGGTAAATGCGTACTATTAGGAATCTTTGATTTGCTCATGAGTTTTTTGCATGATGTATTGCATTGTTTGTTTTACTTAATACCATCTATGTTATGTTTGCTGTCAGGTTCTTTGTGATATTATCATGTTAATTAGCAATAAACTGCCAGAGGAACAAAGGAATCTTGTTGGTAATTGGGCTAAATGCATCTGCAAGACTAGTAAAACAACAAATCCCAAGGTTGCTAAAAGAATTGTATCTATTGCTATATTGTTAACTTCACCACCAAACGACTTAATTATTGCCAAAGACATGGCTGCAGAGCTTTTAAAAATGGTGGGATCAGAATCAGAAAAGGGAGATTCACAAGTGACACTAGATGCGTATTCAATTATAAACAAATCAACTAGTGCCCCACTAGCTTCACTAATACTGGACTTAGTTGAATCAGTTATTCATGACACTGAATGGGTCATAATGAAACTGAAGATATACTCTCTTCCAAATACGAGAGCTGTTTTGGTTAGTCAGAATGGTGAAAATGATACAAGATTGGCGCTTGAAGAGACTGTTTATTCAAGAGCAGAAGCTGTTGTAAAAGTGTTATCTTCTTTTGTAAAGATGGACCTTAAGGGTATGTCAAAAAGAATCTAGATATTCTCGTTATTAATTAATCTATACTATATGTTAATCATCTAACTCCAAGATGAATAGCAGATCCTCAGGCAGAGCAGTTGGTGAAGTTAGCTGCAAGGTTTTACAAGAACTTAGCCCGAATGTCAAAGCTTCTAATTGCTTCCAAAGGTGTGCAACAACCTTTACCAAGCCTCAAGTACCAAAAGCTTGTGGAAATAACTTGCAGGCAGCTAACAGCTCCTCTCTACAATTTTGTGCCACTGATGCAAATGGTAAAAGCTCTGGGGACTTGTTTAAGCTAAAGTTTCACCTCTTTTGTTCAAGTAAGTTTCTTAATTCTACCTGCTTGACTTGTAGAAACAACTAGACAGCACGAAATCGAAAGCACTCGTCAGCAAAATCAAAAGGGAGAACAGATGCATTCCGGACTTGATTTACCAAATAGAAGATTGCGAGAAATATCTCATACAAATTAGTAAAGCAACAAAAATAAATTTTCTGAGGCATGCAAAAAGAAGCACCTCCAGGGACTTCAAGATAATAGAACCACAAAGTTTTCCTGTAGAAGATGCTGGAATCCAAGATGCAGACAAAAATGGTGCAGCAAGAGGTGAGAGAGAATCATCTGAAAACCTTCGTGATGAAGGACATGGAGTAGAAAATGATTCAGCGGCTGGTGCTCATGATGATGATGAAGGAAATGAAGTGGAGGAGGCATACAATAGTCCACATGGAGTAGAAGATGATTCAGTGGCCGGTGCTTTTGATGATGATGATGAAGGAAATGAAGTGGAGGAGTCGTACAATAGTCCACATGGAGTAGAAGATGATGAAGGAAATGAAGTGGAAGAGGCATGCAACAGTCCACCAGCAGTAGTGGCTTCGGAGTCTGAGAGTGATGCTGAACTTCCTAAGGCAAAAAGAGCAAAAATGAGGAGAGTTGTTGAGGACTCGGATGAAGAAGTATAAAAAAGACATGTAAATATGAAGAAAAGGTTTGAAGTTTTTACGTCTTTGAGAGATGCCAGCAAGCTGTTCCAGTTTTCAACACCATTTAAATTTCTTTGTAGTTTTTGGTGAAGAAAAATGTATTTTGATTGTGTATAGTTTTAGTTTTTCTGCGTTAGAAGTATGGAGTAATGGCAAAGCATCTAAAAGATGAAAGAAACAAATTCCATATTATTACTATTGGGACATATAGTGACCATGTAACTAAATTATATTTAGGGGAAGCTAGCTGTGCTTCTTAAAGTGATAGTTATTGTTTCAACAAACTTATTGATTTCTAGTGTAAGCATTCTTTTTGTCTTTTTTAAAATCCAAACATTTGAAGTTATGTATTATACTCTTGAGTCGTACACCCGTACTCAGTTAACGAATCAAATCTTGCAAACTTGTCTTTATGTACTACCTTTTCTTTTCAAGAAAATCATGACCCCCTATGCATTTAAGTTGCAAACATAACCAATATTGTGTAAGAAACTCTTCTTCAATAATAATATTCAACTTACACGAGGATATATATCTAGAGAGAGAGACTAACCAAGAGTCCTAGTTGATTACAAAGCCTAAACAAACTAGGATACTAGAAGAAACCAAGACATAGTTGAACTCGTCCATATCATCTTCATCATTCCCCCTCAAGTTGAGTAGGGTGGTGAACCACTGTCAACTTGAACTTCAATTCATGAAATCGTGACTTCGACAATGGCTTAGTCAGCAGATCAGCTATTTGATCATGTGTGTTGACATAGCGAACCGTAAGAGTTTTAGCGCATGTGCTTTGTTCGAGAATGAAAAATGGGATTGGCAGTCAAGTATGTAGCACTGAGATTATCACACCAAAGAATAGGAGTAGACGAGGTGAAGCAACCAGTCTCACGAAGAAGGAACTCAACCCAAGTGAGTTCAGAAGTTGCAGCTGCCAGGGCCCTATACTCAGCCTCAGTACTCGATCTAGAGACAACACGTTGCTTCCGTAAAGACCATGAGATCAAGTGGTTGCCAAGATATATGGCAAAACCAGTGGTAGACTTTCGATCATCCACATCGCCACCCCAATCAGAATCTGTGTAACCATGAAGTAGGGTGGTCGAGGTACGTGATAAGAATAGATGTATATTTGATGTATCGCAAAATCCGCTTCACTGCCACCCAATGACTGTCCATAGGACAATGCATAAATTGTGAAACTTTATTTACTGCATATGCTATGTCGGGACGAGTGAATGTCAAGTATTGTATACTAGGATACAAAGTAGGATCATTGAAAGGAATTCCACCAGAAGAGGAAAGCTTCGAAGCAGGGAAAATGAGAGTAGTAACAGGACTGCACGAGTCCATCTGTGCTCGGCGAAGAAGATCAGTGACATACTTGTGTTGCGATAAAAATAATCCTTCCTTCGTCCAAGTGGCTGCAATACCCAAAAAATAGGACAAGGTCCCTAAATCGTAGATGGCAAACTGAGATTGAAGTTGGAGAGACCAAAGCCTTAATATGTACAGGGTTAGTACCCATCACTAAAATATCATCCACATATATCAAGCAAAAAAGCTTGTCACCTGGAGTGGACATATAAAATAGAGAACTATCAGTCTTAGAACCTGTGAAAGAAGAGCATCAGTGAGGCGCTTGTTCCACATCCGAGGGGCCTGTTTGAGACCATAAAGAGAGTGCTTAAGTAGGCAGACATGATCGGGACGAGAAGGGTCAACAAAACCAGGAGGCTGAGACATATATACCACCTCATCTAAGTGTCCATGAAGAAAAGCATTGGAGATGTCCAGCTACGTTATATGCCAACCGTTAGTCACTGCCAACGAGAGTAACAAGCGAATAGTAGTTGGCTTAACAACTGGACTAAAGGTATCCACAAAATCAACCCCAGACCGTTGATGATATCCTTTTGCAACGAGACGTGCCTTGTAACGTTCTAATGAACCATCAGCCTTCAATTTTGTCTTAAATATCCAGTGACAACCAATGATATTTTGTGATGTAGATGGAGGAACAAGCTGCCATGTGCCATTCTGTATTAAAGCATTATACTCATCAGTCATAGCACTACGCCAATGTTTAGTCTTAATAGCCTGAGTATAACATGTAGGTTCCTCAAAGGAAGGAGTAATAGCAGACACGGAGAACGGTTGTTGCAGCTTCAATGAACCTGTTTGGGATTGAGTAACCATTCGTCGAGCAGGTGTTGAATGCAACTGAGATGGAATACAGTCAAAGGCAACAACTGGCAAGTCACTCTTAGAGAGGTCAATACACGGAGAAATCTCATTAACCGAGGAGTGAGTCAGTAAAGGTTGCGGAGTTCCAGATGTAATTGTTGGGGTTGTAGGCGGAGAACCAAGTTGACTATATGGTGAATGTGGCTGGAAAGTTGGCAAAATTGGAGGTGGAGACGAAATTGTTGGAGATGCAACTGGAAGTTGTAATGTGAGAGGATTGTTGGTGGCATTGGTTGATGTTTCGGGCACCATAGCATCCTGTGATGAAAAAGGAAACACACTTTCATCAAAAATGACATGCCGAGATACAAAAAATTTGGAGAAAATAGGATCAAAACATTTATATCCTTTATGAATTTTACTATATCCCAAGAACACACAAGGTTTTGAACGAGTTGATAATTTGTCCTTCGTATAACGAACGAAGCCAAGGAAAACAAAGACAACCAAACACTCACAATAGAGAATAATCTGGTTCAATTTGAAATAGTACCAAAAAAGGAGATCGATTTTGCAATTGTGGTGTAGGTAATCTATTAATGGTGTAGACTGCAGTTTCAAAAGCATTAGTCTATAAATGAGAGGGAACGTTAGCATGATATAGTAATGCTCTACCAGTTTCCACTATATGCCTATGTTTGCGTTCAGCACAACCATTTTGTTCGGACATATAAGGACAAGAAGAGCGTTGTGTAATTCCATTATCACGTAAGTAACTTGTCAAGGCTTGAAACTCACCACCCCAATCAGCTTGAAAAGATTTAATTGAACAACCAAAATATTTTTCAACTAAGGTACGAAATTGAATAAACACTGAGAGAACTTCAGACTTAAAGTGAAGAAAATATATCCAAGTATATTTACTAAAGTGATCGAAGAAGATCACATAATAACGATAACCATCATTCGAGACAACTGGGGCAGGACCCCAAACATCTGAACAAATTAAATCAAGAGGCCCGGAGGCCTGAAAACTAGACTCACTAAAAGAGACCTTATGACTTTTGCTAACAGCACAAGTAGTGCATAAACTGGAAGATTTACTAGACTTTAAAACAATTGATGGTAATGCTTGACGAACAGTAGGATATGATGCATGAGCCAAACGAGCAAGCCAGACACCGAGAGAAGTTGCAAAGGAAGCCGGTGATGATAACTTTGTTACTGGAGCGAATATAGTCCTCCGCTACTCAACCCTTTGTGTAGTGGTGCCCTCGTTGCCAAGTCCTTAATCAAAAAATGGTTAGGAAAAAAATTCAACTGAGACATTATTAGATTTGGTAAAAGAATTTATGGATACCAAGTTTTGAGTAGCAGTAGGAACATGAAGAATATCTTCAAGGGTAAATTTTTTTGCAGAAGCAATAATGGAACTTTTACCTTTATGACCTTTTCCTTCACAATTGTGACAAATAATGGTTGATGCATCAGTGACTGAAGACTTAATATTAGAGGATGAAGTACTGTACTTATAATAATTATTTTGAGCCATCTGGGAGTAACCATTATTCGACAAGCGACCACCACCTCTATTACCTCTACCTCTACCACGTCCACGATTGGTAGCAACTGAGGTGTGAGTAAACTGTGTTGCTGGTGCTATGACATTAAGAGCCTCATCTCGTTTTAATTGTCGTTCTTCATTCAACAACAATCCGTATAAAGCATCAAAAGAGATATCCTCTTAATGCGATTCAAGCGATCTTGTAAAGAGACGATAGGTTGGTACCAAACCAGCGACAATGAATTCTACCAGATCATCATCAGTAACGGGATACTGCAATGCAACCAAAATGTCCGCAATACCCTTTGCATGCTGCACATAGGTTTCGATACTTGCATCATCTCTCCGCAATGTGTGTAATTGTATTTTCAACTCACGAATCTGTGGCTTTGAACCAGATGCATAGGCAGCCACGAGTTTGCTCCACGCTTTGTGAGTCGTCTCTGCACCAACCAATTGAGGTAAAATACCTTATGAGACTGAAGCAACGATCCAACTTAACACAAGTTGATCTTGTCTTACCCAAACGTGGTACGCAGGATTAGGTTGATCACCAGTCAGAACCTGATCTGGAATCACTGCGCTACCATCGAAATGATGACCAAGACCGCACCCAAACCATCGGAAGAAAAAATTTGAGGAGGTGAGTTTAACTGGTAATTGGTGTGCAAGATTTGGTGTCGGTAACGGTATATTAGTGAATGAGGTTTGTGTTGTTGCAATCAGATTAGTTCCTAGCGATCCAGAGGCTGTGGAGATATTATCGTCCTTTGCCATTGGAGTCAGTTCTCTGTTTTTCTTTTTTTGGATTGTTTTAATGGCTCCGATACCATGTAAGAAACTCTTCTTCAATAATAATATTCAACTTACACGAGGATATATATAGAGAGAGACTAACCAAGAGTCCTAGTTGATTACGGTAAAGATACAACAAAGCCTAAACAAACTAGGATACTAGAAGAAACCAAGACATAATTGAACTCGTCCATATTATCTTCATCAGAAAACGGCCAAAATTATTCTTCAATTTATGTGATACTTCACTTTTTGAAATTTAACTTACCTTGCTGGGGTGACTGTATGAGTAGACCATACTCTTCTCTTTCCGGATTCATAATCGATACTATTGAATTTATAGTTAAGGGAATATCACCAATTCTTTAAAAAAGAGTTCTGCTATGAACTTTAATTAATATTTTAAAATATATGTTTATCATATTGAAATAAAAAAAATGTAATTTATAGTACTTTTTATATAGTTTTAAATATTTAAATTTAATTGACCTTATTTAATTTAGCTTTGAATATTAATTAAATTAATGTTTTACAAGATAAAAATATCTCATAAATTGAAATGGAAGAAATACTATTTAAAGAATCTGTTACTTCTACTATGATTTCTCCAAAAACTTTTTAGTATGAAAATTTTGATTTGTTGTATTTATTTCCTCCATCAATTTTAAATTGTATGGAAACTAGATACGTAAAAACCAATATTTTTGAAAAGGAAGAAAGTGGAGGACAAATGAGAAGTGTGACAGTAATAAAGCTAAATTCGTACACTCACACTCACACTCACGCTTTCACCAACTCGTAGCAATTTTTCTCTGTCGCGTAAAGCAAAATAAAAGGAATTTTGGGGTGTTTGGATTGATTTTTTTTTTAAGCAATTTATAAATTAAAGAGAGAAGTATTGAAAATATTTTTAAATTTAATATAATTATTAGTTTCATCCTCAAATTTTTGACAATCTTAAAAATATATATTTACTTGACTAACTGAATTTAAATACACCGCTCATCTTTTAACATGAGTGAAATACATACTTAAATTTTCATCAAGTTTAGGAGTGTTTTTAATACTACTTTCACCTTTTTATTTAGAGCACATACTCCTGTAAGAGTTTGAGATAACTTGCTATGTCATGTGGCAGATCGAGAGTATATATAAGTTTAGTTTGTTAAGTAAATGAATATTATTAAGGCTGACAATAATTTGGAGACAAAATTAATAATTTACACCAAATTCAAAAGTATTTTCAATACTTATCTCTAAATTAAGTTCTAAAATTCATAAGTTAACATGCTCAATTTTTAACTTTTAGCTCATTTTTATATTTTTAAATCTAAAAATAAATACTTAAAAATACTTTTTATTATTTTCGGAAAAAAAAACTTAAAATCTAAAGCTACTTAAAATTAAACAATCCAAAAAGTACAAATCTTTTGGAAATAAGAAAGACCACACATATCATTCACCCACCGCACCTACGCACCCCCACACCCACACCCCTGTCAACTCTCTCTCTCACTCATTCCACCCCACCACCCGCCGCCGGAGAGGGGGCTGTTCTACAGTTCCGGAGAAGGATTTTGACGGCTCAAACCTGGTATAGAGCTGACGACATGAGCGAAGACGCGAGAAGAGCCGGAGGAGCGCCGGCAGCGAAGCCTACCTCCGATGATCGGAGAGTCTCCTCAGGTTCCGTTCCTTCTCCTACCGGTACAAAAGTTACCATAAAGAGTGCCGATATGAAACCTGATGTACAAAAGGAGGCCGTTGACATTGCTATTGCTGTATTTCCTCTCTCTGCTTTGCAGATTACAATCATCGTGTTTGATTATTTGCTTATGTATTCTTCTCCGACTTATACTGTTATAATTCTATGAATTAATGCGTTTTTTTTCTGTGTATGTGATTAGGCATTTGAGAAGCATAATGTAGAGAAGGATGTAGCTGAGCTGATTAAGAAGGAGTTTGATAAGAAGTACGGTCCTACTTGGCATTGCATCGTCGGAAAAAACTTCGGTAAGTCAGAGTTTTCACATGAGTCACTTAATGCAACTTTTATAGAAGACATCAATCTTCATTTGTACTAGTATTGGTTGATAGCTTTAAAATTTGTATGTTAACCGAAACTTAATTTGTTGTATCCCTGTGATCTGATGGGATTATATGCAATTCATATTCATCATGATGTGGATCTAGCACTTCATAAAAACCTTGTTTTGAGTTTCCTGACAGATTAATACTTATGCATGTTGGATGATTTGGTGAATGGATCAAAGAGGTAGCGTTAGGTGAGTTATAGGCCTTTCTGATAGAGTTATCTCATACCTATACTAGTAGTAGTACCAAGTACCAGGTGAGTTAGTATGAGGTTTTGCACAAGCTGGTTTGGGTACCTACTGCAATTAAAAAGGTATATGTGGGTGGATCTGATCTTCCTCTATTAGGTGATCTTCTCAAGGTCTATGATAAACTATTTAGGGAGTTAGAATGGAGGGGACATTGTCTTCTCTTTGGTGTTGATTCTAACCAGGAAGTGCCATAATCTCCAGTCTCTAATAGAATTAAATATCTTAGGAGAACAATGAGCTCTCTAGGGTTCAAATTCGGTGGAGGCAAAAAAGTACTAGGTGATTTCTTCTCATCTGACTAATTTTGGTGGGCAGAGTTATCCATGCCTCTTAATTGAATTCCAACAGAAAGAGCTCCTGGCACATCAGAAGAGCTCAAATAAAGGGGATGATTGTGATCAATCATCATCCAGCAGCCATTGACAGGCTCTCCTTGAGCTCTGCCAACAGATCTTTCGGCCAACGCTTCCTCAATCGCCATGGTTGAGCTGCGAAATCTCTCGATCTATTGCCAATTACAGCTGAGATAAATTCCTAGATCCGCCCTCCTGGCTCTGATACCATGTAAAGTTCAGTGAATTGAGAGAAGAAAGCTGTAAATTGTATTGCCACAATCGATCATTTACAGACTTAGAGATACACTTATATAGCTAAGCTCTACTATGACTGAACTTCTATACATATATAGGAAAGATTAGCTAACCGACTTACTGACCTCTCTAACTGATTCACATGCATTTAATTTAACTAACTCACTGCTATTAGCTGACAGCTGTATTTGTAACTAACTTCTCAACAGTTTAAGTCTGATTTGGATCCTTCCCTAGAATGTATGAGAACCTATTCCATTAAAGTGCAAGCTGTTGCCGAACTTTAAGACTTTTTCCATAGACTTAAAGGGCAGAGTTATCCGGTACTTGTGTTGGTGTGAGGTAGCAGGTGCTTGTTGCAATAATCAAGGCGAAAAAGATCTCCTGAATACCACCGTCATAAAAAAATATTGTATACTTAAAATGAGAAAGTGCATCATGGATTTTATTGGCTTAATTGAGTAAATGCCTATATTTTCTATTTGAAAAAATTGTGATTGAAGACAAGGTGGGAGTGACTTAGGTGGAAGACAAGATGCGGGAAGTGAGGTTGAGATGGTTCGGGCATGTGATGAGGAGATGCACAGATGCCCCAGTGTGGAGGTGTGAGAGATTGGTTATGGATGGATTAAGGAAAGGTAGAGGTAGACCAAAGAAGTATTGGGGAGAGATGATTAGACATGACAAGACGCAGTTGCGGCTTACTAAGGACATGAACTTAGATAGGAAGGTGTAGACGAAACGAATTAGGGTATAAGGTTAGTAGGTAGGAGTGCATCCATACTAGTAGGAAGGAGTGCTTTGTCTTGTTGCCCTTAACTAATAGTCGTAAGATTACTCTTGTAGTTTCTTGTTCTTCGATTTCTATTACTATCTATTATTTCGTGTGGTTGGTTTGTAGTATTATTTTGTCGTAATAGTTTTTTGTTACTATCTGTTTTTTTTTGTTAGCTAATCTATTGTCTCTTGTGTCACTTCTACTTTTGTTGTAATACTGTTTTGTTACTTTCATTATGTCTTTTTCTAGATTGTTTTTGTCTTGAGTTAGAGGTCTATCAGAAACAGCCTCTTTACCTCACCTCTAAGGTAGAGGTAAGGTCTATGTACACTGTACCTTCTCCAAACTCCACTATGTGGGCCTACACTGGGTATGCTATTGTTCTTAAAAAGTGTGCTTGAAGGCCGTTTTCATGAAATTGTACTAGTCCTTATATTAATGCCTTGTGATTAGAAATGGTCTTGTGAGAATGAGTATTACTGATAAGCATAGGTACTATGTGAGCCATGTACCCTTTTTTTGCTCTTGAAAGAGGCACAAATGGTGCTTATTTTTTTAATACATGGCTCACTGCTCACATCACCCCTTGAGGAGAGGCCCTTCCCCGGACACTACGTGAACACGGATGCTTTATTCACCGGACTGCCTTTTTTTAAAGAAGCACAAACGGTGGATGATGCAGTGACAATTAGTTGGATGTGTATAAACCTAAGTTGCTCGGACTCTTCAAATATGTTGCCGTACCCGTGTCGGATACTCCAAAAATGCACTACTTTTGAAGGATCCGACACACACCCGACAACATTTTTGAAGAGCCGAGCAACTTAGGTCTAAACAAGTATCTTATTTTGTTTGTACTTATGAGTAGCATATGAAAAGTGTCATGGCTTTGTGTTTCCCTACTGTTTGTTGAAGAATATTCATCGAAGAACAGCAGATTACAATTACGTGTACACTAGTACAATGAGCTAATCACACGCCTCACTGTAAAAGTTAAATATATTTTACAATTGTAATAAACTAACTGTCGCTTCTTTCATTTCTTGATGTATGCTATTTTGACTGAGTCATCAGTTTTCTTAGTACTAAGACTGATTTTTAACCTATATGTGACTTTCTTGTTATCTTTCTAACTCATCTATGCTTCCAAGCTGTAAATTGTGCTGCTTGTTTAGAGTGAAAAATTTGCAGTTAAAGAAAGTTATTCTTTATTGGCTTGCAGTGGAGATCACATTTTTTCCCTTGATAACGAAACAAACACTTTCCCTTCCATGCATCTTTTGTCCGTGCTAGTTGCAATGAGATAGTGGCCCTAGTTCATAGGAGTTTGCAATTGGCGAGTAACATTCAGAATATGCCAGAAAAAGGCGGCGTCATATATTACTTGGACTGTTTGATAAATAAATCTTTAGAGATCTGGGTTTGAAAGAGAAAAATTTTGTGGAAATGCCTTACGATCTAAGATGTAGAAAGTAGAAATTTGATCTCTATCAAGGTGTCTTATGGAAACTGAGAGAACTTTTTCATGGAAGTTAATATTAGCTGGAATGACCAAAAGTAGAAGTGACCATTCAATTGCAGAAGCAAAAATACTATATTTGTTTTCTCCATCTTTGAGTAGACCGAAGTTAAACTATGGTCAATAGCTGATTTTACAAAAATAAGTAAGGTGCTGTTGGTATGTCAAAGCAATTTCAACCTATCAGATGCCTTCTATCATGCTTGTTGGATTCTGTAAAGCAATACCTTTGTAATGTTTGTCGCACCTCTCTTACTACCATTTAAAGTTTAGTGGGTCCATGCTTAGGTTCTGTGCGCTAGACAGTTTAACCCTCTTTCATGTGAAGTTCAAGGCAGATGAGCTTTAGGAATGTTTATGACTATTATTTTGGAGTTCAATGGTGATAAAAAAAGTTCTGCCAAGTATCCAGTGTTCTAAAGTGAAATTATGCAGGCGTAGCACCAACCTGTTGCGAAGATTTCTTTGTTCTGATCTAGCTTTTATTTTGAATTGGTTAACCTCCATTTTTCCATTGGTGTTATGATCGGGTGGAGGATGATAAATTAGCCTGTCCCTGGGTTGCCACTTTGCCGTGCGATTGTTTTGTGGTATGCTGACAGGATACGGGAGTGGATAAAACTTGTGCTGCTCATTATTCTTCCCAAAAAATGTTTGCTTAGAAGATTAATTATAATTGACTAGCTTGATTTACAATTCATTTGCAATTACAGTGATGATATTTTTTTGCTGTGTCTTGTAGGCTCTTATGTGACTCATGAAACAAACCACTTTGTCTACTTCTATTTGGATTCAAAAGCTGTACTTCTGTTCAAATCTGGGTGAAGTTGGTAATAACATTGATGGAGACACTAATGAGAGTTAACTCGGATGCTGCTGCTATATTTTGCGGTTTTACTATTCAATTGAAAATTCCAAGCTGCAACAATTTGGTGGAAAATTCAGTTGTACCTGTATATTTCTGCTTTTACATTGTGTAAACAATTCTAAACTTGATCAAACTTCTCTAAGTTGTTCGTTGATGCTTTGATAACTTTAGGCAAACAATTTCTTGCCCATTCAAAAAAAAAAAGGTGGTGAGAACAGCCAAGGGTGGTAGCGTTTGATCATATGACTCTGATTGTACTTCTATAAAACATTTGGCAACCTCGCGTGAAGAATTTGTAATCATTTAAAATTTACTAAATATGAATTTATAAAATGGTTCGAATTATATTAAATTCATGAATATATTAATCCAAATAAATAATGGATTGATATAATTGGGTTAATTATTGTATAACTTACATAAATCTCATAGTGTAAGAAGTAAATTACATTCTATCCCTACTCTTTTTCTAATTACAATAATCCCTAATCCTTCTGATGCGCTAAAAAAGAGAGCAAAATCTTTTCTGTTGTGCTTAAGAAAGAAAAGAAACGTAAAATTAAATATCAAATCCACAAATCACGTAATTACGTTATTGTCTTTCTAATCAATCTCTCCCAAAGCATAACAACGTCAAAAAATTCAAATTTCAAATTTCTTCTCCCTAATTGTAAAAAATCTTTTCAATTTCGATTCAAAAACATTGAAAACATGAGTTGATACATCATGAATATCTCTATTTTCTCTCTTATTTTTAGATGTTTTTTCCACAATCGATTTAGAGGTCGAAGATATATCCTTCTTCGCCTTTGACTTCTCTAATCTCAGATTCTTCATGAATAATGGGTATTTAGCAGTAATTTGTATAAATGTATCATGGCCATTAATGTGTATCAGATACGTGTGATACACATTGGGGATTAATATGTACCAATTATAGTACAATATGATTTATGTACCAAGATTATTATTGGGTAATCTTGATATACAACAAAAAACCGATTTACTACTATCTATATCCTTATAAAATTAAAAAATATTGAAGATACATTATAGAACTTGATATATTATAAATAATACATTTTTTTTTTTGTGAAATAGGATGGAACCTGGTGATGTATATTGATCATGAAGCCCACAAAACAGAAAGGGGGGGGGGGGGGACTAGGCCTTACCCCAAATATACATCACAAATTGCAAAGCAATACGACAAAAGGAGAATGCTCAAGTACATAAGTATTGAACATGAAACCCACTAGTCGAATATTCATCATTATTAGGGTTATGTATCAATATAATAAATATATGCATGATACAATGCATAAAACATAATTATTTGCAGCATTGATGTATAAATTTCATACCACTAACAACGGCTAATTTAAGAAACAAAATAAACAAGATACATTGAGAATATGTAACTTTGGTAAAGATGGGTGTGAAGATGCATCCTTCTTCGATTTTGACTTCTCCAACTCAAGATTCTTCATGAATAATGGATTGTTTCTTTGTTTAGATCTATTTTCAATAAAATTTTCATCGTCATAATGAAAGACACGACGTACAATATCTTGAGTAGTTGAAACTAATTGGGTAATTCTAATATTAAAAGAAGAAGCATCATCCATAAGTATCAATAAATTGATAATGAAAAAAAAAAGATGAACGGAGAGAAACAAAGAAGAAGAAAACTACTTATTTAAGAAGTTGAAATTGATTTGACTAGAGAGAACGATTTTGAATTTCAAATTGTAAGGAAGGAATTATTTGATAAGATTGTGGGAGTAAAAATAGGGAGAGATTGATGGAGTGAATTAAGGAAGAGAAACATGAATTTTGGGAGTGTGAAGTTATGTATCCGAAGTTTGGGGTTTTGGGAGTAAAATAAGGGATTTAGGTAATATTTTGAAATGGTAGGGAATAATAGAAATTATGATAAATAAAGGTATGTAGATAGGTAATTTTTCCTTAATTATTTAAAGTCCAATAAATATGGATTTAATTAAAATCCAAATTAATTGATTTGAGCTACAATAGATGAGCCCAGTTTGCTAAGCCCATTCTAGAGGCCCATTTTGGCACCACGTGGCAAATGATGTGGCATGCCAAGTCAAACAAAGAAGCCAATAGGATCATGACATGTGTTAAAATGACAAGCCCGCTCTATAAATTCCATATGTCATGTCACTTAAATCTGTTTGACCGAAGGAAGTTCTGTTTCAATCACAACTCTTTTATTCTAAAACTATAAATAGGGGTTCTCATAATTCAGAAAAGGGACCAAAAATTCTAAACAAGAAGCTAGAGAAAGCTCGTGGGACGAACTCCACAGATTTCTCTATAAGCTACAAGTTTAAGAATTTAAAATTCAAGTTCAAGAATGATCAAGATCAAGACCATCAGATTCAAGAACAAGCTCGAAGTCCTTGAATTCAAGTAAAAGTCAAGATCAAGATAAAATTCAAGTTCAAGTCCATCGCAGATTCAAGAACAAGCTTTAAAGCCCTTGAATCCAAGATCAAGTTCAAGACAAATTCAAGATCAAGCTCAAGAGCCCTTGAATTTATATCTGAAAAGACGAATTCAGAGGAATCATATAGATTGTAACACTCGCACTTTGAAATGAATAAATACGATTGTTGCGATACTTTTTGTTCTTGATTATTATTTTCTCGACGCGAATTTTATTGTCTACAAATTCTGGCATGCCCAGTTGGACAATCTCTACCTCTCATTTCAAATTTTCAAGTATCAAAGAATATCAAAATGCTTTCCACTATAGAAGAACAAATAGCAAGCTTGACTAAAGCAATTGAAGGCTCGACAAAATGCGCACAAGAACAAGATGCTAAACTTTTCAAGCTAACAAATAAGATGGATAACATGATTGAGAGAAGATCGAGTCAAGCACCTCTGAAGCTTCCTAAAATTCAAGATGAAGGAGAGTCTTGCATAAAACAAACAAAGATCAAAGATATTCATCTCTCTGCTGAAGGTTTGATTCCCATTGATCAATTGAAGGACTTTATCATAGAGGCTATCAAAAACAAATCTGAGTCTTCATCCAAATTTTCTCCCACATATGTAAAGCCATATACACAAAGGATTGATAACTTGAAAATGCATGAGGGCTATCAACCTCCTAAGCTTTAATAATTTGATGACAAAGAAAATCCCAAACAACATATAGCGCACTTTATCGAGACTTGCAATGATGCGGGGGCGTATGGTGATTATCTCGTTAAAGAGTTCGTTCGATCTCTCAAAGAAAATGCCTTTGATTGGTATACAGATCTCGAACCTAGTTCTATAGATTATTGGGAGTAGTTAGAGCAAGAGTTCCTCAATCATTTCTATAACACAAGACGTGTCATTAGTATGATTGAACTTACAAAGGCTCGTCAAAGTGAAGATGAGCTAGTTGTTGACTTTATCAATCGCCGGAAAAGTTTGAGCCTCAACTGCAAAGATCGCCTTAGTAAAACTTCTAGCATTGAAATGTGCATTCAAGGCATGAATTGGGGTCTTCACTGTATCTTGCAAGGATTAAAGCCCAATACATTCGAAGAGATAGCAACTCATGGAATTAAGCATGATTATAAGAGGAGATCAACGGTCTCCTGTCTGTGAGCCTTACGAAGATGAAGATCTAGAAGAACTCCAAAGTGGGGCAAGTCTGCACCCGAAGATGACTTTGAAGAGTCTTTATATATCTCGACGCTCCTTAACGCATGAGCCTAAACTGCAAGTTATAATGTTCCTCATTGGATGAGCCTAAATTACAAGTTATTATGCTCCTCATCGCATAAGCCTAAATCGGAAGTTATAATGCTCCTAGACGCATGAGCCTAAACTGTGTTTCACAAAACTCTTTAAATTTGAGCTAAACCTCTAAGTTTGAAAGCTCTTCAAATTTGAGCTAAATCTCTAAGTTGAAAATCTCTTCAAATTAAAGTTAAACCTTCATATCACAAAGTTTTTCAAATTTGAGCTAGATCTCTAACTTGGAAAGCTCTTCAAATTTGAGCTAAACATTCATATCATTTGAGTTAAATCTTCAAGTTGAAATGCTTCTTGAAACACGAGTTTAAACTGTATGTCACAAAGCTCTTCAAATTTGAGTGTAATCTTCAAGCTGAAATGCTCCTCGAAACACGAGCTTAAAACTGTATGTCACAAAGCTCTTCAAATTTGAGTTAAATCTTCAAGCTTAAATGCTCCTCGAAACAAGAGCTTAAACTGTATGTCACAAAGTTCTTCAAATTTGAGTGAAAACTTCAAGTTGAAATGCTCTTTGAAACATGAGCTTAAACTGTATGTCACAAAGCTCTTCAAATTTGAGTTAAATCTTCAAGCTGAAATGTTCATTGAAATACGAGCTTAAACTGTATGTCATAAAACTCTTCAAATTTAAGTTAAATCTTCAAGCTGAAATGTTCCTCGAAACATGAGCTTAAATTGTATGTCATAAAGCTTTTTAAATTTGAGTTAAATCTTCAAGTTGAAATACTCCTACACGTATGAGACTAAACTATATGTCACAATGCTTATCAAATTCGACCTAAACCTTCAAGTAGCAAAACTTGTCAAAATCAAGTTAATCTTCAAATTACAAAGATCTCAAATTTGAGTCAAATCCCCAGAACTACGTTGTGACTTGATTCTCTTCACTGAGGTATGTAGGCACTTAGAACCATATTCTAAGTTCAGTTGCATGAGTGTCAAAAAATTACATGTTCCCACTTGATCTGTCACATGAAAGTTAAAGCTATGAGTAATCTTTCATCAAACTTCAGACTTGCACCAAATGGTGGTGACTCGATAGGAGCAAACCCCTATGAATATGAGTTATTTCAAAAGTTGAAGTCTTCAAAAATCTCTAAATCTGCAAATTGAAGTTTTCAGATTCTTCAAATATGCAAGTTGAAGTTTTCAAATTCTTCAAATCTGCAAGTTGAGGTCTTCAAAATCTCCAAGTCTACAAGTTGAAGTCTTCAAAAATCTCCAAGTCGGCAAGTTGAGGTCTTCAAAATCTCCAAGTCTGCAAGTTGAAATCTTCAAAAATCTCAAAGTCGGCAAGTTAAAGTCTTAAAAAAAAATCTCCAAGTTGAGGTCTTAAAAAATCTCCAAGTCGGCAAGTTGAGGTCTTCAAAATCTCCAAGTCTGCAAGTTGAAGTCTTCAAGAATCTCCAAGTCGATAAGCTGAAGTCTTCAAAAAAAATCTCCAAGTTTGCAAGTTGAAGTTTTCAAAAATCTCCAAGTCTGCAAGTTGAAGTCTTCAAAACCTCCAAGTCTGCAAGTTGAAGTCTTTAAATCCTCTAAATATGCAAGTTGAAGTCTTCAAATTCTTCAAGTATGCGAGTTAAAGTTTTCAAATCCTCTAAGTATGCAAGTTGAAGTCTTCAAATCCACCAAGTATGCAAGCTATTAAATTTCTATGCCTTAAGGTGGACAAAATTGTCCCTTTGCACCTTAAGCTGGCCTTTTCATGGATTTATCCTTAAAAGGATCTCTAAATTTCCATACCTTAAGGTGGACAAAATTGTCCCTTTGCACCTTAAGCTGGCCTTTTCACGGATTTATCCTTAAAAGAATCTCTAAATTGCCTTCTTTAAGATGGGTATGCGTATCCATCCTCTTTACACCTTAAGAATACCATAGAATTACTTTTCTTAGGGTGAGGATGTGTATCCATCCTCTTTACGCCATAAGATTACCTCTAGATTACCTTCCTTAAGGTGGGGATGCATATCCATCATCTTTACACCTCAAGGATACAATAAAATTACCTTTCTTAAGGTGGGGATGTGTATCCATCCTCTTTACGTCTTAAGATTACCTTCCTTAAGGTGGGGATGCGTATCCCTCCTCTTTACACCTCAAGGATACCATAAAGTTACCTTTCTTAAGGCGGAGATGCGTATCCATCGTCTTTATACCATAAGATTACCTCTAGATTACCTTCCTGAAAGTGGAGATGCGTATCCATCCTCTTTACACCTCAAGGATACCATAAAGTTATCTTTTTTAATGCGGGGATGCGTATCCATCCTCTTTACACCATAAGATTACCTTTAGATTACCTTCCTTAAGGTGGGAATGTGTATCCATTCTCTTTACACCTCAAGGATACCATAAAGTTACCTTTCTTAAGGCCGGAATGCGTATCCATCCTCTTTACCCCATAATATTACCTCTAGATTTCCTTTCTTAAGGTGGGGATGTGTATCCATCCTCTTTACACCTTAAGAATACCATAAAGTTACCTTTCTTAAGGCGGGGATGCGTATCCATCCTCTTTTCGCCTTAAGAATTTCATAAAATTACCTCTTAAGGCGGGGATGCGTATCCATCCTCTTTTCGCCTTAAGAATACCATAAAATTACCTCTCTTTGGGTGGAGATGCGTATTCATCCTCTTTTCTCCTTAAGAATACCATAAAATTACCTGCCTTATGGTGGAAACGTGTATCCATCCCTTCACACCTTTGCACCTTCAGAATATCTTAAAGTTATCTTCCTTAGGGCGGGGACGAGTACTCATTCCATTATTTCATAAGACTACCTTCTCCACGGACCATCTTTTGAGCCTACCAACAAAAAAAGGAGGGGAAAGACAACACAAAGAAAACACAAGTAAAGGAGAGATTGTTACCTGTGAAGACGTTTAAGACTTGAAAGTTATGCTAAGCTAACTAGGTTAGACTTGAGACAATATTTTCTTGGTGATAATGAAGCCTTTGAAGTATATTTTCCAGCGATCACAACCCTTTTTGGTGATGACGTTATGACATTGAGATATAACATATTTTGTGAGGCAACAAAAATCTGAAATCAGCTGTGTGACAGAATTTAAAGTTAACTTCAAAAAATTATTTTGAACAATCTTAAAGGATTTTAATTCTAAATTTTGGATATCTTGTGGCCATTCGTGAATCAAACGGATTGTAATTTCGATACTTCTACATCAAGATACAAGTTTTTTGGTGTCTTCATGAAATCTGGAACGGTTGGTGCACCAAAATCTAAAGTTGACTTCGTAATCATACTTGAAATAATTTCGAAGGTTTTAAATTTTGAATTTCGAATATGTTGTGTACCTTTGTGTCTAGATTCGGAATAATCAAGGGGCTCGTGATTTCGTCATTCCTACATCAAGATACAAGAGTTTTAGTAAAGTCACACAAATCTGAAATTTTCAGCATGACAGAATCTAGAACTAACTTCAAAATATCATCTAGAATGATTATGAAGGTATTAAATTCTGAATTTTGGATATGTTGTAGCTCAAGAAGTCTAGTTTCTGAAGAAAAAAATCAAACCATTCGTGATTTCAACGTTTCTACAATAAGATATGAATTTTCTACCACAGACGTATCAGCCTATAAAAAGTGACGAAAATCAGAAAACAGAGGATATTGTCTCGCCTTATGCACCTTTCGTCGTAGCCCACAATCTGTAATTGAAGCCAAAATTGTGGGGATAATGTGTCTGTTTATAGATGTCATGTGATGGGAATAAAATCCTTCTCCTTGTTCAATTACAATTCCTTTTTGGCTAAGGCAATAGAAAAGATATGTGAATATGAAATTGAGTGGGATTACAATTCTTAGTTCAATTACAATTTCTTGTTTGACTAAAACAGCAGAAAAAATAGTTAGAATGTGTAATTAAGTGGGAGTACTATTTTTTTCGGCCTACTAATCCTTACGGGACAAGAAAAAGGTTCTCACTATTTTCCTATCCTAATTGATCAAGGTTAAGGGAAATTATTGATGACATACGTGAATCTGGGAGGAAGTCACGCTTCCTACAAGACTTGAATCAGGGGCATTTGTAATCATTTAAAATTTATTAAAAATAAATTTATAAAATGATTCGAATTATATTAAATTCATGAATATATTAGTCCAAATAAATGATGGATTAATATAATTGGGTTAATTATTTAAAATCCAATAAATATGGATTTAATTAAAATCCAAATTAATTGATTTGGACAACAATAGATGAGCCCAGTTTGCTGAGCCCATCCTAGAGGCCCATTTTGGTGTCACGTGGCAAATAGTGTGGCATGTCAAGTCAAACAAAGAAGTCAATAGGATCATGACATGTGTCAAAATGACAAGCCCGCTCCATAAAGCCCATATGCCATGTCACTTAAATCTGATTGGCCGAAGGAAATCCTATTTCAATCACAATTCTTCTATTCTAAAACTATAAATAGGGGTCCTCATAATTCAGAAAAGGGACCGAAAACTATAAACAAGAAGCTAGAGAAATCTCGTGGGACAAACTCCATAAATTTCTCTATAAGCTACAAGTTTAAGAATTCAAGAATTTAAGTTCAAGAATTCAAGAATTTAAGTTCAAGAACGATCAAGATCAAGACCATCGGATTCAAAAACAAGCTCGAAGCCCTTGAATTCAAGTAAAAGTCAAGATCAAGATGAAGTTCAAGTCCATCGAAGATTCAAGAACAAGCTTTAAAGCCCTTGAATCTAAGATCAAGTTCAAGATAAATTCAAGATCAAGCTCAAGAGCCGTTGAATTTATATCTAAAAAGACGAATTCAGAGAAATCATAGAGATTGTAACACTCGCACTTTGAAGTCAATAAATACGATTGTTGCGATACTTTTTCGTTCGTGATTATTATTTTCTCGACGCGAATTTTACTGTCTACAAAATGATAACAATTGTCTGATATTCGGTGAAGGCTTGAAATAGAATGGTGGTTGTTCACGATATTTACCACTTACTCCGTCTCAATTTATGGAACATAGTTTGACTTATCACAAAATAAACCTGAGATTTTTGTGTGATTAAAAACAGTGGCTTACACAGAATTTTTTGCAAGCGGTGTAATCTATATATACATATATAACTCAATTCACATATACTATTATATCTTTTCTAAAAAAGTAAAAAAAATATATATTTTAACTTTTTATGGATAAATTTTTGTTTTGAAAATAATTTCATTAAAAATAATAGTGCTACATATATTTTTTAATATAAAATATCAAATAAGAAAAAATAAAAAGCAAAAGAAGAAAAGAAAAAAAGAAAGAAAGAAAATACTATACCAATAATAGTGCTAGATATTTTTTTTAATGTAAAATACCAAAAGAAGAAAAAATAAAAAGCAAAAGAAGAAAAGAAGAAAAGAAGAAAAGAAGAAAAGAAAGAGAATATTATATCAATAAACAACTTAAAGTTCTTAAAATGTTTTTTTAAAAAAAAACAAGGTTGTCTAGATTGTCCCTCACCTAACAATTGAAACACTTGATCAATTGAGTTGTCCGCCCTTTCATATAAAGAGTTAACATCGTATATTATATATGTTAGTTTTTTTTCTATCTTTTAATTATATTTTAGCAAATTTTTTCGACTAAGCCGCGTCTCGCGATACCCTTGGGCCTTCCTATATCTGCCCCTAACTAAAATAAATTTTTTAAGGTATGTTATTTTTAATTATAAAAAAATAGTTTTTTTTTGATAAACTAAAATGAAAAAAGTATCACATAAATTTAAACATATGAATCGATTTTTTTGGTATGTGAGTGACATGTGTATGTGTTATGAATCTAGTCTAGTTCAACATGAATACTAAGGTCACACAAGTAATTATTGGGTTGACAAGAACTAGCAATACAGTCAGGCTAATTTGAAATTCGAGTTTGGTAGTGGGCGTGAGAACAGTTCCATCAAAAGGGATAGTTGTATGTGATTCAAGGATATGCCTATTGTCAAGTAAAAAATTTGATTCCTCTCATCCCTTTCTTAGAGTCTAAGCTTCTCATCCTCGTTATTTCTGTTTTTTAGTTACTTGTAATTTAATATTTTCATTAAAATTCAATTGTTTGAGTGTTATAATTAGGATTCTAAAGTTAAAATCATGTTCCCAATCTTATTAATATAAAGAGAAATTCGAATTTGTTACATTGATACTTTCATTTTCGTACTTTAATAGTAGTGGTAGTATTAGATCGATTTAGTAGCACCGATAACCCAGAGGATTGGATTTATAGGGCAAAGCGATACTTCACTTTCCTGGGCTCTATGAGGAACACTGGTTGCTCTTCCTTCCTTATATCTCGATGGTAAGACCCTCGAGTGGTTCTATTGGATCTTTCACAACAAATAATTTTTTGCCTGGAATCATTTTAAGGAGAAGTTAGCACTGCTTTTTCAGAAACGAACATATGTAAAGTCTCTTATGATAGATGTCAAATTATTAGTATTCTAACTTTTCTACAGAAGATCGAGGGAAAATGTTCATTTACGTCTCAACAGATTATAATAAAGACGCAAGAATTAGTGTTTCTATAGTCTTTAGCAGAGAGATTTCTTCTCCTTTGAGGCTTTGACTGAAGAAAACTCAAGCCTTGTGGATAATGTCGAAAGCCATCCGAAACTGTTTGACACTTCTATCGATGAATATTTAGGCAATTTAGATAATATATTCGATGAACTGGAATTTTCACTGAATAAGTAGAGAAAACTTTTTCTACCTTTAGCTTTGTAGTTGATTTGGAAGATGTTCCAATCACCTAAAGTGTTCGACGAATTTTTTCATAATTGTTGCCCCAAGATAGCCGTAGAGGTGCAACCCAAGACTTCAACCTTGAACACATCAAACTTCAATTGTTCGATGAAAGTTCCCCACGTGATATGTTAAAGAGGTATATTACTGCTACTTTTCTGGATCGTGGCTCTAATTAATAGAAAATTGAATTTGAGATCTTTGACGACATGTATCCTTTTGAGTTTTTTTCTGGAGCCTAAGACTATTAAGGATTTATATCTTGATAAATTTTTTCTGAAGATTGAAGATAGCATTCCACCAAGTCACATGTCTTCTGATGAAATGATGTTTGTTGTGGAGCATGAAAAATCTATAGGTGAATTCAATGCTCATAATATTTTGTGTCAATTTTCACTTAATCCTAGTGTGATTTTCTCTATTGTCTCTATTCATGAAAGTGCATTGGATCTTTGTGTATAGAATTCAAAAATATGTTTCAACGCTAAGGATTCAGCAAGTTATGCAAAAATAGTGAATGTGGTTCCATTACAATTTTTCGGATCTCTTGAGATTCATTCCATACACTAACTCTATAATTTAAGTGTGAAATTTTGATCGACAATTGTGTATGAATTTCTATATTGTGAAAATAATTAAAAATAATATAATTGACATAGAAATTAATGAAATATCATTGACAATAATTAAAGGTGACAATGTTGATTTATAGAAGGAAGGATTACAATCTTCTCGTGACGACTAACACTCAACTAAAAATTACTCGACATTGACACCTGTGGAAGCCTGGAAAACCCTTATTCATTGCTTGGCTCTACCAAGGAGGACTGTTAATATGGTCATGATCAACATGGGTTAAATAAAGGTTGTTGAGTAGTCTTATTTGCAACATCTGCAGGTGAAGTCTGTGGGACAACAAGATAGAAAATTTTATTTTTTTACTATTGACATTGACATATTATGAGTTATTTAAACCTAACATGCACACTTTATTTGAGTTGACCACTGGAGCATCAAACAAAGATGATGCAGTTGTCGTCGTTCATGCAATTGAACTATGGAGTAAAGTCCCTGAACTAGATGGTATGCCTTGTGTAAAAAGAATACATTTTTGAACCTCATAATGCATATATCTACCATTTTCTGAACGTTGCTGACTGAATACATTTGGGGGGGGGGGGTATGTTGTGTGTATTGTCAATGGGTCTTCTTTTTATTTGTATGTATCTTCATTATACCTTATTGTATAAGATAAAGCAAATTAAGTGAATGCATACAATCTACTGTGACTGTATCCATCACGATTGTATGCATTGATACAATCATTAAATCAAGAAGAAAATGATAAATAAATCCCCAAACTATGACAAAAATGATATGCATATACTCTCTATTATACTTTAATGTTGTATATACCCTTATTGTCAATCTTTTGGTATGTGTATACCTTAAAACTAACGACTGGACACGTGGCTTCATCTTAATAATTTACTCAATTTTTATCCAAAATTAAAAACTCCACCCATCCTTCATAAAATTACTTCCCAAACCCTATTTCTTAGTGACCCAAAACTAGTCCCTTCCAATACCATCATGACCACCACCGTCGCCAGCCATGCTCCCTATTTTCTTCGTAGTTTATATAGGAGCTCTAGAAGAGCTGTCAATGTTAATCTTCTGCAGGAAAACAAAAAGGCGATTTGCTTATCGAAAATAATGGACATCCCAGATGGGATAACAATCAAAGTGAAAACAAAGCAAATTGAAATAGAAGGGCCAAGAGGAAAACTTATCAGAAACTTTAAGCATCTAAATCTCGATTTTCATCTCATTAGGAGAATCTAGGGTACTGGTACGAGATACGTTTTGTGTATGCTTATTTTTCAATCGATGCTTCCATTACCGGTGAATTCATAGCTTTCTCGGCGAGAAAAAGGTGAGGAAAGTTGACATGCTTGACGGTGTTACCGTTATCTGCTTAGAGAAAGTCAAACAATTAGATTATATTGAGGCTCCTTGTAATTTTTTCGAGTTAAATCAAACGATTTTGATTTTGAGTTTTCTTGCTGGAAAAAAAATTCAAGTGGGTCGTCTGAGTCCCATGAAATTTATTTTGTATGAAATTTTTTATTTTTATCCCATCTAGGATGTCCATTGTTTCTATGAAAGAATCACCTTTATTTTTCATTTTCTTCTCTCTGTTGGCAACCTTTTCGAGAAAGAACAAAACCCAAAAATCCTAGAGAACATTTGGGTTATAAATGGGTCATAGTGTTCCATTTAGGGTGTAATTTTAAGAAAGATGGGTGGGGTTTATAATTTTGGATAAAATATTAAATAAAAAATTGAGAAAATTATTGAGATAAAGCCATGTGTCCATTCGTTAGTTTTAAGGGTATACACATACCAAAAGATTGACGTAAGGGTATATACAATCTTGAAGTATAACGGAGGGTATATGCATACCATTTGTCATAGTACGGGGGTATAATTGTCCTTTTCGCCCTTAAATCAAGTGAATGCAAGTGATACAAACTAGCAACAAATGATACAGTAAAGTGAATGAATACAAGTGATATTAAAGCGGATAAATACAAGTAATATAAGTTGGTAACAATTTATACAAGTGCTTTTCAAAGTTTTAGTAAGATTGTAGACGTGTGAATACCATTGAAATCAGAGCGAATGAATACAAGTGATACAAATTGATAACAATTTATACAAGTAATTGTTTTCCAGGAAGTTGTATTACTGATATAGAACTAGTGGAGTCAAATCATACACTAAAGATTAAAAAGGTGCTTTCCCAATAAGAGATAGACATACGATAGAAGATCCAGTTACGATAGCAGTTCACGGTATACGTAGCAGCCCTTAATTTGTCTTTGTTGAGCGTTGACTCTTTAGAAAACATAAAACATTAAATATCCTCATTTATTCCATATCGTCCTCAGTGTTCTACTATCCATATAAACCCTCTAGGTCATTCTTTCTATTCACAACTTTCATTGATTCTCAAGCTGAAAAGAAGATACATGTTATTAGCTAACCGATACAACAACTAAACCAAAACGGGTAACTATAATGGTAAATAAATAAACTATAATTTATCACAAAAAGAATATAAAATATAAAATAATCTATAATTACTAATGTAATTATGCTATAGCTATAGCTATAGCTATGTATGATAATTTTATTTTTTTTGGTAGTGAGTATGAGTATTGGAATCTAAAAAGACAAAGATGGGCCAAAGTGTCCCTTTCCAAGGGAAGAGCTGTGCGGACCAAAATGGCAAAGCAAAAGAAGTCTTAACTGGCAACAAGTTCCAGGCCCAAATGATTCCAAACAAAAGTACTAAGTTTTCTTAACGCCCCTTTCGTTGGTGCCTGTGTCTCTGATACCCTCTGCTCCTTTGCTTCCCACTGCCAACCATACGTTTTATTTCATAGTTTTTTTTTTTAGAAACAAACATGAGATCTTATAATAAAAAGAGATTGCTACATTAAAATTGTGCAACAACAATTTCAAAGTCTCTATCTCTCCGAGACAGGAATAAGGTTTACGCACATTTTATCCTCTAAAGACTTACTGAGTGAGATATCACCGGATGTATTGTTGTTGATAACAATTTCAAAGTCTCTATCTCCACGAGATAGGAATAAGGTCTGCATATACTTTACCCTTCCTAGACTTACTGAGTGAGATTTCACTGGATATATTATTGTGTTAACAACAGTTTCGAAGTACTTAAAATTATACTTATAAATCCGATATTTAGAGAAGAACTTGTAGTAAAAATATTATTTGATTTTTATAGTAGCTAGTAATCGTATTATATAAATGAGGTTGGTCCTACTTTCTTCTTTTTCATTTTAATTTTGTGAGTAGTGGAAAAGTAAAAGGTGAAGAAAGCTTTTGCTTTCAATTTAAAAAGGAGGAGTTAATATTTGGCTTTGCTTCATCCAACATTCTTTGGTCAATTCATCAGCATTTATTTGACTGGACTATAATTTACCGCTGATGCATTTTTTTCTTTGGTTTGCTCTTCCTCTTATTTTATTTTACGGAAAATGGTCAAATATACCCCTGTACTATTCGAAATAGTTTAAATATACCTTTCGTTATATTTTCGGTTCAAATATACCCCTCCAATTATACTTTCGAGACAAATATACCCCTCTCATTATATTTTGGCTCAAATATACCCTTAATTTTAACCGATGGTTAAATAAATCAGATATAAAGATAAAAATTGTAAATTACAATTGTATAAGTATAATCAACATATAATATTATAGTCATGAAATTTTAAAAATCATGGAATGTAAGTGTTTATTAATAATAGTATAGTCATGAAAATTTTAAAATAACTTATAGTATTTTTTTAACCAAATTCGTCAATACCTAAGTGTTTACTAATCCATTTTCCTCGTATGAAATACTCTAATCCATATATCATAATCTAAAATTTTAACCCAGCAATAGTTAAGTTAAACAACGAGAGAGACGACCACATATTGGAAATTGATACATAATAGATATCACTTTATATAGTTTAAGGTCAAGGAATAATTATGTCATGAAAGAGAAAACACAACATATTCAAAAGAATATAATGAAGAAAAGAGCCTATCATTTGATCAAGAGTTAAAATTAAGGGTAAATTTATACCAAAGTATAATAGGAGGGGTATATTTGGTCCTAAAGTATAACGGAAGGGGTATATTTGGACCAAAAGTATAACAAAAGGTATATTTAAACTATTTCTAATAGTAGAGGGGCATATTTGGCCCTTCGCCGTTTATTTTATTATATATATATGTTAATTTGAGTGAGATTTAATTTGGCAATATGAATTTGATAGCCGATAGAATCACATTTGTACAATATAGAAGGAAAAATCATAAATAGCGCTAAATTACACTTTCTTTGTTCACTTTTACTTATTCACTATATTAAAAATGGATTTTTATCTTTTATTTGTTTAATTTAAAAACTTAAAAGGTAATTTTTTATTTAATTCCTAATTTATCCTTATTAATAATATTTGATAGCTGACTAGAGTTATGCAGATATTAGTTATACATGGATTAATTATGAAAAAAATTGTATATTATTTTATGTAGGGATTAGTTCTGTAGGATTTAGTTATTCATGTATTTGTTATTTCATCTTCTATCTTGTATAAAATTATATATAGATTCCTTCATAGTTATGTAAATTTTTAAATTGAAAATTAAACACCAAATTAATTTTATACATAAACCTAACCAACTATCAAATATGATATTACTTTTGTAGGAACTTATATATGGATAATATTTCTCCTAACATATTACTAAACCACCCCTAATTAACTATATATAGTCATTACTTAATGAATTTTTTAAAATATTAAATTTATTATATCTAAATAATGATTTAGTAAAATTGATATTTTTGTGGATACTAATTAGGATGGACTTGCCAGGTGCGTCTGAGTATTTAACCACTCACTCTTGAATTTTATAGATGAAAGAATGTCATTTTCTATGAAACTGGTATCTTTCGTTGTCCAACATTTATTTTTTATAAATAATTCTCTCCTCTTTAAGTTTTTTAAGGCAAGTAACTATAAGTCAGCAGTAAAAAGTCCATATAAATAGAGTGGGGAGGGACTTGCAATTTATTTGACAATTTAATGCGAAACAAAAGATATTTATATATATATATATTTACTAGTAAAGGAAAAAAGTAAAAATTATATAAATCTCATAGTGTTAAGTGCTAATTACATTATATTCCTACTCTTTTCTAAATTGCAAAAATCTCTTAAATTTTAAGTATTTTGAATACATCACTCAACGTTCCAATACATCGCATCTGAATATATTACCTTTATTGCGGGTAAATTTGGGCTCAGGAGGAGAATACCCGGTTCATCGGAACTTCAACCAGAAGAGTCGTACTTTCTCTTTGCCTTACCGTCTTTTCTCGTTACAAGATACACCTATTCTAATACATCGCTCAACGTCCCGATACATCGCGTTTCGATACATTATCTTTGTTAATACAAGACACACTTGTCCCGATACATAAGAGTAATATATCCAAAAGTAGGAGAGAAAATGAGGAAAATATGGATTTTTGTATTATTTTTTTTCAAATGATAGAAGATTTTAAAGAATATGATAAAATAAGTTGTGTATCAAGATAATTTTTCCAAGAAAAAATCATCACCCACAAAAGAAAAAGAAAGAGATTACTGAGTTCTTGGTTTCTTCTACCCTTGGATTTCATTTTACTTGACTTATAGTATTAATTTAATATATAACTTTTTAAAACATTATAAATTAAAGGTATATTTATTAAACTATTAATATAATGTTCTAAAACTTTAAATTTAACTATTAATGTTATCTAAAAAAATCTTTTAATTTGCTAAAATGAATAAATAAAAAATATATTTTTAATATATATGGCCAATTAGTAAAATGAAACAGAGGGCCTATACATCACTTTCCATTTGCTTTGGAAAACCAATAATGATCCACACATGCACCTATTTTTGAAGGAAGGAATAAAAAGTGAAATACCAATATAAATGAGGGCTACATGCATGCATCGCCCAGAGAAAACCAATCGATTGCAATTTTCCAAATTAAGTACCTATAAATATATCCACCTTCAATTCCAACTAGACATCTAATAATCTTCAAAATATCACAACTAATTCCAAATGAAATACAGCAAATTCAAATATTTGTAAACGTAAGTTATTAGAGAGGTCACACTTTTCTTAGTTAATTATATTCTCAACACGCCCTCTCATGTGCGGAACCATCTCACCTGAAAGCTTAAACTATTACAAAGCTCACGCTTTTATTAGTTAATTATATCCTCAATATTCCTTAAATCTTTCCTATTAACTATAAACTTCATAATATTTCTTATCTTTGTTAATACAGGGCAGAGCATTTTGATATGCTTTTGGCACAAATTCTGCAAAATATGCTTGAAATTATTTTGGGTACATCGCGAATTTAGTTCTTTGGGGATGCGCTATCCGATCCCCAGCCCGAGTTGCATGATAACACAAAGAGGCGATCCAATAAATAATGGTTACATATACAACCATATAATGGTTACATATACAATCATCATCTCGAAATCATATTTTACTGATTTAAAATCAAGAGATAAAATTGCATGTACAAACGGCTACTAAAATTCCCATCAAAACTTGCGAAGTAACAAAGAATGAGCATTTCATTGTTATCTTAGTGCATGGTGCCTCACTGACTTCACACGTGCACCAATGAGTGAACTCTATTACTTCCTCCATTTCAAAATAAATGAATTGTTGGAACATTTTTCATTTTTCAAATTAATTGAATTGTTCAATCTTCAAGACTATTTTTATAATATTCTTTCAATTTCACCCTTCATTAATTAGTATTGAAATTAGTTATATAATTAATTTTTAATCGTTTTAATCATAAATTTGATAATAATTAATAAGGGTAAAAATGAAAAAACATGTCTAAAATATGTCTTATCTTTTCTTAAAGGGTGTGAAATACCTCAACAATTCAATTATTTTGAAACGGAGGGAGTATAAAGATATTAATCATAACCTACGAGGATCTCAAAATATTCTTTTAGCTTTCATTACTTATTAATTAGTTTACTACTCAAATTATCACCTTCTTTGGTTTAATTTCATTTCATTATTACCTTGAGGAAAACAAAAGGCATTTCATTATTTTGAAAACAAATTTAATGACATTAAATGCAATAAAATAAAAATGAGCGACTCATCACTTCTTTGAGGGGTATAATTTTCTAATATGCCACTTTTTTATTAGATTACCCAGAGAATATCCCGACCGTCCCTACAACCCCATTCTAGAAAAAGAAAGATTCTCAATAACATTATTTGCAATTTAGTTAAATTGACAAGGGGAAACCAAAACCCAGGGGCTGATAAATGAAAACTAGCAACAGTTTTGTTTGTTTCCAAATTTTCGTACTACTAATATTAATTTCATAAAATAAAACTACTACGGTTAATAATTTAAAAAAATAAAAATGAAAGGGATACCATAGTCATTACAAAATGTATCGAGGGACAAAACTGGAAAGCAGCAAAATTTTCGTGGAACTAAACTCCTTTCTCAGTATGCAAACCCATTGGGTCGGTTCCTCGCCGCCGTTTTCCTACTCCGGGAAGACGACGACGACGATGATGAAGAAGAAGAAGAAGTACATGATTTATTAGAAGAAGAAGTAGATTTCGTCTTTACACTTTCTTCTTCATCCATAAAAATCTGCTTGCACCTGCACTCTACGCTACAAAATGCCCATTCTCCCCTGTATAATACCATAACATATAATCATGAGAAAACTCAACCTATTTTCGCAGATTTAGAAATTAAAGCAAATACAGAGAGATCAGCGGCTTACTTATACATGTAGATGTCTTTGCCAGGTAAGAGTTTCTGCTTACAAAGGAAGCACGAATCGAGAAATCCAGAAGGTGCCGGAGATTTTGGCCGGGAAAAAGGTGAAGAAGGGATCGAGGAGGGAGAAGTGGGTTTCATCAGTACCATACTAGCTTTGTTAAGAATCTGCCAAGTAGAAGTAGAAGGGGCAGTTATTGTATTACTAATATCTTTATTATTATTGTAGCCTTCGAGTACTACACTGAGTCCTACCATCTCATGAGGAAAGAGATTTTAGTTTATCTGAAAAACCCTTGAAAGATTTGCTGCTAAATAGGAGATGGGAAGAAGAAGGTGATGTTAGTAAGGGGGTGGGAGTGGGGGTGGGGGTACACCTAATACTATACACTATACAATGGGCAGTAAGAAAGGACGAGTAGCGTAGCGAATGATCTAAACTTGGAATGCTTAGTTGAATGCCACGTTTACCCCTATTTTGGACTCTTTATCTTTAACTCTAACCTCCTATTTTCCATTTAAAAAAAAAAATAGCAAAATCTTTTCACCCTTGTTTGTCGTCTTTTGTTAAATATTTTCATAAGTTATTTTTCTTAAATGATATTATACTGTGATTCACTACGGTCTCTTAAAAGAGGTGCAGTTCAGACATTTATTTTAAATAAATGAATTCTGTGCTCACTGTGTAATTTCGGTATTGTGCATTTAATTTGCACATATATGAACAATTTTTTCAATTGCTATGACAGAATATTTAAAGATGAATAATACGTACATGTTGCTTTGCAAAAGAGGAAAATGACTCAGACAATACTACTACCTAATAGGTGATATATCTTTGATTAGATTATTAAGATAATCTTTAATTCAAAATCAGCTTTGTTTTGAAATTAACTATGAATTTATCAGCGATTTTTAGTTAAATCATTGCTAAAAAACTCTTAGATAATTTATTTTTTTTCTTATAAATTATCACTAATTCATAGCTAAATAGAATTAACATAAATTTTTATTATTTAGCTATAAAATCTTCTTCATTACTAATTTTTTATTTTCTAGTAGTGCCTCTTACATCCAATAGTACAAAGAGCAAATATACGAACGGAAACTAAATTCGTATGTCTTGATGATCAGATTTGACCTAAACCTCTTTGATATTATTACTGTAATTATTAAGGGTGTGTTTGGTATGAAAGGAAAATATTTTCACCAGAAAATGTTTTTTCTAGAAAATATTTCATTGAAAAATAAATGTTTGTCTCACTTATTTTCTAATATTTGGTAAGCAAACAAAAAAGTATTATCCCAAAATCAGTTATAGACAATTTAGCAAACCATTATAGGGGTGGGATGGAGTAGAGAGTGGGAGTTCGGAGATGGTGGGATCATGGGCGGCTTAACAGTGTTAAAAAAAAGACATGTGCCTTAGGCCCCCAAATTTGAGGGGCCTCATTTTTATAATAATAATAGGTTATAAGTTATTATTTTTTAACAAATATTGAATAATATTTGTAAAAAAAGTAAACTTTTTATATAAAATGAAAAAATTATTAGAAGAAATTTGACATGTTTGGAGTACTATACCTCATGAAAGATAATTTAAAATAAGAATGATTATATTATCAATAGAAAAAATTTTTAGAAAAAATCAATTATATAAAAGTTATTAACAATTTAAGTTTAAGGCTTCATTTGATTTTGGCTTTAGGCCACTAATCTCCTTGAGCCGCCCTTGAGTGGGATGACCAAGGGGTATTGTGGATTGGGGATATTGGGTGGGTAGAGAGGAGACAATAAACTTAGAATGTCACTTATGGACTTGTTTTTCCTATTTTCATTAAAGAAATTTTTCTCATTTTTTAGGAGTTTGTTTCCTGAGACAAATTTTTTTTAACCATTTATATATAAAAAAAATTTGAAATTTTTTTTCTAAAATACCAAACACACTCTAAGTGGTCAAATAATTGACGATTGGATTGATCGAAACTTGGCAACGTACAAAAGAGAGTAAGGCAACTTAACACTACATATTAGTAATATTTTCATATAAAACAATGTGTACTCGTTGCATTGAACAAACTGTTTATGAGTATGATATATGCTAATTACTCATAGATTTGCCATTTAACCATGATTGAACATATTTTACTTAATTTATTATGATTTATTGCATGTATTGTATTTGAGATTTTGAATAATTAATTTTTTACTAAATAAAGTTGAACATTATTAAAAGATGGATACTCTCACTAGCTTCCTTGTATGCAGTGGTGGATGACACTTTTGCTCGGAAAATTACATTGTATAAATAGATAAAATTATTTTTTATGTATATATATATATTATATATTGACATTACTTGACTTTTTCATGATTTTTCTATATATATTTTGATATCCTTTAATGAAAATTCTTGCTCTATATATTCGAATTAGGTTCAATGAAACCGTACCCAAAGAACTTTATTTCTTTTCCATAAGAAAAAAAATATCTCTTTTCAGTGACCCATTAACATAGAAATAGAAAAAGAGACGATAAATATCCCAGAGTATGTTGGAGCTTTTAAAATATAAGAAATGACAGTTCATCTTAGCCCATTCAAACATAAGGAAAAAAAGTTTTTTGTCGAGACTTGGTGAATGATAAGCACAAATCGTTTTCATCATGACTTTTAAGATAAACTTTCACCATCAACGAATTCATTAGTTTTAATTAAGGTAGTAATAATTAGGATAATACACTTTGTTGTACTTCACCAGAATTTTATGGTAGATTGAATTGAATTTGATCGGATCAAAATAAGATGAGTTACTGAAATTATTTGGCTATATTAAGATTGTTCAATTCTTACTAAGTTTTAATTATTTTAATTGTTTGTTTAAAAGTTTTTAATTAGTAACTACTAAAATATTTTGGCTATGTATAACATATCAAATAAAAAAAATATATGTTTTAAAAAATACTTTTTGTAATATTTTTTAAAGGCCAATTTGAATCATATATCAAACTATTTTTTTTCATGAACAATCTGAAATGAGTTGAACGAGTAAATGAATGGATCAATAATTATTATAGCTAACACATACACAACTATACATTGTTGTACAAGTAATATAGGAGGTTAAGTTCGTATATCAATCCCAAAGGAACTTGTCGAATTTTACTGATTGTAGGTAGATATTACTTCATGAGCATTATACCGATAACTTGAAGACTACTTGATTATTCCTAATGCCTATATTCCTTTGGTCGTCAGTCGATAGTGAAGTGCATGTGAAATGTCATCCGTATCAACTTATAAGTAAGGCTAACATGTATATTCCTATCCACCTTAGAGAATTGTTCCACTTTCCTTATAAGGTTCACAACCAAATTAAACCCTACTTTTTCTTATTACGCTCGTAAATTTCTTCTTTCAAATCTAATTTACGAGCAACAAATATTCGATAATTGGCTAGAAAATCAAATAATTATGCTCAAGAAAAAGTAAGCGACTCAATTATGAAAAATATCTATACGCATATGAATGTCAAACTACAACCTTCATGTAAACACGACAACCTAGAATTAAGAAGTTTAGTGATCTTGGCTAATTTGTACGTTTATTTTATCATTTTAATTTATATTTACTTTGTTTTGAGGATGATTGTTTTAATAACCCTTGCATTTTATGCATATTTCATAATATTCTTGATAATTAGCTAAAATATGTGATTAGATTCATTTCAGGTAAAACAAACAACTCTAGGGTTATGGATATCTCTCCACGTCATAACCTAATCAAACAACTTCATAGAAGAATTCACATTTCAGGCGCAGTAACTGACGCCTTACGCCATGAACCAAACTTCACAGAACTGAAATTTATAGTGCTGGCGCACTGTTTGGCGCCCACGCCAGCCTGACTAGGGCTATGGATGGCGTTCCACGCCAGTAGCTATTTAGGAGAAATTTTATACAAAGTTCAAGTCCAAATCAAATAAGGATTTGGGAGTTATTTTTTACTACTATAAATATTAACCCTTTGACGTTTTTCAAAGATGGTTGATCACTTTGAACAAAGCATAATGCGGAAGTGAAATTTCTTTGTTAGGTTTCTATTTTACTTAATTCTATTAGCAATATTTTGTAGGAACAATATATTATTCTGTATTTTTAATCAGAGCATGAGCAGCTAATCGTCCTTGTTCTGGCGTTATGTCGATAACATAATTATTTAGTAAACGATTTAGTAGATGAAGTTTATTTATAGTTATTCTTATATTCTAATGTTGACTATTTTATTCCTAGCTACCGTTAAAATAAATAGATAATTTATTTGTGAACTCAAAAAAGGAATCATCAAGTTAGAACGAAGAATATAGGAAAAAGGATGTCTATTTTAGTAAAATTTGAGCAAAGCATAATGCGGAAAGGAGATTTCATCATTGGATTTTTATTTTACTTAATTCTATTAGCAATATTTTGTAGGAACAATACATTATTTTGTATTTTTAAAATGAGAGCATGAGGGTTTATGGCCATAGCATGATTGTGATAAAGTTTATGTATCAGTATTAATTGTGTTTATATTCTAGTGTTTACTATTTTATGCTTAACTACCATTAAAATAAATAGATAATCTTTTTGTGAACTCGAAAGATGAATCATTGAGTTAGAACGAAGAATATAAGGAGTAGGTTTATTTTAGTAAAATAAAGAATTGATTTGCGTCTAGAACATGAATGTACTTAAATGACCCTACTTGATTTAAGAAATGGAAATATAGCTTTACAAGTCCATGTTAGGCTCAACGATGTAGTTATGGGGATCATGATCATATTATTAATCCTATAAATCAACAATTAGATAAATAAGCTAAGTCAATAAAATCAAACACTATGCATAAATGTTTGATAGGATCATAACCCTAAAATTCTTCTCACTCAGTGATTTCAACCAATTTTACTTGATTTTAGTATTATAAAATAGTTATAATTAATAAACATAATGGTCACTTAAAACACTTGCATAAATTAACAGTATTAGAATAATTAGATTATTATTAAATTTTAAGCCTCGATGGGATCGATATTCGACTTTGTATTACTTGCACGATCACGTACACTTGTGTCTCTATTTAGATTCGAATAAAGTTTTGGTGTTGTTATTGTGGACTTAAAAATTAGCAATTTGTTTAGTTTTTCTTTTACTGTGTCTTTGTTCAGGTGTTAATAAGTTGATCTTATTCATTGTTTCTACAAGCACAGATTCTAATTGTAATCACACTGCCACTGTAATGACTTGTTACGTCGTTTTGGGTGTTTATGACCATATCTTCGTATAGATTTTCATGGGTTAAGATTTGGTGAAAATCTGAAAAATGGGAGTTGACAACTGAAAATTCTACTAGTGCTTTACTATGGCAAATGAGTCTTCGTTATAGCAAAAACAGTGATTCTGTGAAAGTTTGCCATGGCATAGGATTTTTTCGCCATAACGAAGGTCGCGAAAGAGTAAATGTATTTTTAGTCATTTTTTCGCTCAATCTTAGTTAGAACTTAAAGTATTCGATCAAAGAATCCTAGTGACGCCTTTTTCAAGGCTTAGATTTTTTCCCCTCTCTTGAGGCAAGTGCATCTTTTCCATCTTTATAACTTCTAATTTGATTTTCTCCAAGAGTCGAAGGGTATAGTCTCATGAAAATTTATGAATTTAAACCTTAAAATTATTATCTTAGAGGTATAAAATGGAGAGGGTATATTTATTCATGTTTTTCAATTCCAAACTGCTTAATTTCTCTTTCTAGTATAGAATTATGAACTTAGCCTATTATTATGATTTTAGAAAACCTAGAAACTCCATAAAATGAGTTTTATTGAGCATATGAACTGCTCAATAGAGGTTAATGGGGTTGAAACTCCACAAATGAAATTGATATGATCATGAAAACCTCTAATGTGATGAAATAACCTCCAGATAAATAGTTAGACTTTCTAAAAAAAATGGAATTAGGTAAATTTGAATACTCAGACCTTCGTTTGAGTGAAAAGATGATTAAAATACTATTATATTTTGCTTGTCTTAGAATTTTAATTTTTGAGACCGTAAGAAAAGGAAAGACATGTCTTTTGATACCTAGATCGTCCACTCAGATTGGCCATCGATCTGAGGATGGAATATTGTGCTAAGATCCAATCTAGTCCCAAAATATTTGTGCAACTTCGCTCAAAAGTTAGAGGTAAATTGTATACTCTTTTTAGAAATGGTCGATATGGAACTTTCATGCAGTCTGATAACCTCCTTAAGGTTCACTTTAACTAACTTCTCTGCATTATAGGTCACCTAAATAGGTATGAAGTGTGCATAACTTATCTATTCTGTCCACAATAGCCCAAATCGAATCAAACTTTCCCAATGTCTTGGAAAGTCCCACAATAAAATCTAGAGTTATTCTCTCCCACTTTCATTCAGGAATGAGTGTCCGCTGAAGAGTACCACCTAACTTATAATGCTCATATTTCACTTGTGGGCAGTTCTAATTAGATTTAGCCACAAAGTTCAATATGTCTCGCTTTATTCAATCTCGTTAATGCCTTATTTATTTGCGCTTAATGAAGGTTTGGATCTGAATGGTTTAGACATTAGGGCATTAAGTGAGTTTGTTTTTTTACTTAAAAATCTCTTAATGGGTCTGAATGAATCAGATCTGTGACAGAGTCTTATTCTCATTCAGACTCTAATTTAAAGACACCTTTATTTTCGGAAAAAAATTGCACTTCATATTTTGTTATTCAAAAAATAATAATTCAAGTCTCTCTCATTCATCAACTTTATTAGTTATCTAAATTATTGCCCTTTAACTTTTTATTTTTATTTTTGTAGGTTATTTATCATGAATTGATAAAATTTATTGATAAATTTTTATTTGCTTAAAGTGCAAAGCGACTTCATAAATATGTGTTGTTAAAATAGAACGATGATGCCTTTATAAATTTGTTTAAAATCATTTGAATGTATCATGTTCATTATTTATTTTAGAGAAGAGTGTATGGGAAAACACATTATACAACGTAGAGATGTTTCATTTATTTATTTAAGATTAGTTTGTGTTGAATTTTTTTTTCAAAAAAAAATGACTACATTTTTTTCTAGCAATTATTTTTATCATTATAATTTATATATGTAATCCATGTACTTTCATTTTATTTTTATCAAACATAAAATATTTATTTATAATTCAAATATCTTAACGTTTATCAAAGAATGACATTTTTTTCTAATACTTTGTTAAGGTATTATTTAACTATATATATATATATATATATATATATGAATTTGGTTAAGGACAGACTCATTAAGGCTCTGATACCAAGTACCCGGAAGTGAACCCCCTAAAATAACAAGGAGAAGAAAAGGGGAAGAAGGATAGGAAGCAAAAAGATGATAATTAAATAATAATGCAAGTACGTAAATGTAAGTGCAAATGCAATAAATTAGGCGGCAGAGCCGACCATATGTTAGATAATGCAAATAATTAATTAAAAGTAGATGGCGGTGTCAACCATAACTAATAAGAGTAATAAGCAGAAAGATTAGAAAAGTAAAGAAAAGACGGATTAAAAAAATTGAAACTTAATATTATTATCAAATGAACTTAAAAGTATAAAGATGGGAAAGAGCAAACTCCAACCAAGTATATGGGAAGGTGGGCTTTTTATAGCCAAAGATTTGCTACAGTAAAAGTGCTACAGGAGTGCTACAGTGTCGCTACAGTAACACCCACAATTATTTTCAGCTTGTAACATCTCAGATTTTAAAAGAAAGAAATGCAGCCTTTCAAAAATTTTTTTGGTGCAGTACCAACGAGACCATCGACGGTTCATGGTTCAACCTACGAACAGTAGAAGGAATCGTGGTTGGCACTGTCCAAAATTTTCCAAGGTTAAGTTTCAGTAGTTTTTGTACGGTTCGCCAAGACGGTCCGTCATTCAATGTACGGACTGTAGGTAGGTCTCGTAGGTGAGACCCTAACTTAGTGAAATCTTCAGGGCTTGAAGTCAGACTTACGGTGGCCATGTACGGATTGTAGGTTGAACCACGGACCGTACATGGTGACCCGTCGTTGGGGGTCCAAAGTTGGAAAATTCTCTGAATCTATCTACGGTGGAACAGGATGGTCCGTAGGTTGACTTACGGACCGTAGGTCCCACCCGTAGATAGGGCCCGACAGTTATTTTTAAAGGGTTTCTTGGTCTTTTCCCTAAATGTTTAGTGTCTAATCTAAGTCGGTTTGGCCCTTAACCTATACCCTATATAAACCTTTTAAGCCCTATTCTACCCATTCCGAATCATTTCCACAGCTCTCCTCTCCCAAATAATTCTCTCTCTAGAAAAGTTTGAAGAAGAAGAAGAAGAAAGAGCAAGGGTTTTCAAGTCAAGTCTCCTAATCCTCCATTGATTTCAAGCTTTTAGCATTAAGGTATGATAGTCTTCATCCATGGAGCCCTTTCCTCCATGGAATCCCTAAAATCTCCCATTTTCAAGTTAGAAATTCCCAATAGAATTAAGGGTTTTCTTCCATGTTATGGGTTCTTTGCAATGTTGCTTCAATTGATTGTTTTATGAACTTTGAAGTATAAATTGAGTTGAATTTCACGAATTTAGATGAATCCCCATGAATCCATTCCTTTTTCCCCAATTTCGAAATATTGCATGTATTGATGGGTTGAATTGTGAAGACATGAATTTCATGAAGTCTATATGAACCTATGTATGAATTATGATTCCTAAGCTAAGACTTTTCAGGATAAGATTATGAATGACCTAAGGATGGTTTTATGAAAGTAAGAATGTTCAATAAAAAACTATGATTTTCCTCTATCATGTGGGTTCGTTCAATTATGATCAAATTGTCTTGTTTATGGTTTTCTAAGCATGAGTTTGCCTTGAATTGCATGATTTAAGAGAAATTATCATGAGCCCATGTGAACTCTACGATTTGTAAGTTATGAGCATGATGAACTATGTAAAGATGAAGTTTATGAAATTATGCATGTCTCTTATGAAGCTAGTGATCAATTAAGGGTGCTTTGAGATTGAAGCACCAAAGTTTATGATATGTTGTTGTTGTAGTTGAGTTGTGAAAGGAATTCTCATATATTACTCAACCCATGAACGTGAAAGGTTTTCTCACATGTAATTATTCATAACTTGTTGAAAGGCTTGCTCAACTAAACTTGAATTGATGATTAAGGAGCTATTCTAATTAAGGGACAAGAGGCGATCACCCATGTTCCCTAATGTAGACAAGAGGTGATTACCCATGTCTACTTATGATAATTGAACTATGTCTAATCCGTGGGAATTATGCTTAGCACCGAGCAGATAAGCGGCGATGACCCATGTCCCATAAACTATGTGCCACCATAGGATGTCTTTCTAGATAGACATATGCTAGTGGATCCACGTAAGCTAGAAGTTCATGGTCTTACCTTGGCAAGTAGGACACCTCTTTTCGGTGTGGGGTAGACACCGGATTCCATGTTGATAGCTCACATGGTCTTACATGTCAGTTGAAGGTAATTTCCCACAATAATGAACTAAAGTGACTTTAAAGGCTTTCCTCAAGAAATTGAAGTATGCTTAGCTTGCATTGACCTTAAATGAAGACTTATGCTTTTCTACTCTTTTTATCATGCTTTCACTTGGTCATTGCATGTTTATAAATATGTTCCCTCTTTAGCATGTTTATATGGTGTTGTGTATTGCTATCATACTTAGAACATTCCTCGTACTAATGCATACTTTTTGCCTACATTGTCTCATAATGTAGGGCTTGGTGATTCTCCATCTATTCGTGGCTAGAGCTTAGTAGAAGGTTTTCGGAAGACTTGGTGAGTCCTCATACATTCGAGGACATAGCCGTGTTATTCTTACTTTTATGTTCCTTTGCTTTGGCATTGTATTGGGTTACGTCCCAAATGTTATTTCTCATTCTTATGTTAGATTGACTTTGAGACATTGATATAGACTTCCACTATTTTTCTTAAAAGCTTTGAAATGAAATTCTCTTTCGAACTCTTAAATCTCTATGATCTTGTATGTATGTATGTTAAGTGGCTTGTATGAGGCCTTTCGGGGTCTTGTACGCCATGTCACGTCTAGGGGGTACCTTAGGTCGTGACAAACTTGGTATTCAAAGCACAAGGTTTTAGAAAGATCCTAGGATTTCTGATAAGCCACATTGAGTAGAGTCTTGTTTATGAGTGTGAAGCGCGCCACATTTATGAATGAGAGGCTATAAGATGTTTAGGAAACTCCACTTCTTTCGTTACTCCTAAGTCATGCGATATAGTTTAACTCTATATGTCTATCTCCTAATCCCTATCCTATGTGTTTCAGGATAAGGCTACTCGAAGAGCTTATGCTAGGAGAAATGCGAGAGAGAATGTGGAACAAGAAGCTCCTCCTCAAGCTCCTCAAGTTTCAGCCGACCCGTTGGCCGAACAAGTGACTAATGCGGAGTTTAGGACTACTTTTCAAGTGTTGGCTCAAGCCATGACGACACAAGCCAATAGGGAGGTTGTGGCTCCTGTGAACCCAAATGTGGGTACAACGGCATCTAGAGTGAGGGACTTCACTAGAATGAATCCTCCGGAGTTTCATAGGTCTAAGGTTGAGGAAGACCCTCAAGAGTTCATTGATGAGGTGTATAAGGTGTTGATGATCATGGGTGTGACGCCGGAGGAAAAGGCGGAGTTGGCCGCTTATCATCTTAAGGGTGTTGCTCAAGTTTGGTTCAACCAATGGAAGGAAGAGAGGGCAGTTAATGAGGGTCCTCTTGATTGGGAGAAATTCAAGGTTGCTTTCCTTGATAAGTTCTTTCCCCTTGAGATGAGGGAGGCAAGGGTTCTTGAGTTCATCAACCTTCGTCAAGGAAACATGAGTGTGAAAGAGTATGCTTTGAAGTTCACACAATTGTCTCGATATGCTCCTTCTATGGTTGCCGATCCTAGGGCAAGAATGAGTAAGTTCGTGTCGGGAATGTCCGAATTGGTGGTCAAGGAATGTCGCACCGCTATGCTTATCCGTGATATGGACATTTCTTGCCTAATGGTTCATGCTCAACAAATAGAAGAGAAGAAACTTAAGGAAAGGTCTAGGGAGGCAAATAGGGCTAAGACCGGTGATGGTAATTTCTCACACTTAAGGTCCGATGGACATGGTCGTTCTAGATTTCGACAAAAGTTCTCCGGTCAAGGTTCCTCCAATGCTCCTCCTAAGTCCAACAAGGATAGGGTGTCTAACCCTAAGCCTCAAGGAGGGAATGATGGTGGCTTTTGATCGACTACTTATGGTAAGTGTGGGAAAAAGCATGAGGGTAAATGTCTAGCTGGTTCTAATGCATGCTTTGGTATTGGCAAGATAGATCACAAGATAAGGGATTATCCCTTAGTGGCTAAGAATGAAGGGGATAATTGCCGACGAACTCAACCTCAAAATCCGTCGGGTTCTAGTGGAAATTAGAAGCAAAACCAATTCTATGCACTTCAAGCTCACCGTGAGCAAGAGGGTTCTCCTGATGTGGTTACCGGTATGTTAAAAGTCTTTCACGTTGCTGTATATGCTTTGCTTGATCCCGGTGCTACCTTGTCTTTTGTGACGCCATATGTGGTTATGAGGTTTGATGTTGTTCCGGATGTGTTGTTAGATCCTTTTCATGTCTCTACTCCTATTGGTGAATCTATTGTGTCTAAAAGAGTCTATAGAAATTGTCCCGTCTCCTTATCCTATAGAGTCACTCATGTTGATCTTGTAAAGCTTGATATGTTAGACTTTGATGTTATTCTTGGGATGGATTGGCTAATTCTTGCTATGCTTCTATTGATTGTAGAACTCGTGTGATCAAGTTTCAATTTCCAAATGAGTCTATCTCAGAGTGGAAAGGGGGAATTATATGTTTAAAGGTCAATTTGTTTCTTGTCTAAAAGCTAGAAAGATGATTTCTAAAGGTTGCATATACCATCTAGTTAGGGTGAGGGATGTGAATTCCGAAACCCCTACTCTTGAGTCGGTCCCCGTTGTTAATAAGTTTCTAGAAGTGTTTCCCAATGATTTACCCGATATTTCTCTCGAAAGGGAAATATATTTCAAATTAACCTTTTCCCCAATACGCAACCTATCTCTATTCCTCCTTATAGAATGGCTCCGGCGGAACTTAAAGAATTGAAGGAACAATTGAAAGACTTATTGGATAAGGATTTCATCCGACCAAGTATTTCTCCATGGGGTGCTCCGGTCTAGTTAGTTAGGAAGAAAGATGGTTCACTCCGTATGTGCATTGACTACCGCCAATTGAATAAGGTTACCATTAAGAATACGTATCCTCTTCCAAGGATAGATAACTTGTTTGATCAACTTCAAGGGGCTAGTTACTTCTCTAAGATCGATCTTCGTTCGGGCTATCACCAATTGAGGGTGAAGGAAGATGACATCCCTAAGATGGCTTTTCGGACTAGTTATGGTCACTACGAATTCTTGGTAATGTCGTTTGGGTTGACAAATGCTCCGTTCGCATTTATGGATTTGATGAATAGGGTGTTTAGACAATACCTTGATATGTTCGTGATTGTGTTCATCGATGATAATCTTGATCTATTCAAAGAGTGAGGATGAGCATACCAATCATTTGAAGATTGTGTTACAAGTCCTCAAAGACCAACAACTCTTTGCAAAGTTTAGTAAATGTGAGTTTTGGCTAAGGTCCGTGACTTTTCTTGGTCACATTGTCTCTGGTAAAGGTATTAAGGTAGATCCTAAGAAGACGGATGCAGTTAAGAATTGGCCTAGACCTCCATCACCTTTGGATATTCGTAGTTTCTTGGGTTTAGCCGGTTATTATAGGAGATTTGTTGAAGGGTTCTCTTCGATTGCTTCTTCATTGACGGCTTTGACTCAAAAGAAGGTTAAGTTCACATAGTCCGAAGCGTGTGAGAAGAGTTTCCAAGAGTTGAAAGATAGACTTACTTCGGCTCCGGTGTTGACCTTACCGGAAGGGTCCGATGTGTTTGTGGTTTATTGTGATGCCTCGAGAATTGGGCTAGGATATGTTCTTATGCAAAATGGGAAGGTCATTGCTTACGCTTCAAGGCAACTGAAAGTTCATGAAAAGAACTATCCTACTCATGACTTCGAACTAACGGCGGTTGTATATGCGCTAAAGATATGGAGGCATTATTTTATGGCGTGCATGTTGATGTCTTCACCGACCACAAGAGTTTGCAATATGTGTTCAAACAAAAAGATCTAAATCTTTGCCAAAAAATGTGGCTTGAGTTGTTAAAGGACTATGACATGAGTGCTCTCTATCACCTCGGTAAGGCGAACGTTGTGGTGGATGCTCTTAGTCGGTTGTCTATGGGTAGGGTTGCTCATGTTGAGGATGGTAAGAAAGAGTTGGTTCGTGATGTTCATGGATTGGCCTGATTGGGTGTTCGGTTGGTTGATTCCACAAAAGGTGGTGTTATGGATCATAATGGTTCCGAATAGTCTTTTGTTCATGATGTGTAGGCTAAACAAGATCTTGACCCTAATTTGATTGATATGAAGGAAGCGGAACTAAAGAAGTCCGTTGAGGCTTTCTTCTAAGGGGGAGATGGAGTACTACGATATCAAGGTCGCTTGTGTGTTCCCGATGTAGATGACTTAAGAGGACAAATTTTATCGGAAGCCCATAGTTCTCGATATTTCATTCACCTGGGAGCTAGCAAGATGTATCATTATTTGTGGAAGATCTATTGGTGGAATGGGATTAAGAAAGATATTGCGAAGTTTGTGGCTAAATGCCCTAATTGTCAACAAGTGAAAGTTGAGCACCAAAAACCGGGAGGTTTGTCCCAAGATATTAGTATTCCTACTTGGAAGTGGGAAGATTTGAATATGGACTTTATTGTTGGTTTACCATGCACTCGGCGACAATATGATTCGATTTGGGTGATTGTAGATCGTATGACGAAATCAGCCCATTTAATTCCCCTCAAGGTTTCTTATTTGGCAGAGGATTATGCTAAATTGTACTTGAGGTAAATGGTTAGGTTGCATGGAGTGCCTTTATCCGTTATCTCCGATCGTGGTGCACAATTCACTTCTCAATTTTGGAAATCCTTCCAAAAGGGTCTTGTTACTCGTGTTAAGCTTAGTACGGCCTTTCATCCTCAAACCGATGGGCAAGCGGAGCGTACTATCCAAATTTTGGAAGATATGTTGAGAGCTTGTGTAATTGATTTCAAGGGTAATTGGGATGATCATGTGCCTTTGATTGAGTTTGCTTACAATAATAGCTACCATTCTAGTATTAGTATGACTCCATTTGAAGCTCTTTATGGTAGGAGGTGTAGATCTCCTATAGGTTGGTTTGAAGTTGGTGAAGTTGCTTTGATAGGTCCTGAGTTGGTACATGAGGCTATGGAGAAAGTTCGGCTTATTAGAGAAAGGTTGAAAATGGCTCAAAGTCGACAAAAGTCTTATGCCGATGTTAGAAGAAGAGATCTAGAATTTGATGTTGATGATTGGATCTACTTGAAAATTTCACCCATGAAGGGTGTAATGAGGTTTGGAAAGAAAATGAAGCCTAGTCCCCGTTATGTAGGCCCATATCAGATTTTGAGGCGTATTGGTAAGGTTGCTTATGAACTTGACTTACCGAATGACTTGGCATTGGTGCATCTAGTTTTCCATATCTCTTTGTTGAAGAAATGTATTGGCGATCCGATGTTTATTGTTGCTTCCAATTGCACACGCAAGTGTACGTGGTCGCAGAAGTAATAAGTGGCTCTTTAAGAACCGGAATATCGAACCCACAGAGACTTGTCAATTAACTATTTACTAAATTATACTAGTCTAATTATTTATTTGAGAGTGTCAAAAGAAATAAAAGAATGCAAAAATTAAATACTAAGATTAACTTACAGTGATTGGGACAATTCCAGGGCTGCAGCATGCATAGGGTTTCATGTATCGCATCTCATGTAATGAATTAACTAAGGTTATCAAATTACTGATTTACAGGGTTGATTTTATGATCATGATCTCTCGACCTCTAATCGCCTACTCCAACTAGCTGTCTAACTACATCGTTGAGCGGGGATAGGCAGTCCTAATTGGCGAGCATTTATATTTCATCCTGTTTCGTAACCAAGCGAGGTGTTCGTCCGGGCGTCACTCCTGAACACGAATCTAAACAAAGTTAGAACAAGCTCTTTGCATTCTCTGGTCTATCTACCTCTTTATCTCTCGAGTCCAAGAATAGACAATAGATTTATTTCTATGGTGATCAAGCATGAAATACTAAAACAAGAATACAAAAATAATTTAAATGATAACCAATATTAATTCAAAACAATCGATGTTCAACAATTACCCATGGCCGCAGCCCCAGAACAAGGGTCTTTAGCTACTAATACCTAAGAAAAAGAAGAAGAAAAGAACCCTAAAAAGTATTGACAATTTTTCCTTACACAATATCTTCCTTAAAAAGTCTCTCCTTCAAAAGTCTCTCCTCTATCCCCAATAATTATTTCTATGAACTATTTATAGATGTTGAAAACCCTGAATAAAATAACTGAGTCCAAAACAAATTAGGAACCCAAAACCAAAACAGAATTGGATTCCTACTTGAAACTGTGCCGCCTCAAACTTTCCATATATATAAATATTAATATAATATTCAATTTAATCCATTAATCTGCCTGCTTGATTTTCCTTCTTCAATCTTTCATAATTAATTCATTTTAGCTCCAAATTTCTTCAACTTTGTACCAATTTAATCCTACAAATAAAATACACTATTTAGCACAATCCATAAAATCCATGCTAAAAAAAAACAAATATAAATAATAAATATGAGGCAATTAATGATAAGAAAATATATTTTTGGCCTCAGATCAACACCCCACACTTAAACTTTTGCTCGTCCTCGAGCAAACATTAAAGCTCATCTCAAAAATCATACTAGGAAGCCATCACTTTGGTTGATACAAACAATTAGGCCATATTGAAATTTGAAAACATCAAGTACAATTCCCGCTCATTGTGCAAGACATCCAAATAAACAACAAACCTCTAACCTCCTAACCTCAAGGAAAGACTCTGAACTCATCAAATTTAAGCTTGCTCACCTACTCTCATCAAAGAAAGTTAATAACATCACCTATCTATCATGAAACAAGTGCCCTCACAAGAAGAAATAGTCCACATACTCAATTCAAAAGATTGAATATAAATTAAGAACTTAGCGTCAAAGAACAACTCTCACACTCACAAATAAAATTCACATGTATGCACAAAGAACCATAGGCTTGCCCATTATGTACATCTCCGCTAATTAAGCATGCTTGAATAGAATCAAATAGGACTTTTTAAGGGTTGTAATGTAGGCTAGGGGACGGGTAGGAAAACTATATAATAGTGACTTACACTTCCCTAAGCACTTTGTATTTTTAGACTTCATCACTCATTATTTTCTTCTCTTTATTTTCAGCCCTCTCTTCAACAATTATTTCACAAGTAATTCTCATCATCTCAAGAATGCTTCACTCATTTTTTTCTTTCACAATAATATTTTTTTTTTTCAAAGAATTATTTATTTATTTTTTTCATGTCACATTCTTTCGAAGAGGGCTTTTTTCATCACTTTGTAACCATCATTGATTTCTTTTTCATTCAACCACCCCTTTTCTTTTTCCAGATATAACAATTATAATCAGTCTATGCTACAGTGCTCAAGAAAGCAAGGTGCAAAAACTAGGGATTCAACAAAATAGTTAAGGGCAAAATATGGCTACCAACAAAAGGCTACAGGCTCAAAAGGGCGAACTAGTGATATAATATCTGAAAAGGCTAAAATTTACAAGACAAATCAAAGAAAGCCTATTATCATCTCCTAAACTGAGCAACACTTTTTATTTCGCTTCAATAACATGCAGGGCAAGTTCTAGACTAAGATGCAAAACATGGAATAAGCAAATTCTCACCACACATGGCACAAGTATCAATCAAGATGGATCAATTCCACTTCTAAGAGAGACAGGATCATAACAAACTACAAAATAAAACAAGCTATAAACAAAGTCACGACCATGAACCTAAGTGTCAAAGAGTCTGCAATTTCATTAGCAATCAAGCATTCACAAGAACGTACTACTTAAAATTAGGCCTAAATAGCAAGTATCACACAACTCAAAAGGGTCTTTTCTTTTCTCTAAAAAATAAAAAAAAATAAAAAATTTACTCCCTATCGGTTCAAAGGGACTATCCTCAGGAAAAGTACCGAAAACAAAAGCCGAGGAACCCACCTAAAAATACAAAAAGACTCGATAAAGCAGTAAAAACTAGGAATTCATTCCTCCACCCCACACTTAAAAAAAATGCTATGTCCCCAAAGCATCAAATAAAATTTAAAACAAGGGTTAGGAAAACTCCCTGAGGCCTCTAGGCCTAGCTAGTAGCATGTTCTCTTAATTTTCATCAAAGGTCGTCACCCCACCCTTAAGCTCAAACGTGCTCCTTAGCTCCAAATTCTTGGGTACTCAGACTTCCCCTAATCTGCAAAAACAAGACCAAAAGAAAAGAAGAAAAAAAAATGACACTATAAAAAAATTAAAATAAAATAAGAAGTTACACTACCAATTGGGTTGCCTCCCAATAAGCGCCTAATTTAATGTCGCGGCATGACCTAATTAAGTTCACCACTTTTCTTTCCACTTTGAACTTATGAATTGTACCCCTAACTTTGCATCAATTTTTCTGCTCCTCTCTAGGGGCGGTGGTATAAAGATAAAAGAACCAAGTAATAAATGTCGCATCTTGCACTTCTTGGCCCTTATGTGAGGAATGTCGTTTTGTCTACGTGGATTAGAAAACTTTAGGATGTCGGGGCCTTGTTCCTCATCTATAGCCAAGTGTTTTGAATGAGATCCAAGATGCCTCAACTCCAAAGCAACATTATTTACAACATTCTCACTTTTGTACTCTTTCTCAACATTGACATTAAGGAATAAGGTATAGTTGAATGGTTGGAATTCCTCTTTTTGCTCCACTATCTCCTTCACATACTTGGCGTACTTGGGAATTCCCTGCAAAATATCAACCAAAGGGAGATTAATGTGAACTTGTTTAAGGAGAGACAAAAACTTACCGAAGCATGCGTCCTCGTTCTGCTTTTTGGACTTTTGAGGAAACGAAGGGGGTGGTTTTAATTGAGGAACAATCCTCTCAACATTCGCATCTTGAACCACTTCTTCGGGTTTCTTTTCTTCTCTCACCGCCTCAGAACTTCTCTTCTTTGGAGCTAATTCTTCCAGTTGTAATCCACTCCTTGTGCTCACCGCATTCGGTTGCCTTGGGTTAGGATCCGTGTCACCCGGAAGATCTCCAGGAGGACGCACATTGACTGCATTAGCCAATTGTGCGAACTGCCTTTCCAGATTTTTCAGCGCTAATTGGGTGTTTCTCAACTCTTCTCCTAACTTGTTGTTGATTTCTGTACTTAGCTTTTGGAACAACTCCTCCTTAGTCATGCCCCCTTGCTTCGCACCTTGATTATTTGGCTGTTGAAATTGTTGTCCATTACCTTGTGGTCTGTATTGGTTCTGCCCTTGAGCCTGATTTTGGTGTTGATTCTGATTTCCACCCCATGAGAAGTTGGGGTGGTTCCTCCAACTTGAGTTATACGTGTTCCCATAATTCTGCGTACCTCCACCTCTTTGGGCATTCCCCACTTCATCACCCCTGTCAACATCACAGATAACAGAAGAATCATAATAGGGGGGAGGGGGAGGGGAATAAGAGTTAGGACAACCATTCCAATGACCAAATTGACCACCACATATATGACAAATAGGACACTCGATATCCAAGTGGGGTCCATTACAATAATTACAAGGATGCTTCTCACCCAACCACGATTTATCCCAATCAGTCATATCAATAAGAGTACCAAATTATTCAAAGGAAATTTTTTTTAATTATGTAGAAAAAAAAATTTAACTAAAAAAATTAAAAATAAATAAATAAATAAAAAGAAAAAGTATAACCTAAAAGAATAGTTAATTTCTAAGTCCCCGGCAACGGCGCCAAAAACTTGTTGCTTCCAATTGCACACGCAAGTGTACGTGGTCGCAAAAGTAATAAGTGGCTCTTTAAGAACCGGAATATCGAACCCACAGAGACTTGTCAATTAACTATTTACTAAATTATACTAGTCTAATTATTTATTTAAGAGTGTCAAAAGAAATAAAAGAATGCAAAAATTAAATACTAAGATTAACTTACAGTGATTGGGACAATTCCAAGGGCTGCAGCATGCATAGGGTTTCATGTATCGCATCTCATGTAATGAATTAACTAAGGTTATCAAATTACTGATTTACAGGGTTGATTTTATGATCATGATCTCTCGACCTCTAATCGCCTACTCCAACTAGCTGTCTAACTACATCGTTGAGCGGGGATAGCAGTCCTAATTGGCGAGCATTTATATTTCATCCTGTTTCGTAACCAAGCGAGGTGTTCGTCCGGGCGTCACTCCTGAACACGAATCTAAACAAAGTTAGAACAAGCTCTTTGCATTCTCTGGTCTATCTACCTCTTTATCTCTCGAGTCCAAGAATAGACAATAGATTTATTTCTATGGTGATCAAGCATGAAATACTAAAACAAGAATACAAAAGTAATTTAAATGATAACCAATATTAATTCAAAACAATCGATGTTCAACAATTACCCATGGCCGCAGCCCCAGAACAAGGGTCTTTAGCTACTAATACCTAAGAAAAAGAAGAAGAAAAGAACCCTAAAAAGTATTGACAATTTTTCCTTACACAATATCTTCCTTAAAAAGTCTCTCCTTCAAAAGTCTCTCCTCTATCCCCAATAATTATTTCTATGAACTATTTATAGATGTTGAAAACCCTGAATAAAATAACTGAGTCCAAAACAAATTAGGAACCCAAAACCAAAACAGAATTGGATTCCTACTTGAAACTGTGCCGCCTCAAACTTTCCATATATATAAATATTAATATAATATTCAATTTAATCCATTAATCTGCCTGCTTGATTTTCCTTCTTCAATCTTTCATAATTAATTCATTTTAGCTCCAAATTTCTTCAACTTTGTACCAATTTAATCCTACAAATAAAATACACTATTTAGCACAATCCATAAAATCCATGCTAAAAAAAAACAAATATAAATAATAAATATGAGGCAATTAATGATAAGAAAATATATTTTTGACTCAGATCATTTATAGTGCCATTGGAGAATCTTGGTATAAAGGATAGCCTTTCGTATGAGGAAGTTCTGGTTGAGATTCTAGACTGACAAGTCTGGAAGTTAAGAAATAAAGAAATTGCTTCTGTAAAGGTTCTTTGGAGGAACCGATTAGTTGAGGGTGCTACTTGGGAGGCCGAGGCCAATATGATGTCTCGATATCCTCATCATTTTCCTTCTGACTCTACTCTAGCTTGAGGTATTTAATTCCTCATGGTTCATTCTTTGAGTCCCAAGTGTGTATTAGTCCTTCCATGATTTCCTCATTTATGCATGTTCATGAAAAGCTTAAATTTTGAGAAAAGGAGTTAACTTGATTGATTTCTTCATGATTATGTGCATTTGAGTATATGTCGCCTATAGACCTTACGAAATGATGCTTTGAACAGTCTTTAACTTGGAGTTGATGTTTCCTCCTCGGATATGTGCATTTATGTGATTGCATTCATGTTGGACTGTTAGATTAAGTTCTTACCCTCCCTATGATGTCTTGATTCCTATTCGAGGACGAATGTTTCCAAGGGGGAGATATTGTAACACCTCAGATTTTAAAAGAAAGAAATGCATCCTTTCAAAAAAAAATTGGTGCAGTACCAACGAGACCATCAACGGTTCGTGGTCCGATCTACGAATAGTAGAAGGAATCGTGGTTGGCACTGTCCAAAATTTTCCAGTGTTAAGTTTCAGTAGTTGTTGTACGATTCGCCAGGACGGTCCGTCATTCAATGTACGGACCATAGGTAGGTTTCGTAGGTGAGACCTTGACTTAGTGAAATCTTCAGAGCCTGAAGTCAGACTTACGGTGGCCATGTACGGATCGTAGGTTGAACCATAGACCGTACATGGTGACCCATCGTTGGGAGTCCAAAGTTGGAAAATTCTCAGAATCTATCTACGGTGGAACAGGACGGTCCGTAGGTCCCACCCGTAGATGGGGCCCGACAGTTATTTTTAAAGGGCTTCTTGGTCTTTTCCCTAAATGTTTAGTGTCTAATCTAAGTCGGTTTGGCCCTTAACCTATACCCTATATAAACCTTTTAAGCCCTATTCTACCCATTCCGAATCATTTCCACAGCTCTCCTCTCCCAAATAATTCTCTCTCTAGAAAAGTTTGAAGAAGAAGAAGAAAGAGCAAAGGTTTTCAAGTCAAGTCTCCTAATCCTCCATTGATTTCAAGATTTTGGCATTAAGGTATGATAGTCTTCATCCATGGAACCCTTTTCTCCATGGAATCCCTAAAATCTCCCATTTTCAAGTTAGAAATTCCCAATTAAATAAAGGGTTTTCTTCCATGTTATGGGTTCTTTGCAATGTTGCTTCAATTGAATGTTTTATGAACTTTGAAGTATAAATTGAGTTGAATTTCATGAATTTAGATAAATCCCCATGAACCTATGCTTTTTTCCCCAATTTCTAAATATTGAATGTGTTGATGGGTTGAATTGTGAAGACATGAATTTCATGAAGTCTCTATGAACCTATGTATGAATTATAACTCCTAAGCTAAGACTTTTCATGATAAGATTGTGAATGACCTAAGGATGGTTTTATGAAAGCAAGCATTTCAATCAAAAACTATGATTTTTCTCTATCATTTGAGTTCCTTCAATTATGATCAAATTGTCTTGTTTATGATTTTCTAAGCATGAGTTTGCCTTGAATTGCATGATTTAAGAAGAATTATCATGAACCCATGTGAACTCTATGATTTGTAAGTTATGAGCATGATGAACTATGTAAAGATGAAGTTTATGAAATCATGAATGTCTCTTATGAAGCTAGTGATCAATTAAGGGTGCAATGAGATTGAAGCACCAAAGTTTATGATATGTTGATGTTGTTGTTGAGTTGTGAAAGGAATTCTCATATATTACTCAACCCATGAACGTGAAAGGTTTTCTCATATGTAATGATTCATAACTTGTTGAAAGGCTTGCTCAACTAAACTTGAATTGATGATTAAGGAGCTATTCTAATTAATGGACAAGAGGCGATCACCCATGTTCCCTAATGTAGACAAGAGGCGATTACCCATGTCTACTTATGATAATTGAACTATGTCTAATCCGTGGGAATTATGCTTAGCACCGAGTGGACAAGCGACGATTACCCATGTCCCATAAACTATGTGTCACCATAGGATGTCTTTCTAGATAGACATTAGCTAGTGGATCCACATAAGCTAGAAGTTCATGGTCTTACCTTGGCAAGTAGGACACCTCTTTTCGGTGTGGGGTAGACACCGGATTCCATGTTGATAGCTCACATGGTCTTACATGTCGGTTGAAGGTAATTTCCCACAATAATGAACTAAAGTGACTTTAAAGGCTTTCCTCAAGAAATTGAAGTATGCTTAGCTTGCATTGACCTTAAATGATAACTTATGCTTTTCTACTCTTTTTATCATGCTTTCACTTGGTCATTGCATGTTTATGAATATGTTCCCTCTTTAGCATGTTTATATGGTGTTGTGTATTGCTATCATACTTAGTACATTCCTCGTACTAACGCATACTTTTTGCCTACATTGTCTCATAATGTAGGGCTTGGCGATTCTCCATCTATTCATGACTAGAGCTTAGTAGAAGGTTTTCGGAAGACTTGGTGAGTCCTCATACATTTGAGGACATAGCCTTGTTGTTCTTACTTTTATGTTCTTTTGCTTTGACATTGTATTGGGTTACGTCCCAAATGTTATTTCTCATTCTTATGTTCTATTGGCTTTGAGACATTGATGTAAACTTCCGCTATTTTTTCTTAAAAGCTTTGATATGAAATTCTCTTTCGAATTCTTAAATCTCTATGATCTTGTATGTATGTATGCTAAGTGGCTTGTATGAGGCCTTTCGGAGTCTTGTACGCCATGTCACGTCTAGAAGGTACCTTGGGCTGTGACACAGCCCATACTTGCTAATGTCATGGATGACATCATTTTTATGATGCTTTTATGGTGTCATTGTGATGTTAATGGAGCTGAAAATTAATTTTGCAATTGTCATCATCCTCATCTTTGAACTCGGATTTATCTGATGCTTGTGATTGGTTGCTGGGAAGTTCAACTTTGATTTGTTGTGGGATTTTCTCCATTTGCTGGATGAAGTCACTTGTATTACTTGAGCTAGCTAGTTGTGCCGCTGCAGTTGATTGTTGTTGTAAAAATTGAACTTGAGCGACATCTGTCAGGATTAGATGTCCTGGATTTTGTAGAAATCATTTTTCTACTTCTGGGACACAAGCTTCTTTTGAGTCCCAATTTTTCCACCATTTGCAATGGCCTTGGAGGGACAACCATGGAAGTCCCTTGTGTCCGTTTGGCTTGTGGAATGCAAACTTGTGTGCAAATATCCATAGAAATGAAACCTGTGAGAAAATTGTAAGAGCAAAGGAATGTGATGTTGATTGGAGAATTTCTAATAGAAGTAATTGTATGTTTCTATTACTGGTGATGGAATGATATCAACTTTGTGACCATAGATAGGCCACCATTGATGCAAAAAATCATTGTGGAAATTCAGAGGCAAGTTGTTTTTCCCAAAGGAAAATCCATGAATGTTTGCCAGTATTATTTTGGAAAGTGAAGGCATTCATCCATGTGTTTTGATAGTCTAAATAATTGTAGTTTTGGGGCACAAATGGTTGAGAAAGTCTTTTATACTTGGCTGGTGCATGCCCCATTCTTTGGGTGAGATTATTTTATTAATCCACATCGTAGTATGTGTAACATATGTTTTTGTAGGCTTATCCTTATGGGGTTTGAAAAGGCAAGATCGGATATCTGCGAGTATGAACTCATAAAATTTTTGTGTATAAATTGGAGTTTTTTTAATGAAATTTGTTCTAGGGCTAAGTATTTTCTTAGCTACCTCCTGGGGGTTTGAATGCCAAAATTCTTGTTCGATTTGTATTAGTGGGTAGACACAATCATTTTTGAAGTAAGTTGGATCATCAGAAGAGGATTCTCCGTTTGAAGAAATTGGTTGGGGTGTGGATGAAGAAATTGATTTGTTTGGTATTGGTCGTGTTTTGTGATAAGTTGAATAAAAAATTGATGGGGTTTACTGCCTCCAACGGTGCTTTAGTGGTGCTAATAGCAGCCACAGGGCGGGAAGAGGATGTTGAAGCGTGGCTTTCTACCGCCGCTTGAGACCACATTTTTTAGAAAAAGAGGTATTGATTAATCAAATCTCTTCTACTGGTACTGGACATAACAGTGAGTTATTAAAACCTATGAGCTGGCGCCCATTTTTGAAATCTTCCTCTGTGTAGATATTGTTTGGGCTAGCTGATTTTGCTCTTCTTCCTCAACTAGGTCTGCCCATTTTTTCGAACTAGAAATTGAGATTGGACTTGCATTTTCCATGAGGAAAGATTGTGAAATTCCTTTCATGGCGTAATTGCTGAAGTTTGATATCTTGGCTGGCTTGATCCAGCTGCATTGGTTGAGAGTTGCTTGGTTGCAACTGAATTTGTCTGTTGTTGAGAAACTAATAGTAATGAGTTTTTTATTGGCTGGTGTCAGCTATTGTTTCAATCTCATCTTGTGTACTCATTTCCAATAGTTCTATTTTTTTTCCTACCCATAATCACCTACCCTGCAAGAATTCTCTAGTAAGAAAGTCTGGAATAGAGTTTGAGCTCCCTTTGATATACTCTATATCAAAATAAAAAATAGATAAAATAGCTTGCCATCTAGCAAATATATGTTTAGAAGCAAGGTTTTGAACATCTTTTTGCAAAATGGATTTTGCAGCTTTACGATCAATGCGTAGTAAAAAATTTTGATTTAGTAAATCTAATTGGGATTTTGAAATGCGTAAAACAATTGCCAAAATTTCCTTTTTTATAGTAGGATAATTTTGTTGGGCCTTATTCCAATGCTTGGATGCAAATGCAATGATATGCTCCTTTTCATTTATTCTTTGTTTTAAGATACCACCATAACCAATATCTGATACATCTATTTCTACTATTTTGAATGCAGAGGGATCTAGAAGGGACAGACAAGGAAGATTCTTGGCTTTCAGTTTTATCTCTTTAACGACATTGGTATGGATGTTGGTCCACGGGGGAGGAGGTTTCTTTAGCCTATCATGAAGAGGTTTCAGTAAATTACTAAGACCTGGAATAAATTCTGCTATGTAATTGACACACCTCAAGAATCTTTGGAGCTGGGTTTTATCAAGAATTTGATCAGAAAATTTATCAGCAAATTGGATGGATCGTTGGATAGGTATAATAGTGCCTTGTTGGATATTATGCCCAAGGAACCATATATTAATTTGGAAAAGACAATATTTAGTTTTGGACAAAACTAAGCCATTATCTTTGATGATATTGAAGAAAATTCTCAGATGCTTGAAGTATTGATCAATGCTAGTAGAAAATACTATAACATCATCAATGTAGACTATAATAAATTTTGAAAAAGGATTAAAAATATCATTCATTATTTTTTGAAATTTTGAGGGAGCTTTTTTCAGTCCAAAAGGCATAACCTTCCATTCATATTGTCCAAAAGGTACCGTAAAAGCAGTTTTATAAATATCTCTCGAATCAATTTGAATTTGCCAAAAACCAGACTTCAGGTCAAATTTTTAAAAAATTGTGGCAGCGTAAAGCCGATGGAGAAGATCTTTTTTGTTTGGAATAGGGTACCTAATTCAACGAAGAGCAGAGTTTAAAGGCTTATAATTGATAATTAATTGAGGGACTCCCCGTTCTATTTCAGAGCTTTTGTTGACATAGAATGCAGCACAACACCAAGGAGATTTGCTTGGAGAGATGATTTCTTTTTTGAGAAGGTCATTAATTTATTCTTGGCAGTGGATCTTAAGCTCATGATTCATTTGAATAGGGCGAGCTTTGGTAGGGATGGATTTCTCATCGAAGCCAGGTTCATAAGGAAGCCTAACTATGTGTTTCTTACGATCCTAGAAAGCTATTGGTAAATCCGCACAAAGTTCTTTTTGTATTTTGACTTCCAAGGTTTTGATTTTGACTTGGAGAGAAGGTTCCTGTAGTTGTTGTTGCAACCTTTGGAAAGCTACTTCTTCTTTGAGAAAGTTGATTTGGGCCTCTTTTGTGCTTTAAGGTGGAAAGGACCTTTTTGCTGGGAGGTTTATCAAAAGGAAGGGAAATGTTGATGGTTTCAACTTCAATGACTTGGTTAGTTACTCTGAAAGGTATGAGTTCTTCTATAAAAGGAGTGCCAAGTATTACAGGATTGGTAATATCTTTTACTAGCACGAATGGAGTTGAACTTGATAGAATAGAATCCTCTATAGAGGTTCGAACTTCGACATCAGAAAGCTTGTAACTAATGCCTAGTTTATTGCCATTGGCAGTTCTAAGGGCTTCTTTGGTTTTCTCAAAGAACTTGGTAGGAATGAGTCCTTCTTGGACACAATTGAGATCAGCACCTGTATCGAATAGGGCAACGATATCTAGGATGAAAGATTTATTTACTATAAGAGTTACCCTAGTATGACATCTACGAATAGAGATTCGTGAGAGGAAGTTATTGAAATCACCTTGTTCCTCATCATGATTTGTTTGTTCACTTTCTTTGGTAATACTAGGTGTGGACGAGAATTGTTGGAGGACAAGGCAGTCTAATTCTTGCCTAGCCTTAATTTCTCTAATTTCTTCATTAAGGAAAGCTATTTCAGACTGGAGATCATGGATAGTTATATTCTTAGATTTTTTGGAGGGAAATCGATTTAGGATATCTGTAATATTGTAGGTGTTTGTCACTTGGGGATGAGAAAATATATGAGAGGAAGAGGTGGAAGGTTTATCTAAAGCCTTTTTGAATTGCTCTAGATAGTATTTTTTCTGATTAGAATCATGCAAATTACTAATAATCTCAAGTAGGAGATCATGTTCTTTTGTGAGAACATTGACCTCAGGTTGGCTAATGTGGCTTTAATCAGATTCAGAGGTCTCTAAGTCGTCATTCTCAATCTGATTGACATTATTTTCAAATTCATCTTTTATATAATTAGAATTTTTTCTATCTTCCAGTAAGAGGTTTTGAATTTGGTTAAGGACAGACTCATCAAGGTTAAGATTCCTAACCTTCTTAGAGAGTTTACAATATTTGGCAATATGGCCAGGTTTATTACACTTATAGCAGTTACCATTATTGGGCATTGGAGGGCTAGTCTTTTTGGTTATTTGCTGATGTTTTGGAGGAGAAGGCTTGGAATTTCGAAATTTTGAGGAAGGCTTGGAAGTAGAATCCTCTTTTTTAGGGTTGATTTTCTAACAGTTTTCTTTCTACAAGGTGGAAGGCCAAACTGTTCACAGAAACTTTCCAAATCTCGACAGGTTTGAGCCCTATCTTTTGCTATTTGTCTTAAAATTTTATCTTGGTGACAAATCTTAAGAGCAACTTGTTGGATCACGCTGGTGAGCTGGCCATAAGTAATTTGTTCATAAGGAATAACATCACCAGGGTGCAAGTTTTTGAGTTCTTCTTTGACTAGGTCCCTAAGAGACTTAGGCAATCCATCTATAAATTTTTCCTTCCAGTAAGGGAAGTTACCGTCTGATTTTTCATAAATTCTAGTGAGGAAAGAATCCTTATACTCTCTAAAATTGGAAAGTGTCTTACACTTAAGATTGTTAAGTATTTCTGTGGACCTTTATCTAAAAATACCAGGACTTCCTATGAAGGTTTTAATGATGGTATAAATCAAGGTATTAGTTGAATCGACGGTATGACCATCCTTGAGAATTGGATTTCCTAAAGGGTCAAGTATGACGCTTTGTAAGATATTTTATTTATCTTCATCACTAAGATGTGTATCCCACCAACCTTTAAGCTGACTAGTAAAATCTGCTAGGAGGACATGGGTAGTGAGTTGGTCTAAACAATTATGAGAGGATCTATAAGCAGTGGCAACCATTGTCATATGCTGTAATTTGGAAAGAATGTTGTATTTAGAATATCATTCTATGTTCCATTCATAGATATTATTGGCATTGTAGTTATTTTGCATAACCTCAGGCTTTTCTTCTAAAGCAATATCTGGTTGGCTAGCTCTAGAATAATAGAGTTTTTGTAAATTTCGCCAGTTGGAGTAATTAGTTCTGACGGGAGCCACCTCAAGATGGACATGCTCCTCTGGAGGGTTTTCTGAATCTTGATATGGGATATCTTCTTGAAGGATCGTGACTGATCCAGAGGTAACATCCTTGTCAAGGGTGTCTGGAGCTTCGGGATATAAAGATTTTTCAATTTCTAAGATGCGTCGTTGAAGGTCTGAAATTTGAGGAAAATCTCGCGCCTTATAAATTTGGAGTTATGTAGCGAATGTCCTAGGGATCTCATAAGGTTTAAACAAAGGAATTAAAGAGGTAGAGGTTTATGACGATTTAGAAGCAGTAGGTGGTGATGAGGGTTGTTTTGACATCAAAAGTTCACCTAAAGCAAGAAAATATTTATTTGTGTAATTGTTTTGTTCAAAAAGATTTTTAATATCTCTTTCATTATATTAATGGTTTCGCTGTCTGCTTTTCTTTTAAAAGGAATTGCAGTAATGGAGCTATCACCAAAAGACATTGTAAAACCTTGTGATCGGGGGAGTTCAGATGTTACGTCTCCCCCATTTAAGGTTTTTCATAATTTTGAAACATTGATTGATTATGAAAATGGAAAATCTATTTGGTGAAAATCAGCGTAAGCCTCAAAGCATTCAAAGAAATTTTGAACAAAGTTTAGAAAATTATAATAAATTTCTTGAAGGTTTTATCTTTCTTTGATTTGAAAATTGTTAAAAACCCATTTTCTCTTTAAAACATTTCCTTGAGAATAAAATTCTTTCTTAAGCTTTTCTTTATCAATTTGAAAATCTTGTGTCAAAACATCCAGCTCTCCACCTAGTGACGAGTAAGTGGGGGGTTGAGGTTGATCATCATTGATTTCTGTTGGAGGCGGCGTCTCTACAGAGTATTTTGCTTGGGGGATCCTAGAGCCAAAGTTAACTGTCTCAACTCTAGTAAAAAATGAAGAGACCAAATGCCTTGCAGTTTGGATTTCTGGAGGAGCAGAAGATGATGTAGAGACTCTTTGGCTAAGAGATCTTTGGAAAGAAATAGAAAGTTCCCCGCTAGAAAATTGTTGGATCTGGGAAACCGTAGTATTCTCAGGTTTCTCAGCAGGAGTGGCGTCTTGCAACAACCAGTTTTGGGGTAACGAAACTTGACTCCAGGAAATTGGCTTGGGATAAGTGAGATTTTTGTAGATCTATTTTGAAAAAGACAATCTCACCTTTATAGCTACTTCTCATAGCTTCGGTGTTAAAGATTGAACTCATTGCCTTATATTGGATTCTATATATAATTGCCACAGGGAGGGATCCTGTTTTGGTCTTGTAATTGGATGTCCTAACATTGAGGGTTAAAGAATCTAAAATATTTATATCTTTGAGAGAAACAGTAAAATTTGGAAAACAATCAAAGTAGATTGGACCACTGTAGAGACTGGTTTCAACCATTCCTAAGAGTGAATCATTGAAGTCTAAGAATCTTGAGTCTCTTAGACATAGAAGGAGAGAGGTATCTAGACCTTCCCTAGATAGAGGCTTAGCAGCGATTTGAACAAGCCCAAAATGAAGATAGTTATATTTACGGCTATATTTTTCTAGAGCTTTTGGGTTTAAAAGTTTGATATCCACATGGTCAGACTCCAAGGGGATAGTTTTTTTCAATAGTTGAAATATGATAGTAACTAGTTAAAGGCCATTTGGAGGATTTGTAGATTGTGGACTGGGGATGTTTAGGAATCTTCTCGTCATCAATTGATTGCTGCAAATCGGAGAAGCTAATCTCTTTTTTGAGTTTAGAACTTGGGGAAATGGTTGAAGAAGTTGTACCAGAAGAAAAAGGTTTAGAGGAAGAGGAGAAGGGAGTGAAGAAACACATGATGAGATCTGCAAGAAAAAGTTAGGCTAATAAAAATAAACAACACTAATGACTTTAATGCTCCCTGTCCTTGGATCAAGAGACCATTGGGTTCCGTAAAGAAAAATATTCAAGTCCTTAGCTTAATAATATACAGGAGAGTCAGATCTGATAGTTAAATTAATGGGGTCTTGTATCAATTTTAAATGTCAAGGCTAAATTTATCTTATATCAAGAAGTTCTTTAAGTTAGATGATCCAAAGGTTATCAAAAACCATCTGCAAGTCCACTAAGTCCTTTTCGGTAATCCACCCATTGACGCTTAGGTTCCTATAATGTAGATCTCAAGAGATCACAGTATCATCCGTATTAAGATCCTCTTATTATAAAATAGATCTTACCAATTTTTATAAGTTGGTTCAAGCTTTCCATGTTTAAATTTCAGATCTGACAGTACTGTATACCAAAAAGTTAAAAACATGAATATTAATCATTCAATGTTTTGATCTATTGACAAAATTTTAATCATTCAGATGTGCATTCAGATTCAGACGTCTTAATCTTAATGAAAACAAATGAGGCATAATAATAATGCCTCAAGTCATGATATATCTTTGTTGCACCATGATGTACAAAGTACCTCGAGCTATGAGCCTCCGCAAGTATAGTAGGAATCAAATCATCAATACGGGGCACTCAAACTCGCTCTCTGATATGCAACACAACTTCACCATCAAGAACGGCTTCCTTGGCCTCACCGTGCACCACTTTATCACGAATCTTTCCCAACTTTACTTCTTCGAATTGTCTAGCCTTATATTGGTCAAGGAAGATAGATCTTGTTTCTACGCTAGCTAGTAATCTACCCCTTTCACATATCTCAAGCTACATCAAGCAGTTAACCGAGGTTTGCACCACCCTAGCCAACAGACATCTAGGAACTGCTAGATAATTCAAGTTATCCATGTTCTCTGTCTTTCTACTAGAAGCATCAACTATTATATTAGCCTTCTAATTAAAAGTAGATTCTACTATTAATGTCTCAATATCAAAGTTGCTGTACTATTACTCTGAATTTCAAATTTCATGATGTTGTAGAAGAATTGAAATTTTCTTCATTGGTAGAATGTTATGGAATCGAGTATTGATTTGAATTGAAGAAGAAAATTTTTTGGGAAAGAGGTAGAATTGGGGAAGAGAGCAGGGTTTTCCTTTTTTGAATTGTTGAAGGAAGGAAAGTTGCAGCATTTAAGTTATAGTAGGGAGAAATATCATTTAGAGGGTAATTAGTTAGAGGACATTAATTTTAAAGAGTTATATAGTTGAAATTATTTTGCCTTTATGGAGAATGGGCTTAGTTTTGCCTTTTTCTTTTAAGGAAAACTCACATAAATCCCACTAGTTTATGAGCTAATTACTTAGATACACAATAGTTTGCAATATTACGAATCTTATCAGACTTTGGTGTGTACAGATACGTTCGGATATATGTATCTCGGATACATGGGGTAAAAATTAAGTATTTATTTATTTTAGATACAATGTATTCAAGTGGATTCACATGTATCTCGAATACATAACAAATCTCGCTCACCTCCCTCCGATCTCATTCGCCACTCTCCTATGTATCTGGTATTTCAGATATATGTGAATCACACCAGATACATACATATGCATGTATCTAGTGTGATTCGCATGTATCTAGGATACATAACAAATCTTGCGCGCCTCCCTTGCTTCTCGCTCGCCTCTCTCTATGTTTTAGTGTATCTGATAGCAAAAATACAAATATCTAAGTTTATCTTTCTCAATGTATAATAGAAAACTCTTAATTAGTTTTAAAATATGTAATTTTTTAAAAGTATAGATAATAAGAATATATATGATAGTAAAGTATTTCTGTTTACTTAGTTTCTCCTTCTTTTAAGGAAAACTTACCTATCTGCACATCCTTATTTATTATATTTTGTATCATTCCCTACCCATTTCAAAATATTACAAAAATCTCTCATTTTCCTCCAAAATCCCATTGTTCTGGATACATAACTCCTCAACACCCAAGCACATGTTTCTCTTCCTATTTTCACTCCCTCAATCTCTTCCTATTTTCACTCCTTCAATCTTTACTTCCTTGATTACATTTTTTGAATTTCAAATTTGTTCTCTCTTCGGTCAATTGATTTCAATTTCCTCAATAAGTATGCAATTATCTTCTTTTTTTAAAAATAGCTTTTTGATCTACAATTTTCTAATACATATGGATTCTACTCTCTCTTTTAGTATTGGGCTTACCCAATTTGATTCTGAGGATGAAATTTTTTATGAAAATAGATAGAAACAACGAAACGGCCTATTAATCATGAAGAATTTGAGAGCGGAGAAGTCGAAGAAGGATGCATGCTCGATTTCTAAATCTACTGTTAAAAAATGTTCAAAAATGAATGAAAAAAGTTGGATCTACCATTACGCGACCATCACTACCAAAGATATAGATTTCAATGTATCTCATTTATTTTGATTCTTAAATTAGTCTTTGTGATCTGATACATCACTGCTACAATAGCCTTTGTTTTATGCAATATATCATGTTCATATTTAAGGTATTGATACATAACTCTAATATTGTTGAATATTCAATTAGTGTTTATCATGTTCAATATAAATGTACTTGATACATAAACACTACCTAATGTATCATTTACATGTATCAAGTTATATAATGTATCTTCAATCTTAATACATAAACCATAATGTTCTATAGCTGGAGCACTGTGTATCAGATTCAACAATAGATATATTATACATATCAGTGACAATCTTTTACTACCAAATACAAACACCCAAACTTATTCAACTAGAAGGCTATGTGTCTATACACATTATCCAATAAAAACACTAGATACATAAATCCTAATGTTCTATAGTTAAAGCACTGTGTATCAAATTAATCGCTATGTATATGATGCATAATATATATCAAATTAATAGTTTTTAAACTTTATTACATGTATCATATGCATATCAACTGTGTTATGTATCACACACAAAAAATGCTATTTGAAACAATTACATGTATGATGTATTTTTTTTTATATAAAATACAGTATTTCTCAAACAAAATAAGATACATAAATAGTAATGTATCATGCACTAATTTTTTAGGCATGATACGAAAATTCGAATTTATACAAAATGTATATGATACATAGCAATTACCACACAGTAATGTATCGATCTCAAACCTAACATCTTATGGGCAACAATTGCTTATTTAATATATCTAGTAGAAATACAACACTTATCAATTTAAATAAAATACATAAATAGTAATGTATTGATAAATCTATCTATCTCGAAAACACAATTCAAAAAATGATTACACAACATTATAAAAGGATGGATGATCCATCAAAGCTATGTATCTCTTCAGCCTTATTGTCTGTTTTATTAATGCATCACTGATACATTGAAAATCCAGTCTCTTGTTTCTTCACCTCTACGATGTATCAGATCTCCAATTTTTTCCTCAACTCATCGATCTCTAATTCAGCTGCAATATTTTGTAGGAACAATACAATATTTTGTATTTTTAAAATGAGAGCATGAGGGTCTATGGCCATAGCATGGTAGTGATGAAGTTTATTTATCGGTACTAATTGTGTTTATATTCTAGTGTTGACTATTTTATCCTTAGCTACCTTTAAAATAAATAAATAATCTTTTTGTGAACTCGAAAGACGAATCATTGAGTTAGAACGAAGAATATAAGGAGTAGGTCTATTTTAGTAAAATAAAGAATTGATTTGCATCTAGAACATGAATGTACTTAGAAGACCCTACTTGATTTAAGAAATGGAAATATAGCTATATAAGTCCATGTTAGGCTCAATGATGTAGTTGTGAGGCCAATGAGGATCATGATCATATTATTAATCCTATAAATCAACAATTAGATAAATAAGCTAAGTCAATAAAATCAAACACTATACATAAATGTTCAATAAAATCAAAAACGAAGTCATAACCCTAAAATTCTTCTCACTCAGTGATTTCAACCAATTTTACTTGATTTCAGTAGTATAAAATAGTTATAATTAATAAACATAATCTCTTTGGTCACTTAAAACACTTGCATAAATTTGCAGTATTAGAATAATTAGATTATTATTAAATTTTAAACCTCGATGGGATCAATATTCGACTCTGTATTACTTGCACGATCACGTACATTTGCATCTCTTTTTAGATTTGAATAAGGTTTTGGTGTTGTTGTTGGGGACTTAAAAATTAGCGATTTGTTTAGTTTTTTCTTTTACTGTGTCTTTGTTAAGGTGTTAATAAGTTGATCTTATTCGTTGTTTCTACAAGTACATATTCTAATTGTAATCACACTGGCACTGTAATGACTTGTTACGTCATTATGAGTGTTTAGGAACATATCTTCGTATAGATTTTCATGGGTTAAAATTTGGTAAAAATCTAAAAAATGGGAGTTGACAACTGAAAATTCTGCTAGTGCTTTGCTATGGCAAATGAGTCTTCGTTATAGCGAAAACAGTGATTCTGTGAAAGTTAGCCATGGCATAGGTTTTTTTTGCCATAATGAAGGTCGCGAAAGAGTAAATGTGTTTTTAGTCTTTTTTTCACTCAATCTTAGTTAGAACTTAAAATATTCGATCAAAGAATTCTAGTAACGACTTTTTCAAGGCTTAGATTTTTTTCCTTTCTGGAGGCAAGTGTATCTCTTCCATCTTTATAACCTCTAATTCGATTTTCTCCCAGAGTCGAAGGGTATAATCTCATGAAAATTTATGGATTTAAACCTTAGAATTATTATATTAGTGGTATAAAATGGGGAGGGTATGTTTATTCATGCTTTTCTATTTCAAACTGCTTAATTTCGCTTTCTAGTATAGAATTATGAACTTAGCCTATAATTATGATTTTAGAAAACTTAGAAACTCCATAAAATGAGTTTTATTGAGCATATGATCTACTCAATAGAAGCTAATGGGGTTGAAACTCCACAAATGAAATTGATATGATCATGAAAACCTCCAATATGGTGAAATAACCTATAGATAAATAGTTAGACTTTCTAAAAAGATAGAATTAGAGAAAATTTGAATACTCAGGACCTTCGTTTGGGGAAAAAATGATTAAAATACTATTATATTTTGCTTGTCTTAGACTTTTACTTTTTGAGACCATAAGAAAAGGAAAGACATGTCTTTCGATACCTAAATCGTCCACTCAGGTTGGTCATCGATCTGAGGATGGAATATTTTGCTAAGATCCAATCTAGTCCCCAAATCTTTATGCAATTTCGTTCAAAAGTTAGAGGTAAATTGTATAACCTTTTTAGAAATGGTCAATATGGAAATTTCATACAATATGATAACCTCCTTAAGGTTTACTTTAACTAACTTCTCTGCAGTATAGGTCACCTAAATAGGTATGAAGTGTGCAGAACTTATCCAGTCTGTCCACAATAGCCTAAATCAAATCAAACTTCCCCAATGTCTTGGAAAGTCCAACAATAAAGTATAGAGTTATTTTCTCCCACTTTCATTTAGGAATGAGTGTCCACTGAAGAATACCACCTGACTTATGATGCTCATACTTCACTTGTGGGCAGTTCTAATTAGATTTAGCCACAAAGTTCAATATGTCTCGCTTTATTCGATCTCATTAAGGCCTTATTTGTTTGCACTTAATGAAAGTTTGAATCTGAATGGTTTAGACATTAGGCCATTAAGTGCGTTTGTTTTTTTTACTTAAAAATCTCTTAATGGGTCTGAATAAATTAGATCTGTGACAAAGTCTTACTCTCATTCAGACTCTAATTTAAAGACACCTTTATTTTCGAAAAAAAATTGCGCTTCATATTTTTTTATTCAAAAAAAAATCAAGTCTCTCTCATTCATCAATTTTATTAGTTATCTAAATTATTTCCCTTTAACTTTTAATTTTTATTTTTGTTGCTTATTTATCATGAATTGATAAATTTTTATTTGCTTAAAGTTCAAAGCAACTTCATAAATATGTGTTGTTAAAATCGGATGATGATGCCTTTATAAATTTGTTTAAAATCATTTGAATGTATCATGTTCATTATTTATTTTAGAGAAGGGTGTATGGGCAAACACATTATACAACATAGAGATGTTTCACTTATTTATTTAAGATTAGTTTGTGTTGAATTATATTTTTTCAAAAAAAAAATGACTACATTTTTTTCTAGCAATTATTTTTATTATTATAATTTATATATATAATCCATGTAGTTTCATTTTATTTTTATCAAACTTAAAATATTTATTTATAATTCAAATATCTTAACGTTTAGCAAAGAATGACGTTTTTTTCTAATACTTTGTTAAGGTAATATTTAGCTATATATATATATATCTTAATCATTCAGATGTGCATTCAGATTCAGACATCTTAATCTTAATGAAAACAAATGTGACATAATAGTGATGCCTCAAGTCATGATATATCTTTGGTGCACCATGATGTACAAAGTACCTCGAGCTATGAGCCTCCGCAAGTATAGTAGGAATCAAATCATCAATACGGGGTACTCAAACTCGCCCTCTGATATGCAACACAACTTCACCATCAAGAACGGCTTCCTTGGCTCCACCGTGCACCACTTTGTCACGAATCTTTTCCAACTTTACTTCTTCGAATTGTCTAGCCTTATATTGGTCAAGGAAGATAGACCTTGTTTCTATGCTAGCCAGTAATCTACCCCTTTCAGATATCTCAAGCTATATCAAGCAGTTAGCCAAGATTTGCACCACCCTAGCCAACGGACATCTAGGAACTGCTAGATAATTCAAGCTATCTATGTTCTCTGTCTTTCTACTAGAAGCATCAACTATTATATTAGCCTTCTAATTGGAAGTAGATTCTACTATTAATGCCTCAATATCAAAGTTAATGTACTATTACTCTAAATTTCAAATTTCAAGATGTTGTAGAAAAATTGAAATTTTCTCCATTGGTAGAATGTTATGGAATCGAGTATTGATTTGAATTGAAGAAGAAAAAAATTTGGGAAAGAGGTAGAATTGGGGAAGAGAGCAGGGTTTTCCTTTTTTGAATTGTTGAAGGAAGGAAAGTTGGGGCATTTAAGTTATACTCGGGCGAAATATCAAATAGAGGGTAATTAGTTAGAGGACATTAATTGTCAAGAGGTATATGTTTGAAATTATTTTGCCTTTATGGGGAATGGGCTTAGTTTTTCCTTTTTCTTTTAAGGGAAACTTACATAAATCTCACTAGTTTATGAGCTAATTACTTAAATACACGCTAGTTTGCAATATTACGAATCTTACCAGATTTTGGTGCGTCCAGATACATTCGGATATATGTATCTGGGATACATGAGGTAAAAATTAAGTGTAATTTATTTTAGATACACTGTATTCAAGTGGATTCACATGTATCTCGAATACATAACAAATCTCGCTCACCTCCCTCCGATCTCACTCACCACTCTCCTATGTATATGGTATTCCAGATATATGTGAATCACACCAGATACATACATATGCATGTATCTAGTGTGATTCACATGTATCTAGGATACATAACAAATCTTGCGCGTCTCCCTCCCCTCTCACTCATCTCTCTCTCTCTATGTTAGTGTATCTGATAGCAAAAATAAATATCTAAATTTATCTTTCTCAATATATAATAGAAAACTCTTAATTAATTGCAAAATATGTAATATTTTAAAAGTATACATAATAAGAATATATATGATAGTAGAATATTTCTGATTATGTAGTTTCTCCTCCTTTAAATCCCAAATCCCAAAGAGGAACTTTCACATATAGCCACTCAAAATATTTTAATTATGCTCCATAGCTATAGTTTGCTAATTACGATTCGTAAATACATGTTATAGGAGGAGAGTGGCGAGCAAGAATGGGAGAGAGAGGAGAGAGGCGAGCGAGAGAGGGCAGAGAGTGGAGAGAGACGAACTGTATATGTATATCTGTCTAATTGTATATATATATATATATATATATCTGTCAAATAATTGTATATATGTAACTCATATACATATGTATTTGTATATCTGGCGAGCGAGAGTCAAAGAGGGAGGAGAGAGGCGAGCGAGAGAGGGCAGAGAGTGGAGAGCGAGAGAGGGCAGAGAGTGGAGAGAGGCTAATTGTATTTGTATATTTGTCATAAAATTGTATATTTACATATGTATAATTTGTATTTGTATATGTATAACTGACGTAATTATAGTTAAAAGTAAACTGCGAGCCGTAATTAATTCAAATTCTAGTTATGTTAGCTAATTAACTAGTATATATTTTCTTATCCATGTAATTTTCTCAATCCCAAAAGAGCCTAGTCTTTAAAGGACATAAAAATAAGCCCATCAAAAAGTGCATTCATATATTAGCCCAATAAGAACAGATCACGGAGAAGTTGTTGACTGTGAAATCACGTTTTTGTAACAGCGTTTTGGAATCTCTAATTTTGCTCCGCCGTTAAGCTCCCTCCGTCCGGTGGAATCTCCAATTATTTATCCTCTTTGATCACCGGTAAACTCGTTTCCTCTCTTTCGCATTCTATTCCTTTTACGTGTTTGTCACAAGAATTGAAATCCTTGCTTGTTATAAATTGGTAGTTGAAATTGCATTTAGTCCAAATATAGGGCTATACTCTACCATTTTCCTTTAGTGAGAACGTTGAACGGGTTTGATTATGAAATTTCTACAAATTTTGTTTCTTCTCCTGTAAAAAGTACTAGACTTAGCATGTACTCAATGTAGTTCCACAAAGTGGAGTCGGGAGATTAAGGTAGAGAGGTTGTTTCTGATAAATTCTCAGCTTAAGGAAAAAACAGTTCAAAGCAATCCAGAAAAAGAAGTAACGGAAGTGAAAGCACAAAGCATTCTGAACAGTTACTACGGCATAATAAATATGATACTACAATACTACGACTACTAGTATGGACAGATAACGAGACAAACGCATGGACTCTCAGTCAATACGTAAAACATATATATATAATGTTGTGAATTTCTACTGTTTTGATGAGCCACATTAATCAGCTCCTTTTTTCTTTTTGCTTTTTTTGAGGTTAGATGGTACAAATTAGACTCAATGAATCTCTGATAATGTGTTCTATACGTTGAGATTTATATCAACATCAAGTTCATAATAAATAGCTATAAACAGCAATCCCTGGCTATCTGAATCGCGAGTATTACACACGAAAGAATTTACAAGCCAACGAAGAGAGAAATTAGAGTTTGAAAGTTCTATCCAAATATCCCTAGTCGTTAAGGATTGTCGAGAAAGGTCTTTTCTTTTTTACACTTTTGAGGCACTTATGGTTGTTTGCTTTTGGGAATAGGAAGGTAAAAGAAAAGGGTCATGTAGTTAAGCACTAATAGTGTATTGGAATTGTTGTAACTCTACACAGAGAATAGAATATGTGAAGGAGTTCAGGTATAGGGATTCAAAACAGAAAGGGAAGGGCTTTTAACTGATCAAATCTACAAAGAGGGAGGATAGAGCAGGAGCATAGATGGACGTGTATAGAAAGCAGCGGGTGCAGGCACACAGCTCGAGTTAAATTCATTTGGAAATAATATATTCATGCTAAGCAGGTGCAAAACTCACTGTTTTCACGAAAAGAGAAGTAGTGGATGCAGTATTATTGCATATAAAAATCCTGGATCCGCCTATGAAGTATAGGGTCAACTGAAAAATGGAACACATTTTAGGTCACTACTGCCTTATGAGGAAGTATTCTTAAAAATGAGAAGCCTTTATCAGTATGGCAACATGTAGAATAGGTGGCAATACTAGGAAGAAGTGACGATTTTGGACATGAATGAGTAAAACTATTGTCTTTCACTTCAGGAGTGAAGGGAAATTTGAGGTTGGACTCTCTTGGTTAATATAGTGCAGATGGCTATTGACAGATAAGGCCGAATGTCATCGGTTCGGTGCGAACCTGGCTTTAGCAGTGCCTTTACAAATTTCTCCTGTGGCGTGTGTAACTTCACTGTTAGGAATGTCCCCTTCAAATTTAGTATGACAAAGGGTGAAAAACGACCAAATATCGCATGAATTTAGAGGTGAGTTATTGTATTCTAGGCATAGCTCCTGATGTATACGTGATATTCTGTCCCTTACAACACATAACTCTAGGTTACCCTATTTGTATCCTTGTAATGCCTCGAGTTAGAGACTACAGTGGTTGTGCTAACTCACTAGTTAACAAAACAGATGTTACACCATATTTGCTAGCAAGTCAGTTACATTTCCACTTTGTGTAGTTTGCCTCCCAATGTGTAGAGACACTGAATTTCAGAAGCCATAAGGGGATGTATAGGGGCTCGGCAGAGCACAATCTGTGTATTTTTGTATGAACGTTGTGGAAGAAGTGAAGAAAGTCTTTGACATTTATTTTAATGCTCTTGCATAATTCATAGTGTCTTATGTTCAGTTTTTTCTCTTGGTCTCTTTTGGTTTTCATTTTCCACAGGTAGTTATGATTTTGAAATAGTTATACCTACCAACATGTTAAAAGGCAGTGGGCTCTCATTTGGGCAATATTATCTAATTGCGCCAGGGCTTAAAATTTTTTTATTTCTGTTGGCCTCTCATTTCGGTCCCTGTTTGTTCGTATTTCTCTACTGAGTGCTTCTTTTGTATCTCAATTTTCGGTTACCTAAGGAAAATCAATGTTAATTTGAGCTAATGTCTTATTATAGAGACTTACAACTTACAAGTACACAAAATGTTTAACTGTGTGAGAGATATGGAGTAAGGGTGAAAACGACAAAATCAATGTTATGAGCTAAATATGTGTTGTAGTAAACCTTTACATATTCAGAAAAAATATATCACTTCTGTAATTGATTTCTCCAAGAGAAGTATAATTTTCTATTCAAAATTGTTCCATTTATAAGATTGTTCCCCTAACGATGATTATTTTTTATCCTAAAGTATCGTTTTAATATTCAAATAATATTTGATAATCCAAAATTGAATATCATAGGGCTTTTGCTTCTTCTGTTAGAGCTTATCCCCACAAATGCAGAGATAAAATGCCTCCTTTTCTGTCTTCACATTTTAAGAAGGGAGGGAGAGAGGGGGCATTGAATTTGAAGCATGTTGTGATGGGTTAGTCTGATAACTATAAAATAGAAACTAGAAGCTCATGCAAATGTTCATGTCATAACTAATAAGATAACATATATTGACATCTAGAAAATGCAAACCAAAAGCCTCTTACATTTACACATTTGGGCTATAAAACACACTTCTGCTCGCCTATACTTCTATTATCCCATCAACAATCCTGTTAGATATGAAACTAGTTGCTTTAACGTCAAAAGTCCAAGATACATGTTGCATATTCTATGACTCGAAATACTGAGAGAATGTAACATTCTTTGTTTTCTTCTTGTCTGTGCCATCTCTTTCCTTTTCCTTTCCATCCATTGCATCCTTAGATTTCCTTCCTCTTCAGAAGCTAAATCCTTTGAGAAATCCATTACCCTCCTCAAATTTTACCAGTTGATCTTCATATGGGAGTTCATTAGTTCTTCCGACTAGTTCTTTTGCCTTCAAGGATGCTCCTTCCCAATCAGTACTATAAGTGACTATTAACATTGAGATTACACATGCCACTTGAGCTGCTAGAAGCCCATAACAAAGACCCAAAAATCCTAACTTCCAAACGAAGGCCAAAATGATGGCCACTGGTGTTCCCATCAAATAGAACGAGTAAAAGTTAATACCTGCACCAACACCGGGCCTAGCACTCCCCCGAAGAACCCCACAACACGTTGTTTGTGGACAATTAGCTAGTTCACAAAGTCCAATAATGGGAAGAACGGTCGCTGTTAGCTCCAGAACTTCTCTATCTTTTGTAAAGACTCTTCCCCATGCTTCTCTCCCTATGGTGGTCAGTATGAATCCAAATGTTGAAGTCAAAAAAGCCAGCCCTATGGCTATCCTTGTCGCCAAGCGGGCCTTAGCTGGCCGTCCAGCTCCAAGTTCATTCCCTACCCTGCTTGAGACTGAAGCACTTAGGGCCGAAGGCAATGTGTACATGAGGGATGTGGTTTGTATTACGATAGCAGATGCAGCAAGTGGAACTTCAGGTCTGTCAAGATAGCCGGCTAGAACTGTCATGAATTCATACCACCACCACTCCAAGCAAACTGCTAAACAGCTAGGTATAGCAAGTTGAAGAAGCATTATCCATTGTTCTCCCACAGAAATGGAAGGAAGAAGTTTTGCATTTTCTGCTAGGGGTTTTGACGGAGATCTGTTTTGGTCATAACTAAAGAATATATAGCCTAAAAGGAAGAATAAGGTGACAAAGTTGAAGACAAAGGTTGAAATTGCAATTCCTTGTATCCCAAGACAGAGAGTAAAAGTCAGGTAAACTGTGATAGGGAAATGCAGCATTGTTGCAAGTGAAGTACACCATAATAGAGGCCATGTTGTACCTTTACACCGTAAGTAGACGCGTAAAGGGTGAAGAAAGCTGTTAGCAATAAGATCTGGGACAGCAAATCTGCAAAATACACTTGCAACATGTATTATTTGTGAGTCTTGGTGTAGCTTTAGCATGAGAGACTCAAAATTAAACCATAAAAAGGCAATAGGTATAGATGCAGTTAATAACATAACGATTGTCCTTTGGAGGGCAAGAGACACTAAAGTCAAGTTTCTTGATCCAAAAGCCTGGCTAGAAAGTGGTTCCATCCCCAAGGCTAGGCCAGACAATACGGAGTAACCAGTAATATTGGTGAAGCCAATGGCCAGTGCACCCCCTGCCAGCTCCAAGCTTCCCAGCCTTCCCATGCACACAACTAAAATCATGTTTTTCAAATAGGTCGCCAAGCCCATAGCAAGTATAGGAAAACCTCTGTCAATTATTTTCTTCAATTCCTCCTTGACCTAGAAATTATGGGGGGGAAATTGTGCTTGTCAGGGTGATTAATACACATATTTCCTGTGATTTCAAATGTTTTAAAAGGATTCTGTAATTTGTACCTCTGGTAATGTCGTGTGCTTTTTGGTCTGTTCTGCTGCCATCTTCTTTAAGCTTCTTCCTCTTTCCTCTTGTTTGCTTGTTTTGGAGTGTTATAGAAAGAGCTTAACTGTGTATAAATCCTTTTTCTGCATGCACTTCTGTATCCATGCACAAATAGCACCCACTCACGTGCACTTATGAAAGATATATAGAGAGGGAGCAATATATATATAGAGAGAGCGAGGGAGGAAGAGAGGGAAGGAGATACAAAGAGACACTAACTTGAGTGTCCAGGAACAAGGTTATTTATAGGGGCTGGAGGTGGTGGTGGATTTTTGAGTTACTGGTTGTTGAAAGTTTAGAACTGGAGTTGAGATATGTAATGAAGCACGGTGAATATTATTTACATTGAGTAATAAGGTGTGCTCTCCTGGTCCAACTGTTGTGGCTACAGTTTGTCTTTTTTCCAAGTATGTAAGAACATATCCACTTCACAGCAAATGTCATAACATATCCACTTCTCCTTCTTACAGAACTATGCTTGAATGTTACGTTACTACTATGTTGCTCGAACTCTTCAAAAATGCCACCAAGAGTGTGTCGGATCCTCCAAAAGTAGTGCACCTTTTTGGAAGATCCGACATGGGTGTGGTAACATTTTTGGAGAGTCCGAGCAACCTAGGTTACTGAGATATTCTGGCCTGAAAATGTTTTGGTAGTGAACTGTAAATATTTCACGTATGTTTTTGTTAATTACAGGTTCTTTCTTGTTATCCTTTTACCTTTGTGTTTTATGTATTACCACTTTTGCATTGTATGTTGAACTACTCAATGGGGTTCAAACTGTACCTTTGGTTGGGGCCTTCCGTCATATGAATTCAAGGTCAGTATTTTCATTATTACTTTGGGAGGAAGCCACTAAGGAGACATTTAAATTGACTTCTCATAACCACTTAGGATCAATCTGAGTCAAATGATGGGAATTTTCTATTTGTAATGCATAGAAATAATTACTTTTCTATTTGTATAGGATGTCTTATTTAAAGCAAATCTGAAGTGAACGGGGTATAATCATAGTATTCTGATTTTCCTATTGTGAGTTGCAACCTTTAGTACATTGGAGTACAAAGTGGCCTAACTATTATTGTTCTTTTTGATAATTAGAATTAGGTAATGCCTTTTCTCATGCTAATGATGGAATCTATAACTATGTTAGTGGTGGTGGTCCCATGATTGAGCTCTTCTCACATGCTAGTTGGTGTTTTTAGGTTAAGCAAAAACCTTCCAGTGATGTTTACATCTATTGTTATTCTAGTGTATCCAAAAAATCCCAAGGCCAAACACCATTTTAAATTGTAGCACACCCTTTGTCTTGAAAAGTTATTACAACTGTCTTCTTTCAATTTTCATATCTTTATTTGTACATGTTTTCAATATCCCTCCCTACTTTGGTTTCCACATCTCCAGCTTATAACGAAGTGTTAAAACCTACCTCCCCTTTGGTTAGTTAGTTATTTTTGGACTCTTGTCGTGTAAGGTTGTTTTCCTCTTACTCTTTGGTGTCTTTAGTTGGGGGTACATGTGCATACTTGCTTTTGTTATTATACCTGTCTTATGCCTTCAATCCACTACAACTTTGCCCTGTACAAAGGTTACATGAGTGACATTTCACCTCTATCCTTTTCAAGTCTCAGCAATAAGTAAGGAACGTGCATTTGAATTGAGAAAAAGAACAATTTACAAGGTTTCTATCTTTCAGGTCACAAAGCTCACCGTTTCCTTTTCACTCAAGTTATTCACCTCAGATCACATAGTAGGTATCCTAGAAGAAACCTCCTTTCTCTCCATATCTGTGTGGTAATATTGACTAAAAGTAATTAAGTCATTTAAATTGAAGGTAATGTTAATTAAATAAGTCATTTGAATTGAAGGTAATGTTGTCACATTGTGATGAAACCATCCATGTGCAGTTTAGTTACACCTCTGGCAAATGACTACTTATCAATATTGAATCATTGCACTTTTCTTAATAGCTTCATCAAATTGCATTTCAGGCACCTAGGGATGGCAATGGGGGTGGGGTGGGTGCAGGGCAGGACGGGTTTGACGTGATGCGTGTGCAGGGTGGGGCGGGTTGTGGGTTTTTTGTCTTCTTTTATTTATCTTTACTATTCCCCTGTCGTATTTGCTCATTATTTTAATCTAATGCTTCCCCGTAAATAATTACTAAGTATTGTTGTGTTTTTTTCTGTTAAAGCTCTAATTTTTCCACCTTCTTACTCTAATTTTTTCCCTTATTAGGGTAATAGTTGATAATTTGATATGAATATTGTGAAAACCCAGTTCATGAATTTTATGTTTGATCATTTTCTATGGGTACATCATACATGTCAATAAATCTAAATTGAGCTTTGCATCATGCAGTTTAAGTTTCTAAAGTCTATTATGTTGTAGCTAATTAATTAGTTTCTGTTAGAATTTTTTTCTTTATTTATCAAGCTTCAATTCAACATGTTAAAATTGTGTTATCAACGAGTTGTTCGAATGATAACTTGATCACTGTAGTTGTTATAATAAATAATGATGTCAACTAACTAAAGTAGTTTGAATGAAACCATCTTTTTATATATGTAAAAAAGAACAATTAATTATGCGGGTTGGGACGGATTGAAAACAACAAGATTTGCCATGTGGGGCAGGTTTACACGGGTTCCCCCCGCCCCATTTGCTTTCATTAAGATAAGAAGAGAATACTGTAATTCTTTTTGCATCATAATAACATTTCCAACAGCTACCGTCTAATACGGTGAGTTGTGGCATTTATGCTGCTAAAATGTTGCACATTTTGGTTCCTAAGTTTCAAGCATTTTATCATAGAAGTCAAAAAACCGACAATGATTTCCATATTCCCTTCCACACACAAATGGTAGATAAGATAAGAGCACTTCTGTATTTCCATCAATTTAATTAGTCCCATGACGTGGAACAAGTTGAAAGAAACTTAACGTTTTGATAGGAGATGATGTTAAGCACTAACCACCAAATGGGTCTATGTTGCTTATGTCTGATAGTTTAAACAACTAACTCTACTGTACAAACGTTTTGACATTCGACCAATGCTTTTGTTCCTTATCCCACACCTGCTTTAGTTATTCTTTTCCCACTTTTGACCGGAGAAAACACAACTTGTTTATTGTTATCTAATCATAATTATTAACTAATAACCTATAGTTTGTGAACTCACTGTAGATAATTAAAGTCAAAATTAACAGCAAAAAGAGATTTTGTGGATCTTAGTGTCATAATCCCTCTCCTAGGACCCATTGAGCATGATATTTTCTTCCTAGATATAGCACTAATTGCCAGCCGATTTAGTCATGATCTCTCTTAATAGGGTTTGTAACCGCAAGTATGATTGTTATTTACAGCAAGCAGCATCTTTAAAATAGTAAAAATCTGTTGGTGGAAAGAATCTCTTATTACTAGATTGCCCACATCATTTGGTCTCTTCACATGATGAAGTTGTGAAAGGCAATATCTCTATCGTCAAGCTTAAAAAGATAAATAAATTGATCATGACCATTTTGTTCAACTCTTTATCCTGTACCAGATTCTTGCACATGAAAGGAATATCCAAACGTCTTGTAAGATTGGAATTGGACTAGATCATGTTACCTAATCAAAAGGTTTGACTTAAATCGTTGAAACTTTTATATTGATAGTGGAAAAATTATTTTATATCATCACTGGTATCCTGAAAGTATAGACTACTTTTTTGAACTGTGAATTTCCCACTTGATGTTCCAATCAGATTATGTCCTTGTTGTTGTGATATAAACGGAAGCCTAAAATATCAGTATTTCTGGTGTAGTATCAAGTTGCTTTCCAATAATGTAGCAAGATTCTTAAGACAGAGTGGCAACTAGGGCTTTACGCCAAAAAATACCAAGAATGTGGAATCTTTACAAATTACAAAATCCAAAAGTTGGCAAAGGGAGGACTGAATTCAAAATGCTTCTTCGTGTTTCTCTCTGTTGCTTACAAGCTCTGTTTTAAGAGGGTTTTTTTTGGGTCTCGCCCCTAGGCGGGGCACTAATCACCCTAAGACTCATGTGTGAGGCTTACGCTTTAAGTGTCTGATTGTGTGTCCTAGACACGTCCTCGGGATTCGCTCAACAATTCCTATCAAATCATGCGTTAAATTCCCTAATTAGCATTGTTAATCCTCAAATTCTTTAACAAATAATAATAAATGTTCAATTCATCAGTAGAATATGTAGATGAGATGAGAATGACTCAAATAATGAGTAAGTATTTCTTTCTTGCTAATTGAGCATATTGTAAGGATGAGTATCATTTGAACACCCTTCTAAAAATAGCTAGACAATTCAAATGTATCTTTTCAATTTTTGTTGATCTCATGACTTAGTTCTATGTCTCTCAAAATTATCACACATACAGTATTTTGTAATCTGAAAGTAATTTTGTATTTATTCATGGAAGAGTTATGTTTTGAATTTCAACACTCATAATGATATTGATTATTTACTTTTAGAAAAGTAATGTGCGTGGTTTGATAGTGATGTTCTTTTGAAGAATTTGGAATTCTTTGAATAGTTTTATAGTACTTTTTTTTTTGTTTCAATGTGTTTATCCTATCATCCTTTTTAGTCGGTTTTGAAAGGATGTATTTTATTCTTTTTAATTTTAATTTTTTACTTGACATGTTCAAGGCCGCAAGATTTGCATATCTTTAATTTAATATCATAAGATAATTTTTTTTTAAAATTCCGTATCAAGTCAAAACTAGAGAAACACATTGAAATAGAGGGAGTAATACTTAAACTACTGCGTTGTTTATACTTATAAAACACGCTAGATATTTTGTTTACTATTTGATCAGATATACCCCTTCTTCTATACTAGTACTTGATTTTAAATTGCCCCTTAATGCACTAGAAATTGCTCAAATTTGTCCTCCCATCTATTGGATCAAAATCTAATCTAGTAGGTGAAAAACCTTTTTGAGCCGCAAAAGCAAGGGGTTGTCCTTTTGGGTCGAGCTTGTTGCATTGGGCTTGCCTAGTACTGCCTACCTCCCATATGTGATTTGCAAGTTATTGCATAGAAGCGTGGATTTTATTCTATATGCACCCAAAAGATAACGAAAGTGGGTTTTCTTCTCACTTAAAAAAAAGACCTTTTTGAGCCATTTCTATTACTCTATTCAAAGTTAAAACACACTGCTTACAAATAATCTACCTAATAACCTTTTAAATAGAAAAATAAAACTAAAATTGTAGTTAGAGTGCAAGTTAAGTAAAGTTCTCTCAGACAATGGCATCATTACCTATGCTTACTTATAATTGATTAGACTTCATAAGTCCAAAAAATGTTTATGTACTTCCTCTCCTTCAGTTTTGTACCCGTAGAAATGCATGTGCACTTGATAAACATGTTCCTTGGAGACTACAAGGTACTTTGATTGATGTAATGTAACCACGATCATTTTTAGACTCCTCTTTCAATTTCCCATGTTATATTCAATGAAATGACACTGGGTTTCTTTTCAAAGTGAAAAAAGAATTTTCTTATAAGTAATGGGGAAATTGGATGCATGGAGCTTCCACCACCCCACTCAGCTTGGTTGAATAACCTCTAATGTAGAGATAGTGTATGATTAAGTTCTTAAATTATATTCCACTTGTGCATTAGTATATATGGAAACTGAAAGAGTTAAAAGTATGATAAGTTTACTACATCAACTGTGACTAAAGAATCGTTTGGTGTGAGGCATACGGTATAATAATTTTGAGATAAAATGCATGATTATTTTGTTCTGTGTTTGGTTAGAGGTATTAGGTAGTTCTTGAATTATTTATTCCACCATCTATATTATAATGATGGAATAATTTATCTCATATTCATGATAAGATAACTTGTTTCCAACCAAATGAGCCCTACGTTTCAACATGAAACCGCGTAAAGAGTGTGCCTGCTAGGAAATATTTTGCGAGATAGAGAAATAGATTTAAAGCCACTAAAGGCGTAGTAGTCTTCTTGGATACTAAAGACTACAAAATGGTAAAATGAGGCCACGGATGTAGAGATGGCAATAGGGCAGAGTAGCGGTGGGAAAGGGCTAAGGCCTTAACGGGGCAGGACTCGACAAGACAGGGTAAAATTCAATTTGTGAAATAATTTAATGGAGCTGGACAGAGCAGGTAACCGGACTGAACCTTTTTAGAAGAAAACTATAAAATAAATTTGCATTAATACATGAAATATTTGCTTTCATAAAGGATAAAATATATTATATGGCTGGGAAGACATGATAAAGTCAAATTCATCATCAAAGGAGAAAAAAATCCAAAAAAATAAATCAAACTTGACATGATAGGGTGGGGCAAGGCTTTGCAGGGCAGAACAAAATTTTAAGAAAATGTTAAACGAGGCAGAACAAGATAGGACGAGTCACAATTTTATTGGGTCAAGACTTCCCTAGCTCATTCTGTCCTACCCAATAGCAATGAGATTTCCCAATATCATGCTAAGAATAGCTAGGATTTCCAAAAGAAGATGCCATTCGTTTGATGAGAAATAAAAAGGAATATCGAAAATTCGAGTGGCTGAAGCTGAAGCAGCTACTTTCGAAGTAACAGAAAGAAAAGCAACGACTGAAGTGGGAGAGTCAGAGTCTAAAAGAGGATTCCTCACTTCTTTCTCTCATTCAAAACCGTGCATGAGACTTTCATCTCACACGGCTCCTAAGTGATAAAATAAAGAAGAACCCATTTTCTTTCTTTTTTGATTACCTTCCTCGCGTATGTATGAGACCGAATCCATTCGATTTTTAAAAAGGATTACTAATCCTAAAAGATCTACTACTTTAATTCCTGTTTCAAAAATAGATAATTTTGTATCCAACTGTATAAAGGCGGGCGCAGATCTATGAATAGGAGACGTTGTACTAGTATCTACAGGCCCTCTTAATTGATATGAGACTGGAGATCCAATGCTTGAATGAAGTACAAATTACTTTGATTCAATCATACATCTTGGAATCAGCTTAAGTACATTTTTAGAGGGTAGATTTTATATTTTATGGGCCAGTGAATTTAGTATTTTTGATACAGTAAGATGAAAAATATTAATATTTTAACAATATTATATCTATAATGATAACTTTAAAAGGATAATGAATTTATGCTAAAAAAATGTAAAGGTTAAATTATACAATTATTCAAGGGAAAGGGAGTTTTAAAGTTATATAATGTGCAATCAGCAATGGATCGAATATATATATTATAAATACAAGAGAAAAATATTGAAAACACTTTTAAGTGGCACGATTTATTAGCTTTGTTTTTGACAGCATTAAAAAGCTCCTCTCTATTTGACTAACTGAATTTAAATAAATCCCTAATCTTGCCATATGGGTGAAATACACCTCTAAATCTTTGCCAAATTTAGGGGTGTTTTCGACACTTTTCTCGACTTTTTATTAAGAGCTTCACGCTCCTACGAGTGTTTGAAATTACTTATTAGGCCATTTGCATATCAGGGGTGTTTTAAGGCTATCAATAATTTGAAGACAACTAATAATTCACAACAAATTTAGAGATGTTTTCAAAATTCACTCTAAATATTATCTATCCTCGTCACTTTCTATATATTCTCTGTAGATCAAGGTACATAAAGGTGGATTTTTATCTGAATTACTTTTAATCTCTTTCTTCTATATTGTTTTCCATAAAAGTTCTAATTCTCTTTTCTTCTTCCATAAAAGTCCTAATTTTGGAGTGGCACCTTCTTTTTATTTCCTTCGAGGTTTTGTGAAAAGCCACATATTCTTGAGTATTAAAAACTCACATTTCTTTTCAATTTTACTTTTTTCTTTTAATCTTTTTAATTGTTTATCTCATGATTCAAAATTTCTTTAAGTCATCATGTCAATTACCCCTTGATGCAATAAGCGTATCACTTACAGTTTTATTCGATTTAAACTAATAAAAAGAACATTAATAAACATTTGAAACGAGTCATAGCATAAGTCATAAATATGTTTCAATGTCTAAAGTGCGAAAGAAGTAACATAAAACCCTCAAAATCTGATGATATGAATCAAGAGTTCTGTCCAACAACAGCTCACTTGACTTTGTCTCAAACTCCACAAGTGCCAACACCCAAACTTGCATCCAAAAATTATAACACATATAGCATAAGTACATAAATTAACATGTATTCATCAAGCCCCAACAAAATAGTGATTAGCGCTGACATTTAAAAATTCTTGCATCCAAAGTTGTACACTTTATACAACCTCAATAAAATGCATAAAATCAACATATATAGATACAACAATAAAAATATATCCAATGAATCAGAGAGATGGAGTTTGGAGAGAGTAGAGTGTACGCAGGCCTTATCACTACCTCGTGAAGGTAAAACTGTCGTTTCTAAAAGACTCTCGTCCAAGCACAACAAGTTCAAGTATAAAGAAGAAAAAAATAATGACGAAAACATATCAACAAATAAGAGAAGCAATGCAAATCAACATATAAATCTTATTCGTAAGAATGCAAAATGTGGCTGGTGTCTTACCCAAATGGCATCACGAGCCACTCAAACGCTCCATACATATCTACAAGTCCAAAATAATCATACAAACCTATTGAACTTCCAAAATACAAATTCAAACTCTTTTAATCATATCTAATTAAGCTTTGATTAACTCTTAGTCTTTGAAACTTCTAATTTTGATATGATATTCTGAAATACATCCGAGCCTCTAGAGGTCCGTACCACTCATACTAGGGCTGCATATCGGTTGGTTCGGTTCGGTTTTGAACATTATCGGTTTTGCTTATTGGTTATCGGTTTGTAGACGTGTTAAACCGTTAAAAACCATTAAGTTATCGGTTAATCGGTTATTTACCCTTATCGGTTCGGTTATCGGGTTAACCGTTAACATATCACACAATTTTTTTTAATTGAAAATCACATGAAGAATTGAAGACTGAAGACAATGCAATTAAACTCAATATGTAACTATGTCCTGCAGAAAGCAAATTTCCTTTTCCAAATTTCCAATCACCAAAACAGAAAGGCAAAAGCAATTTGATTATATCATCAAATACATAACAGTTTAATACCTATCATCTAGTCATAACAAATGAAGATTAAGTTGCAGTAAAATAATTTTCATTAGAGATACTGAATCATACAAACATACAATGCGACCAAGTCATCAACGAATTGGGAGAAGAAGTGAAGAACTATGAAATTTCAAATTAGACTTCCAACCCAACTAAAAGATGCTACAAACCAAATTACACAAAACATTCCTTTTCCTTATCTACTCGGACAAAAGCTAAACTCATTTACAAAATCTTTCTACTAGCCAACACTCAACACAGCTGCAACAGTCAACACCCAACACTCAATACAACACAACAACACTTATATATTTACAATTGAGCAGTGAACACCCACCACTCAACATAGCAGCAAGCCAGCAACTCATGTCTCATAGCCTCGCACAATATCACAATTCATTATTCAATCACTTAATACCCAACACTCAACATGTACACTGTACAGTAGTACACAATGTCACAAGTCACAACAGCAACAGGCCAACAGCCACAACACAGCAACACTTAAAGAAACTTCTCAACACAAATAACTGAATAAAACAGCAGCACTACAAGCTGCAACATTGCAAAAGTCAAATGTCACACAACTTAAAATTGTCTAACTAACATAAAGCCACTGCAAGTCTGCAATAGCCCACAGCCCCACACAGGCACAAACAGAATTTCAAAAATTCAAAATAGTAGTCGCACAACCTGAAAATTAAGTCCAAACTCCAAACATAACACTAATAGTTCATGTTCAAGTAAACAAAATAATAACTAGTCAATCCTTAAGAGTTGACGATTCTGGTTCCTGTTTTCCAAACAACGCTCAACATGCCTCCTCAAGGAGGTAGTCCCTGTATTGTGCGAATGGTGATAAGTAACACGACCACAATGAATACATTTTACTGTCCACGATCCATCTTCTTTTTCTGCAAGTTTTTCATAGTGATTCCAAACAGGTGATCGAGCATTAGAACCATGACGTCGAGGCATGATGAAATCTGATTAACAAAGAAACAGAGAAAGTATTAGATAATGAAAGAGAAGGCAAGATGAACTAATGAAGAACACCAAGTTCTACTGAGAGCTTGCTTTGCACAAATATTTGTATTAACCATAATTTAACACAATAAAAGTCCACCTCTATATTAAGACATCTACCTTCCTTCTCCTTTAGTAGAGTTAGTGAAGGAAACCTCCAATTTTACATGTCCTCAATGCAAAGTTCTTTTCCAAGTTTAGCCAAATCTAAAGAGAAATAAGATAACAAGTCAAGTCTCAAGGCTTAAACAATAAAAGTATTAAATAAAGTATTCACAATCTTTCGTCAATGAGGTTCTTTTCTTACCCTGTTCAAGTTGCTCAAGAAAATCTAAATCTTCCTCAATATTTATGGGTTGTGGCTCACTCCGAAGCCAATCTTGAAGGCACACTAGAGCTTGTACCAATTTAGGTGTTAATGAACTCCTAAACGAATCAAGTATGCGCCCTCCGGTACTAAAAGCACATTCAGATGCCACACTTGAAACAGGAATAGACAACACATCTCGAGCCATCTCAGAAAGAGATGGAAATCTAGGTGAGTTAACTTTCCACCAAAGCAATACATCAAAATCTGGTTTTCCAATTTCAGTATCTTCTTCAAGATATTTAACTAATTCTGACTTTAAACCTGCTCCTCCTTCTTTAGATGTATGTCTATCTAATTCCTCAAAAAAGTTCCCAAAATCTCCTACTCGTGCAAACCTTGAATCAGAAGTATCCACCTCATTAGAAGAAAAAAGTAGGCCACTTTTATCATTTGAATCAGGCTTTACATATTCATTAAACAAAGATTCCATGTACGTTCGCACACCACTTTCTATAGCAATCCCTTTGTCTCCAAACATCTTCTTAAGTGCAAAGCGAAGAGTGTTAAATTTATGACGAGGATCCAAAACACATGGTATGAAAAGCATCTTATTCATTTTTTCAGTATCACCCCAATATTTGTCAAATTTCTCCTTCATATTTTCTACCATTTTAGCCAAAACACGATCTTCATTTGATATCAATTGATTCAAGTAAACACCAACTTGACAAATTTCAAGAAAATGAAAGTTTGACGCAACATATCGTGATCCAGATATCTTCAAAGTAAGATTTAAAAACATTTCAAGAAAATTTGTAATTCTCTTTACACTCTCCCAATCACTACTCAAAAGTGTACCTGTAGGATTTTCATCCATAATATCAACAAACTTAAGATGTAGTGCCAAGCCAATATCACGATGGGCGTACTCAACAATTGCACCTTCATATTCAATAACCCTACTCAACATCATGTAGGTGGAATTCCACCTTGTAGGAACATCCAAGCATAAAGACTTTTTAACAAGATTTTCATCTTCACAATATTCTTGAAACTTTTTCCACCTAGTGGGAGATTGCCTAATGTATCTCACTACTTGCCTAACTCGTTCAATAGACACATTTGCTTCTTTTGTACCATCTTGAACAATAAGATCTACAATATGAGCCATACACCTTATGTGAAGGTGACTACCGCCCATTAGGTTGGTCCCCCACTTAGTTAATTGCTTAGACAACTCAGTTATTGCCACACTATTTGAACTAGCATTGTCAACTGTAATCGTGAAAATCCGTTGCAATCCCCACTCATGTAAACACTTACTAATACACTTTCCAAGATCTTCACCTCTATGACTAGAGATTGGACAAAAATTGATAATTCTTTTATGCAAAGTCCAATTTTTATCAATCCAATGAGCAGTAATGACCATATAATTGATTCTTTGTATGGAAGTCCAAGTATTAGTGGTTAAAGACACCCTTTGTTGTGTTTCATTGAAAACAGCCATCAGCTTATGTTTTTCTTCATCAAAAAGATTAAAACAATCACGAGTCACAGTGGTACGAGAAGGAATGTGGAAACAAGGTTGTGCTACTTTCATAAATTGTTTAAAACCTTCTTTTTCAACAAATCTGAAAGGAAGTTCATCAAGAATTACCATACGGCACAAGGCCTTCCTACAATCTTCCTGATCAAATTTCCATGGAACAACAACTACATCGCCCTTGTTACCCCCTACCACTGGTTGAAATGCTAATCTTGATTGTTTGATATCAATATTATGAGGCATCTTCGGGCATCTGTTTAAATGAGTAAGCATTGCCGTTGTATCATGTTCTTTTTTATTAGCAAAATATTCTCTCTTACAATAGTTGCAAACACCCTTTTCACTTCCATCAGAATCATTTTTACGAGTAAAATGATCCCACGCACGAGATATTTTTTTCCTTTCTTTCCTTACTTTGGACTCAACAGTTTGAGTTTGACTTATTGCATTGGTATTAGAAGCTCCACTTTCACCAACAACCTTATCAATTATGATATTTTCAGCCATGATACTTTCACCAAAAACTGCGAAAATATATAAAATAATTATTTATTGATCTATTTTTTATAAGAGGATGTTGCAGCCCTAGAACTGTTGAAGGAACTAAACAAAGACTAAGTAGTTTGTTAAAGCAAGAACTACAAAGTACAAACAGTAGGATAAGTAGAATCAGAAGTTACACACAAGACAGTAGACACATCACACAAACCAGCAAGTAGAAGACAACAAAGTTCAAACAAATGAGCCAAAATGCCAAACTAAATGCCAATTCAAAGAAAAAACAGTAATGTCAATTTAACTATTTCAATTGAAGTTTCTCATTAATCAAATCCAAACGTCGCAATGAAATCGTGAAATGAAAGTGCAATTTAGACTTACCAGTTGCAGATATTGAGAAATCCTAAGCGCCTGAGCAGAGCAGTGAGCACTGAGCAGAGTTCTATCTGAGAGTGAACTTGTGAGCTTCTGAGTTCTGAGTCTTCTAACTTCTGAGAGTGGAACGAGACAGTGTGAGAGTGAGCGACCGAGTGTTCTAAGACCTAATTAAGAATTCACAATCATTTTCTCATAAATCAAATCCCAACATCACACTTCATAGTGAAATCTTGAAATTAAGTGAATTTAAAATTTTGACTCGTTGAGTTTTCTTCCTCACCTGAGACAGTGGATGAGGAGTGAGACTTGCCGTTACCTTGCCTGAGACCCTGAGTGACTGGAGCAGCCGTCGCCTCGCCGGACGCCGAGCAGTGCCGCTTTGTATCTTTGAACTTTGGAGAAACGAGAAGAGCGGCGCTTTGGAGAACTGAAGAAGTCCAAAAAACCCTAACTGAGAATTGGGAAATCGGAAATAGGAAATGCATGAATAAAATTTAAGGGGTCTTATCGGGGTATCGGGTAACCCGAAATATTTCCTTCCCAACCCGAGCCCCGAACCGTTAATCCAATAATCTTAATCAGTAAATCGAGCCCCGAACCAATAAACCAATATTCCGAACCGTTAGCCCAATAAACCGAAAATCGGTTCGGATTAACGATTTGGCCCGAATTTTGCACAGGCCTAACTCATACCAACAAGTCATAAAACATTAATTGAACGTACGTGAATAAAGGAAAAGAATCATAATACTTTAAACGACCTAACAGATTGTTACAATTTAATTAAAAGTCATATTTAAAGTAAAATCAACTATAAGTTCAAATGACATCTAAAAAAAATATAAATTCAATCTTGACAATCTTTAAAATGTTTAAGGAATGGACAGTATATATCAACAAATATTGAGCCAAGGAAATTTTAATTCTTGAAATTTATTGTCAGAAATGTAAGGAAAACAAAATAAAGTTTAGCCATATTATCTCTAAAGTTAATGGACAACAAGTGTTCCTTAATTAATCATAAGTAATCCACTTGAAGATTGTTTGGAGATATGGGACCCATTGTTTCAATGGGAGAAGAAAAGAGTATAAAGTAAATTCTCTGCCAACCCTATCAGTTGCCTTCTCTATGAAAGATGCCAAACCAGTGTCAAACATCAGATTCTTTCACTTGTTCTTGTATAAAATAGAAGAAAAAAAGAAAGAAAGAAAGATTGATTTTTTGAAGTTGAAATTTTATTTTGATATGTAATTTGAGTTTTTAGGTTATATTTTTTCTTATAAAACATGAAAACTTTAACTCCTATACAATCTTATCAAATAAGTAAATCATAGTTCATAAATAAGGTATTGAAATATCTTAACGCGTCGAATTAATAAACCACACATCTCCTTATTTTTGTTATAATTTTTTTTTTGCGATTACATGTTATAACAAACTTTCAGATATATATAATTTTACAAAAAGTTACTAGTTCAATAAACCAACTACCGTAGTAACTAGCTATTCTTTGATAACTTTGCTCATGTAATACAAACAATCTTTTCACATCGAGCATGAGTCTTTGTTTTTTGTAAAATTTAAAATTACAATTTTTTTTCGTAAAATATAAATTTGTGGTCAAGTTTTATATTTAAGAAAAATTGAGATCACAATTTGGAATTATAAATCCTACTTTTTAGAGAATTTTGGATTTGAAATCATGATTTGAAGTTAGAAATTGAAATTTTATACCGCTTTCATAAACAATTGGTGATTGAAATCAAAACTTGAAATCAGGCTCTCAAATCCTCTGGTTGAACGCCTACTGTGGAAAGAGTATGTGCTCCTCTAAATCATACTCAATTTATGTGATGTAGTTTGATTTGACACGAAATTTAAGATTTTTTTTTTTTTTGAAACTTGTGGTCTAATATAAATTATAAATGTTTGTGTTACTATAAATCATTTCATTAAGGGTAAAATGAACATTTTAAAGTTAAATTATTACCAAATATAAAAATAAGCCTTTTTTTGGGACCGATAAAAAAAGAATCATATAAATTAGAACGGACGGAGTATCGAATTTTCACTTGTTCTGTTTTTCCTTCTTTTTTCTTGAACTGAACATTATGCATGTTTAATTAAGTCTTGTTGTGCATGTTATTTCAGTGTAATTTGATTCAAATGTTAGGCAAAAGATGATTTGGCCACATTGTGTTTCAATAGGATGTGGATGTTAGAACTTAGAAGAAGGTGAAGTTCAAAAAAAAGAAAGAAAAAGGAGAGCCAAATTGAGAAGAACATGCTGGCAGAATCAACATTCTAAAAAGAGGGAGTGACAAGACATTGGCCAAATTTACCATCAAGAATATTTTCCATGGAAAAAAGGCACACATTTTTCACTTGTAACATGAGTTTGGATAAACTTGAGAAAAGGAGACTTTTTTACTTAAAATAGGTATTACATTTTCATCCAAAAAGAAAAGGGACCATACAACTTAGTTCAAAATGGAAACAACATTATATTAAAATATTTTCTTCTTCTTCTTCTAGGTAGCTAGTATAATTATGTGAGTTGGAAAATGATACCTAAAAATGTGAGGTCCAAAATTATGTAAGGTAGTTTGTTACTAGTCAAGTCCCCTATTCCACGTTTACTATATTCCAGCAAGTTAGGATTCTTTCTTCTCCATCTCTTGTTTTATTCTTCATTTATTCTTTCTTTTCCCCTTAAAGAAATCCACACGTTGGTGTAACACAAATTATTGGACCAAAAATGGATTTTGAACGGAAATATAACAACTTTGATTTTATGTAGACCTCCAAATTAATATAACAATCTTCATGATGCTTGAATTGGTCAACCATTCCCATAATTGATTCTTGCCTATACACATTGCAAAAGTATTTGTAGTTAACTAATTTGTGATCTATCATACCTCAAAAATATTACTTTCATATATACTTGACTTCATATTAGTCGTCATGTTTAATAAAAGAAAAGAGGACATGTGTCATGTCGTGGTGGATTTAGATTTTTCACCAGAAGAATTCAAAAAATAAAAATGTAGTGCTTAATTAAACATCTTCTCAGCTGCAGATAACAGATTTGATCTACACATTCTAAAAAGAATGAAGTAGAACTATTTGTGATTTCTCATGGAATTGCTAGTTGAGAATTATATGAAATTTTGAACTCCTTGTACTATTGATCACTTGGGCTATATTGTGCTTACCTACTCATTTTTTGAAGAAAATTACTTCGCACCTTCCATTGTTGGTTAGTTTGAAGGCCAAAATTGTGAACCAAATATGGTCCATACTGATTATTTAATTTGTTACCAAAATCAATTGGCTATCCGATCCACTGTGGAAGAGCTTTGAATTTGGAGATATAAAAATACATATTTGAAAACTATTATTAGCCCCTATTATTTAGAATTGAGCTTGAAAATCTGAATCCCTCCATCATTGAACTAGTGAAGAATATGAGTTCAAATTTGAGATTGAAAATGAGTGAATAAGATAAACTGAATATTGTATACCTTTTTGTGTATACTATATATCAATTTAGTATATATTATTTAATTCAATAGTATACAATTTATTGCAATAGTATACTGCAAAAATATACCGTAAAACATAATATTATACTTTTACAACTAGGTCATTTTTAAAAAAAATTTAAATTTAACTTGCAACATCCGTGAATCGTTTTGAGTGAATAATATATCAAAAGACTCGAAACATCGAGAGGAGCTCTTATCTAAAATTTGGGTGCTTAGAGAAGATTTGAGCTGGTAGGGATTTTTAAAAAAAATTACCTCATTGAGGGAGATGAACTGTAGCAATGCATCAATATTGTATAACAACATATATGAATATAAATATGTCTCTGTACATAATTATACATTATTTATACAAAATAGATACGTTACATATACATATAGTTTTTTAGCTGACCATTTTTGTTAAAAATACATTTACGTAAAAAGCCCAAAAAATGATTGCATAAAAAATGATTGAAAAGAGAAAGAAAGATAAAGAAAATGTGAAAAAAATAATATAAGAATCGCATGACATTGAAATGGAAATATGGAAGTGTCACGACCCAAAAATGATCGTGATGGCACTCGTCTTATCCCACCAAGACAAGTCAGCCTAAAACCCAACTAATACGAAAAATGGGAAGTTCATAATTAACTTATATATATCCCAAAAACCTGGTTGTCACGTGTACAAACCTTTAATATATTACAATAGATATGAAAGAAATAAACAAGTCTCAAATGATGTTGTTTCTAGAATAGAACAAGATCATAAATAAGGAGTAAGAAGGTCTGCTGAAATGACAATCAGCTACCTCACAAATCTCCATAGGAAGCCTCGGACAAGAAGATAAGAGAGGGTATCATGAAGATCCGGACTCATAACCTACAAAAAAATTTGTAGAAGCAAGGGGTGAGTACCAAACCACACGGTACTCAGCAAGCAAACCTTTTAAACACAAGCTAAGGATATGGAATATAGGTACTCCTTACACCCCAATCGAACCTCCACAACTACAACCTGCATAAAAACCAGCCCAACCTAATAGTTCATAATTTACATAGCACATAGTTCAATCATATCACCCCAACAATTACAGATCAGCAACACACAAGATTAAGTTCACCAGTCACAAGTTCCACAAACAAGTACTCATAAGTTCACAAATGATAAAGATATGCGATGCAATGAAATGCAATGTCAAGTATAGTGATGCATGTCTGACCTAGTGATACACACCCGCTGTCTCTCAGTCCGGGACCCATGGGAGACATATCTGTCCATGCATCAGTCGAGGCGTGCGACACGACCCTCGATAATAAAATCCATCGCGGCGTGCGACACGTCCCTCGATAATAGAATTCGCCGCGGCGTGCGACACATCCCTCGATAATAGAATCCATTGGGGCGTACGACACGTCCCTCGAATCATAATATCCGTCGCGGCACGCGACACGTCCCTCGATAATGATACATCCTCTTTAATTTCTTATTCTTTCTCAATTCACTTAACACTTGTCACAACCATGTCTCAGAACCAATGCAAATAACATGTTCACACAAATAATTAGGAGATGACCATTTTCATAACAATGCACAGTTCACAACAACACAATCATGATACAACATCAACAATGAATCAATAAGCCTTTCAAACCATTCTCAACACATCACACACCAATAATTAATCACATTGCCTTTTATTACCCCTTTTTCATCATTAAAATTATTCAATATGGACAAGTCAACCCATCACCAAGTCCCATTACTCCCCAACACATACCATAAGGAAATACACGAATTCTATACACTTAACAAGGATTTAGAAATCCACTTGCCTCAAATAATCGAACAATCACTCTGGGACTTGAATCCTCCCCTTTCATTGGGCTTCCAAATCAAAGCAATCTATTCAATAAATAATCACAATAAGATTTTGAAACTAACAACACCCATATTATTATATGTCTAGTCTAGACCCAAAAACTTACTCAAATCTATAATCAAGTTCCTAATTTTGATGTCAATTAACATATCAACTCTCATATTTTTTCCAAATTTCAAGCCTAGGGTTTCCAATTCCTCCAATATCATAAATCCAATAATATTCTTATAATACAAGACACCTAATATTTAATTAACTATCTTAATATATCAAAATTGGTGTTGCATGATCGGTGTTACAAATTATAATTCTTTCAAACTATAATGATGTATTGTAAATACATATCACATATTTACCTAATTACGCATTTTTCCTACTTTTAATTAGAAAAAAGGACAAATTATATCCCTATTCCTAAATCCTACTTCCATATATGTTGTCTCACCCTATAACCCCTTCACCTTACTCCGCCATTACCCCCATCTCTCTCTCTATCTATCTATCTATCTCATTTTCTCCTTCTTTTTTTATAGTTCATACTAAAATTCACATAAAATTTGTATATTGAAAGGTGGCGTCTGCATTAGACATTATTAATGTTCACCACTTTACTGCATTAGATAAATAGATGAGTACGATGATAGTGTCGTGACTTCTTCAAATTTGATATCGTTATTAACTAGTGGAAGACTTATTTTAGTTTATTTATTTTGGATTGAAATGATAGTTTGTGTTGTTGTAATGTTTTGATACATAATTATGATATTTTGTGATAGTGATGCAGTTGATAAAGTGCAAAAAAAAATTAATTTAGGTTTTGAGGGGGTATAAATTTGGTACATCATATTGTATATCATGCTAGATAGGTGGAATATACTGTATTCTTTTCTTTTTTTTTTGGAATATACTATATTCAACATGATATACATTGTGAAAAAATGTGTTGGAAGAAGATTTGAGTGATATACACAAAATGTAATATGATATAGATTGTTGAAAAATGTATTAGAAATGAAACTTTCTTGTGACTTGCTATTTTTTAGCATAGAGGTCTACTAATTTTTTTATGGGTTATTAAGGACTTCTTGGAGAATAGATCTGAGTTAGAATTGAAAAATGTGAAAAGAGACTGACAAAGTTATTAGAGTTATCTACTACCAATTCTTTTGGGTTGCAAGTGTCAATGTAGTTCTTAGCAGAAAGATTGTCAATTACTCTTTAGAGTTATATATATAAGTGCAATTTTTTCTTTTTCGATCAAAATATTAAATCCTATGTCTTGTTTGACGCTACTATTTAAATTTTGTATATAGGCTAAGCATCACAAATTCTATTAGTTTAGGGTATAATTGTGTGTGTCTTTTCTTGAGTTTTTAAAATTACTATTCATGTCTGATTTTGATCCCTAGATATATGTAGCTGGCGCGTTCAGATACATGTATCTCGAATAAATGGGTTCTTAATTAGGTGTAATTTATTTCAGATATGATTCTCATGTATCTGGGATACACTGACTCTCTATCACTCACCTCTTTCATCTCCCGCTCACCTCTCTCCCTATGTATCTGTATTTCAAAATGTATCTAGTATCCCAAATACATGTATCTAGTGTGATTCACATTTATATGGGATACAATGACTCTCTCGCCCGCCTCCCTTCTATCTCGCTTGCCTCTCTCCTGTCTCTCTCGCCTATCTCCTTATGTACTTGTATTTCATAATATATCTGCTAGCAAAAATACATATATCTAGATGTATCTGACTTGAAATATGGTATATATGAAATTATTAATTAGTACGACAATATATAATTATTTCAAATTATAGAAAAATTAGCAAGTATGGTAGGATTGTTTATGCAATTAGGTAGTTTTTCCTTTTATATATAGCCCCTAGGAATTTTGTATATCCTAATAACCCCTTAGACAATTTTGGAGCATCGAATAATACTTCAAAACTTAAGTATTTTGATGATGTAATTTTGAAGTACTTTTATTTTATATGATGAACATTTTACTTATTTGATCTTTTATGTTGTGTTAAAATTACTGGTGTTATAAGAGTGTAAATGTATGGGTGCAATAAATAGTATGTATATATGGATTTATAAAATTGAGAAGTTTAATTATTGCAATAAAATTCTGCAGTCACAAAGTGAATATTGTGGCAATTTAAAACCATCTTAATATAAAAATACTTTCTAAAATTTTACAATTATGATGATTTAAACCACCACTCTATACCACAAAAACTATTATATTAACTAAGGGATATTGCATTTTCATAAACCGTCATTATAGTATGTTGTGATAATTTTGAACCACAATATTACGCATTAAAAATCATTGCAATAACCCCCTTTTTTTTGTACTGGCGCATTTAAACAAAAATATAACAAATAAAATGATCTTTGAAGTTTTGACAATTTCTCTTTTGTTTGAGAGATTTGGGAGGAATGTGAAATAATTCTTATTGGCTCCAGATAGCAAAGAGGAAAGAGGGTTAATTATTTATTTGGGTTAAATATTTAGATTAACTAAAGATATTTTATTTGCTAATGGGAAACATGTTATAATTACAGTGTAATATTTTAAGACTCAACTGAGAAAATGAAATGGAGAGATTCCTACAAGAGGGGAGCCGTGTTGCTATTCTACTAGCTAGATATTAATGATATAGATAGAAATTAATTATAAGTGAGTTTATGTATTCTATTATTTTATATATCTATTAATTATTTAAGAATTAGTTATACATCTATTAGCTATTCCATTTATATATGTATGTAGTTATGTGATTTTCTAAATTGTTAATCAAACATCGTATAAGCTATACGAAAATTAATACATTAATAACATGTTTCTTATCCAACTACCATACGACCCCCTATAGTGTTCGATCATAGATTTTTAAATTTTTTAAAAAAAAAAATTGGGTGAAGTTTAGATGGAGTTTCAAAATATGTTTGTTCATAGTTTTTGAAAATATATTTCACTTTTTTAAAAATAAAAAAAACATAACATGAAATATGATTTATAAGTATTTATAAGTGTTAGATCTCTTTATAATAAAGTATTTGAATTATTTGCTTTTGGTAGCAACGCGTTAGCTGCAGCATTTATTGATTGCGTTTGGCAAATAATTAGTGTGGCCTAAGAATAGGGTAGTTATTAGAAGGTGCTTGTTGTGTATCCACCATTAAACTTTTAACTGTCAAAATTGTGGATCTTCAATGCACAGCAGCATAAATTAAAACTTGAATATTTATATTTAACTAAAACATGATTATAACTTAACAATGACCATATATTTTTCTATAAAATTTAACTATTAGCCCGATAAGCACCACATAGGGTTACTTTTATTTTTTTTAAAATTGGGGGTAAGGGAAGGGGAAATGGGGAGAAGATTACAATGTGGAGAATCGAACCCTCACCAGTAGGGTGAGAGTTCAAGCAACCAATTAACTGAGCTATTAAGATTTCTTCCATAAAAGGTTACTTGGTATTGGGATTAGGATAATAATCTTCGAATAAACATGAGATTATTTTTTAAAAATTATTCAAATATAAGTGATTTCAAAATTATTTATATTATTATTTTGGTAGATTAATATTTATATATCATACGTAATGTGGGATAATAATCTCGAAACAATCAAATGCCAGAGATGAAAGATATCACTCTCCAAAGCTCATCTTTGAAAGTCCTTTGAGAAGGTTAATGTTAATTTTTTCAAAAAAATAGTTTATTTGAACTTTTAAAGATAAATTAAATACACATTTTATATTTGTATGGGATAAAAACAGTCTTGATAGGTAGACGAATGATGTGACAACACTTGGTGAGAATGACAATTAAAACAGACTAGTAATAAGGATTGAATAGCATCTTCAAGGTGTGAACAATAAATGCAACTCAATTCGAAGAAGTTTCGACTTGATACCATCTTCACAACTTTTCCATCCTTTTTCTTCTACTTCGTTACATCATAAACATTCCTTTTATTGTGATGATATCATGGAGGACCGATGGAATTGATGTAGTTCTCCGTGATAATCACCAAAAATAAAGAAAGAAAAACAAAGAAAAAGAGCAAAAAAATTAATGAAATTAGATTACGGAGAAAAAAAAAGAAATTAATAAATGAAAAAAAATGAAATATATATATAAAAAAAAGGGTCAAAATTGACTATTAAATTAGATGATAGTGAAAAAAACAAAACAAAACATACTATGATTTGAGAAAAAAATGAATGAAAAAAAGATAAAGAATAAAATTAGATCATGGAAAGAAAAATTTAGAAAAGTAACAAGAAATGATTAAATTGAAAAAAAAATTTAAAAAAACACAAAAAATAAAGGAGCCAAAATTAATTATGATAAAAAATAATAATAAAACATCACATGAACAAAAAGAGAGGAAAAAAAGAAGTAATAAAATAAAATAAATAAATGAACCAAAAAAAAAGAAGAGAAAGATCCATAATTGAGTGTGAATCAGATGATGAAATAAAAAATTATCATAATTTGAGAAATAAATAAATGAACAAAGAAGGAGAAAAAAAAAAAAAAACGAGAAACAAAAAAAAAGATAAATGAAAGAAAAGAAGAACAAAAAAAAGTATAAAAATAAAAAAATAAAAAAATAAAAAGACCAAAAATATCCTTAACATATCATAAATGATTCAAAATATCATCTTTCCGACTATTAAAACAAAAATACACCTAACATATTTTTTTTATCTAAAAATGTTTTTTTATTAACTGTAGAATGACATGACAACGCCGACATGAATTTTTGACTCACTTCAAAAAACCTAACCCAATTATTCTAAAAACCTAAGATCCATTTGATTATTTTACTCTCTTGTTCTAGTTAGAGTTCTCCCATTATTCTTTCTTTCATTTAATTAGTCACTTAAACTCGTACAAATTGAATATTAATCGTCTCAAGTCATACTAATTGCTTAATAAGAGAAGAAAAGAATTCAAAACCCTAGTTAGCTAGTGTAATAATGGTATTGGGCATAGCAGAAAATAAAGACGGGTCCAAAAATGAAAGAAAGAAGAAGAGAATGAGAGTCCTAACCAGAATAAGGAGATAATATCTCATACGGTCATTCAGCTATGCATTTTTTTTATAGAAAGTTATTCAATTATAGATATTTTACTTATAAAGTCACTCAACTTATTTAATTATTTTTTTCAATAAGAGATGTTTTATTCAAAACTAAAATTCTAAAAAATAAAAAAAACATATCATTTAAATCATTTTATGAGCCACCCCACTTAATTTGCCCCGCTAAAAATATAATAGCGACTTTATGTATCCTCTTTCCCCCTAAATTATTCTCTTATCGGACTTTTCCTAAAATACAAAAATATAAAATTAAATGAGAAAATCATTTAAATTATTATGAAAAATAACTATTTCTTTATACAAAGAAGAGGCAGCACAAAGACGAAACTACTAGAAACTAGAGAGAAACAAATTCAATGGTGTCATTGAATGCCTCTGAAGATTGTCTTCCTCAACAAGAACAATTACCACAACAATATAATATGTTATTTATAACCTCTTCATTAAATGATATTTTTTAATTTTTTAAAAATTAAAATTTCATGTCAATAAATTTTATTGAAAAAAAATAATTAAATAGGTTGAATGACTTTGTAAGTAAAATAACTATAATTGAGTGACTTTTTTGTGGAAAAACTCATAATTAAGTGACTTTTGAATTAATAATTAAAGTTGAGTGATTTTTTGTGAAAAAAATTCATAGTTAAATGACTTTTTAGTTAAAAATCAAAGTTAAGTGACTTTCTATGAAAAGAGCTCATAGTAATTCTATGGATTTTGAATTTTAGGATGGTTGGGTCATATTCCTTGAAATACCATGTCAATTTGTTGTTAATAAAAGACATGTTTAGACTTAAAAAACTATTGAGGAAATTTTATCTAATAGATGAAAGAAAGACGTTTTAAAATTATTTATAAAACGATAAGAATATTTTTTATCCAAATAAAATAATTAACTAAAGAAACTACAGTGGAACGTACGTATAATTAATTTAGAAGACATCAAAATAACTAAAAACAAATATGTAATTTATTTCCTTCTAATAAACAACTAAGTTATTTTCCCTAAACATAACCACCAATACAAATTAAAATGACTTAATAGTTAATTCTTTCTATATGTTTCAAAACAAATGTGTGCGCCATATAAAATGTGAATTCAAACATTTTACAATTCTGATCTATTTTAGACCATCATGAGGCACGAGTTATTGAACAATTGCAATATATATATATATATATATATTATTATTATTTATTTTTTTACAGTAGTTGACCTGTGGATATGCTTAAAAAATTCTCATATATTTTTATTCTTGATTGTACAAATAAAATTTTGAATTTTGATTGTTATTATCAAAAGTTCAAAACTACTAATACCAACAAATTATTCTAAATAAATAAAAAATGTGCTCATTAGTTTATTTTTCAAGATTATATTATTGGTACGTATACAATTTTGGTTCATGAGAACTTGATTCATCCTTCTCAAAAATAATTTCCAAAGATCATTATACATTTTAGTTGAAATTGAGATGAAAAATATGTCATATATAAAAATAATAATTTAGTTTTAAAAAAAATAAACGTAACAAATTTGATATCAAGATATTCAATCATAGATAGAGGTTGATATTATTATAAGAGATTTTCTGTTAGAATAATAACATTTTTTCACCCTAATTCTAAGATATTATATATAAAATTTAATTATTACTCCTCACATTATTATTTATTTTTAAATTTTATTATATTTCAATTGATTTGTATTACTAACTGTAGTGAATTGCTTATGAAATTTATTCTTGAAGATTTATAAGAATTATTTTTAAAAAAATTGAATGTTATTGCACATAATATAAGATCTTACAATAATTTTAATTCAAGTGGATATTTGTTCTCTACGTTTGTTAGACTAGGACAATCTTCCGAAAAAAATAAAATCATAAACAACTAACAAATGAAAAATACAAAAAAATTATAAGTTTAATTTAAAAATATCCACGCAATGCGCGGGCACGAATACTAATACAGATTAAAAGAGAAGAAAATATTATAATTTCAAAAAAGTAAAAGAAGTTAGAAATTGACAAATTTAGATGGTAAAATAAATATTTAAATTATTAATTGATCAGAATAGGGAGGGAAAGTGTCAATTTCTCAAAATATTAAGGAAGGTGTCTTAAATTTTAAAGCAAATTTAGAAGGGCAAAATGAATTTCACCCAATTTACAAAGAATGCGGATTAACTTTATCATACGATCACTAAAGTTTATCTCCTATAACAATAAAATTAATAATTATTGCATTACAATAAAATAATTGAACTATATTGTGATTACAATCGATACGATAACTTTAATCACCAAAAGACACGCATCGAGCTATAAAAAAGAAGGCAGGGAAATTGTTCAAAAAATAAGAAATACCATTAAGTTGGGTTTTTGGCACTAAATTATAACATGTTACTCGCTAGGTCAATGCTTTGTTCATAACTTTTTTATGTCGAAAAATAATTAAAAACCCAATGTAAATCATATACATATAAATTTGTTTCCTTTTCTTTTATCGTAATATTGTAAAATTATTATTCTATTTTATTTTTAAAAAAATTAAACTATATATGAACAAAGAAATAACTTACTTCTTATGTCCTGATAAATTATCTTCTCTTTTTTAGTATGTTCTAAATATTGTACGTAATAATTTTTATATAATTATTTTTAATTTTAATTATTTCCAATTGCTATAAACTGATTTCCAATTGGCGTATAGGTAAAGCACGTGGACAAATTAAATTCTAATAAAAAGGAAAATTTATAAACATTGTGACGGAAAATTTTTACAAATTACTAAGGGATTGTTTGGTAGATATGCTAGAAAAAGTAATACTATTTATATTAATTATGATATTATTTCATTTTTTGTTTTGTAAGATTTTTAGTCTATGTATAACTAATTCATTTACCTTATAAGTTATACACCTTATTCAGTATTATAACATGTATAATTAATATAGAGTAAATCATAATATTAACAATACAAGAATTATTAATACATAAATAAATACTATTAAAGACATAACTTTTCTTAATGCACCAAATCAATCGTGGATTAAGAAACTATTTGATAAGTTAATTTATCTTAGTATTATTATAATATAAATAATGAAATAAATAATTTTAAAAAAATAATTAATATTTTTCAATAAACACAAAATAAAATCATTTATATATTTTATTTATATTATTATTATTATTATTATTATTATTATACTCGTACTAGGCGTATCAAATGGGCGGGTTGGATTGAAATTGGAGATAATAAAATAGGTTGAAATAGAAATCAAGTTGGGTCCTAACCAGCCCAAGTTTACTTTGGGCTCAAATGAGTTAAAAAATGGGTTGGGTCTTGACCCGCCCAATTCAACCCCCTTAATCTCAATAATTTTAACATATTGTTATTTAACTTTTATAACTACAATTTGAGTTTCAACTCAAGTAAATTTTAAAAAGAAGTTACAAACGGATAGAAATTCTAAAACAGGTAGTAATTCATACCTTCAATATATGAACATATATTACATCAATGCAAATAAAGTCTTAAAACGGATTGACAATGGAGATTAAATTGGGCTCAATTGAGGATTCTCTTAAACTGGGTTAAGGTTTGAATGAGTTGAGATTGAACCCAATTCAAATTATCTTAAGTTCAACCCTTAAAATTCTAGACAAGTTACCTATATTTGAGTTCATTTTTGACCTCCCTAGCTCGTACCAATCCCTAAATATTGCCAAATAAGTCAAAATTGGAAGAATTAGATAACTTTGATGATGTGTGTTGCACATCTCAATTAAGATAAGCGAACGTGTATTTCATCATTTTAATATTCAAAGGGAAAAGAAAAGCCATCTGTCGAAGAAAAGAGAGATCATTATCATTTAAACAAGGTAAACACATTCGAATATATTTGACGTTTTTTCCCTTTAAATAACTTCAAATATTATTTTAAACACTACTTGACAATATTCAATATGGTTCATGGTAATATTTCCTCTTGGCAAATGGAATAGCTAGTTTTCAAGAAAATAACAAGAAAAATATACTTTTTTCATCTTGATTTGTGTAACATATACTTTAATCGGTCACGAAATTTTAAAAGGAGGAAATTTTGTGTGAACATAAAAATTGAAAAATTTTAAAGTAAATTCTCAACTACAAAAATATGTCATTCAAATAATAACAAAAATTATTATTCCATCCATCCATTCATCTTTACTTGTCCACTGTACTAAAAATAATTGTTCAACAATACTTGTTCAATTTGAAAAATTAAGAGATAATTTACTCTTTTGTGTCTATTTTATCCTTGATATTAAATACTAATTCAATATCTAATACATTTTCTAAAACATTAAATTTAATATATTCAAAGTAATATTACCCTTGTTATTTATTACTCCCTCCATTTCAAATTAATTGAATTATTGAGACATTTTTCATTTTTCAAATTAACTTAATTGTTCAATCTTCAAGACAACTTTTAAAATATTCTTCCAATTTTACCCTTCATTTTTTTTTGGTAAATAATAGATATTATTACCGAAGAGCCATGTAAGTACAAAGAAAATACAAGGTCTGGACAGCCCCAGCCTTGCAGATCATATCATTCAAACATTCAAACTAGCTATGGATAGTAATCTAGACTACTCAAAGCACTATCTAGTTTTGCCTTCCTATTTCCTCTTATGTGGATTTCCTGGACAATATTTCGTATAAGAACACTAGCTGGCCTTGATTTGTTCTGAAATATTCTGTTGTTCCTCTCCTGCCACACTGCATAAATACTTGCTGCTAGAGCTATTCGAAATAATTCTGCTAGTGCATGCTTTCCTTTAATATGGAGCAGTGCCCATGTGATCTCCTCTTTACACCCTAGTACATGTCTGTCTTTGTGCATCCAGTGCAAGATCTTCTTCCATATTGTTGCAGAATACCCGCACACAAAGAAATTAATGTTTAGTTATTTTAATCATAAATTTGACAATAATTAAAAAGGGTAAAAATGAAAAATTGTGCCTAATTTATGTCTTAATCTTCTTTTCTTAAAGGGTGTAAAACACCTCAACAATTCAATTAATTTGAAATTGAGGGAGTATTTCTTAAGGTGTGCGCCAAGTAAATAGTGAACAACTATTGTTAAACAGAGGAAGTAGATAAATTGAAATACATTATGATAAGAATAATTTACAGAAATCCCACTAGTTTAGGAGCTAATTACTTAGATACACGCTATTTTATATTATTACGAATCTTATCATATTTTGGTGCGTTCAAATACATCTACATTCATGTATCTCGAGATACATGGTATTAAAATTATGTGTAATTTATTTTAAATACATTATATTTAAATGAATTCACATGTATATAACATATAAAGATAAATCTCACTTGCCTCCCTTTCATCTCAACTCTCATATCTCTATCCATATGTAGTATCCCAAGTACATACTAAATATAATTAAAAGGGTTTTTGTAAAATCCAAAATTAAGATCTAGGAGTTTTTTGCTTATAAAAGTTGATCACATAGCTATAACAACCCATCTTTTCTCTTTTCCAAAGCAAAACAAATCATGTTGAGAAGTTTCTGAAAAATTCAAGAGAAAAAATTCGGCTGATTTTTGGTCAACACAAATAAATTATTAACAGCACACAATAGTTGTCCAAATTAAATAATAATTTTCTGACCCAATAAATAATTAAATCCCAAAAACACACTCATCAATTCCATTACCATGATTTGCCGGCAAATTTATCAGGGTAAGCTCCGGAATTCCGCCGTCCGGCAGGCCATTTTCCGGTGGTTTCAGTCTTCTGTTGAAACTCCGGTGACGCCTGTTACTTCTACTGTATGTAGTGCCAAGAGAATTCAGTCTCAAGTTCACTTTTTTAGAAACTATACGACGCCGTTTTGCTCATATACTAAGGTGGCAATTTTTCTTTCTTTGCATAAAATTTTGTTATAATATTGTTTGTTTTTCCAAAATCAATTGGGGTAACTGAGCGTATTCATTTGCATGATGTGTTTGTGTGGTACTTTTGTTGATCTTGTCAAATTGAATATTCAAAGGGGAATCTTCGAGGGCTTTTGTTTTGCTTTTTGTTCCTTTTAACTTCATCCACACATATTGGATATGGGAATATCAAGATTCTGGATTATTTGGAATCAGCTGTAGGTGGGGTTATATGGAATCAGTGTATGTTGCTCGGACTCTCCAAAAATGCTGCTGCAATCGTGTTGGATCCTCCCAAAAAAACACTACTTTTGAAGGATTTGACAGGGTAGACAGTTTGGAAGAGTTCAAACAACATAGCATAATAGTTTCTAAAGTTGGTGTTTCTTTTCATACAGTGATGTTAATAGTAAGGATCATTAGTAGTTTAGTACTAGCATTCCTTATTGTTTATGCCAATATTTTTTGCAGTCAAATGCTTCATTTACTCTAAGAGGGTGTGGTTTTTCAACTCAAGCTGCATTGGATATTCCTGTTGATCGGATAATTGATATACCTCTGGCACAAACTGGTGAAGGCATTGCGGAATGTGAACTTCTCAAATGGTTTGTTCAGGAGGTTAGTGAATGTTTCTTGTAAATATATAGGGTATTTTACGCCATACTTTTTCTCCTTTGGTTAATGATTTTTTAGTTATGTGCCTATGTTAGACGCCCAACTGATTGACTTGTTTTAAAACTTTAACTTGATGTGAGGTGCATTAGCTTTTTTGTCTGGCTTGGAGGAACTTCAAGCCAATTATACTTTGAAGTACAATTTACATGCATCTCTTTGCCCATATTCATACAGCAAACTGCAATTATGGTTTTGCTCCTCATGATTTTGGTCGTTTACCCAATCTTCTCTTGTTAGAAGCTATCAATCAAATACACTCATTGTTTTCATTTGTTATTTGGTTGTACGAGTATGCTGGATTCTTATCTAAAATAGCCTTTAAAGGCTCTCCCCCTTTTTTGCATCTATAAGTTGGTGGGATGAGTTAGGTGTGCTAAATTTTTGTTTAAAAATTTCTCATATTCTTCTATTTGCTTTATCGATCAGGATTCTAACAGCATAGAATTGCAGCAGTTAAAACCATCTGTTTCATATGCAAAAAAAGACTTGGGAATACCTTATTCTTTCCTCTCCTCTCTCACTGGTTTTTTTTCTATTCTCCCATCTCCTTTTGCTGGATTGCTGAATTTGCACTCATTGGTTTATAGTTTACTTGTAATAATACCATTAGTGTACGAACATTTTACAAAATTCATTCTGATAATTTTTTTTTGGCAGGGGGACCAGGTCGAAGAATTCCAACCTCTTTGTGAAGTTCAGAGTGACAAGGCAACGATTGAAATAACAAGTCGTTACAAAGGAAAAATTTCTCAAATTCTTCATGTTACTGGTAGCATCGTAAAGGTACAAACACCACAGTCATAGTGTATTGACCACACTGTAATTCTTCTAGTGTCTAATCTTTTGTCTTATGGATTTGTTTATTTGACTTGCACCTAAATGATGACATCAGATTGTAGTTGGAGATACAATATGAGATCTTGAAGTGAGAATTTTACGATCCCATTCCGTTTATTTTACTGTCAAAGAGGGAAAAAATAACTTTCATCCTGTTTAAAGATACCCTCAAATTTATGAGCAAAAGACACAGAGAAGACTTACTTTTAAAAAAATGAGGCCATATAGAAAACTAGCTTTAGTGTGGTGTGCTTCGGAACTATGCTTGTAAGAAAAAAATTGAGCAGACATATTGTTCACAAGGAGAAACCAGTGCTCCTTTATACCTTAGGGTTCGATTACTCTCCTTGAATTATTTTGATTTTATGGACTGCCTCATCAATATGTGGTATATCATGATTCATGTATAGCTGTAGAAGTTCCAAGGATGTTTAAGAACTAGATCATCCTCTCTACCAAATTTTCTAGGTTGGAGAAACACTTTTGAAGATCGGCGTTGATGAAATTCTTGATCCTACTGAGACTTCTGATGCTTCAGAAAAGATGACATCGCTGGAATCTGATTTCAGTGGCTCAAGTGACATCAGCTCTGTGCCTGAAAAAACCAAGATGGGTGGAGTGTCATCCACACCTGCTGTCCGCAACCTTGCGAAGCAGTATGGTTTGGACATAAATGATGTACCTGCAACTCGGAAAGATGGAAGGATACTCAAAGAGGACGTGATAAATTATGCAACGCAAAAAGGACTAATTAATGAAGCACCTGCATGTGCGCAACAAGCACATTCAGAGGTTTCACCTCTCATTGGAGGGGGATATGAAGATAAGACGCTTCAGCTAAGGTTAGTTACTACCATAAGGAGAACTCAAACTCGCTTGCTCACTTTAGTGTTTCTTTATGTTACTGGAGACTTTTGACTGCAGATGGGGCATGATTTCATTAGTGGGAGAATTCTTTGAACAAAATTTTGTTGATAGAAAGTGTGTTCTTTGAACAAGTTTTTTCAAGTGTGTATTGCAAATCTTTTCTTTGAAACTGATGTGTGTATTGCAAATCTGAGAAGTATATTATCACAATAAAGAACCAAAATCATAGCCTTAAAAGAGCATGTGTGACTGCTTGTTTGTCACTCTTAGTCTGAAGATTCAACAAACTTTAATGGTGCAGTAGGAGTTCCGGATGTGTTGACTATAGATTTATATCAGTTTCCGAGTAATTCATACTAGAGAACATTTTCCTAGTGTGTGTGGAGAGCATCTCACAACTCTTCTCTTATTTCTTAAGATGCTTAAATATATTTCTTACATTGCGAGTGGTGTCCATCAGTTTGAAATGCATGAACAATTTGTGGTGGCAAAATTTAGATGCATATTCTTTATAAGGAAGGTGTTCTATTTTTTTTTTATAGTCATGAATTTGTCTTTATCATACAGGGGATATCAGCGTGCCATGGTTAAGTCAATGACATTAGCTGCAAAAATTCCACATTTTTATTATGTCGAAGAGATGAATTGTGATGCACTTGTGGAGCTCAAAACATCATTCAAGAATGAGAATTCTGATCCGGAGATCAAGCACACTTTCCTTCCTGTCCTCATAAAATCACTTTCGATGGCTTTAACTACACATCCCATGCTAAATAGTCGCTTCAGTGAGGAATCCTATGAGGTCATCCTAAAAGGTATATCAAATGCAAAATTCTAATTATCGAATTTTAAAGGTTCCCCTGCTCATCAACATAGTAAATATAGCTTGCTTTACATGATTATTGACCATTTTAACAATTATAGATTTTGTGTTATCTGCTGATACAATATTTTCCGTTTCTTCATATGAGTAGTGACCATATTGACAATTGTAGTGTTTGAGTTATATGCTGATACAACATTTCTTTTCTTGATTTACACATTCTTAATCCCTATTAATGCTACTGTTTTCTTCCCACAATCTAGGGTCCCACAACATTGGAATAGCAATGGCTACTCCAAATGGTTTGGTTGTACCGAACATAAAAAATGTTCAGTCTCTCTCAATCTTGGAGGTTAGTTGGCAGCTGTTACCCCAGTGAATTCAAGTATTGACATTATTTATTTTGTACTGAAATATCACATTTCTATCTATTGCTTTCCTCTCATATAGTTACATCTCTACATTGCTCTATATAGTCTATTAAGCATATTTTTTATTTATTAAATCCTAGTTTGACATGTATTAAGATGAGAATCTGACACATGTACACTTGCCTGATGAAAATATTGGAGGCTGAGATTACTAGAAAGAAGTGTAGAAGTTCCTTGGTACACTGTAGGTTCTCGTGTGAGTATTACTTTAATATCATATAATGTGGGTACATCCTTCTCCTTTATGAGAGTCGGAGAGTGTGTGTTATTATTGAAAATCAAGAAATATAAAGAAGAATGTCTAGTTTGAGCTGAACAATAGAGAGAAATTACGGAGGAATGAATAGAGGAGGATTTAAAGGCAGTGGAGGATGGCTAGTTTATTTGTACTAGTTCTTTATGATGGTGGTGCTCAGGCCAGCTCGCGCGCATATAGACTATTTCACCGGCTACCTGCTACTTGCCACCTGCACAGGTACCGGGTAACTCTACCCGCCTAAGCTTAGCCAACTTGTGCTCACCTCGACTCTTCCACTGGCTTATTTTATTTATACTTTTTGTATTATCCTTGAGTCGGTTTGGTGTTACATTTTTAAAATTGCCACTCCTCTCATTTGAGTGTATAAGCAAGTTGTTAAATGTACATTACCTTTGAGGAGGAAGGAATATTTCCAGATATGAACAGTCTGATGTTAAGTAAAGAGAGAGAGAGTAAAGATATGATAGGGAGAAGGACTCAGATGTGGGCATTTTGTCCTGGTAAAGATTATGCTCAGCTCAAAATGTAACAATTTCTAGTTGATAAGATCATTTTGTAATGAAAGAAAATGATAGGAAAGGAGCTTCTCTTTTCTGCGGTGTTGGAAATTGGAATACAGTAGCTAGAAGATGAATCCACCATCACTAGTTTTACCAAGTGATGAAAGAGTTTCATATCCCTATTATATATGCTCCAGACTAAAAAATATGGAAAAAAAAAAGGAGGAGAGGATACACAAAACGGTGCACAAAAGGAGTACATTGATAATTAAATTGCTTCCATCGATATCCCTGTTTATAAGTCAAGGGATGACTGGAAATCCTTGGTTTAGTACATAGAATGCAGTATCTTGCTCGTTCTCTTCCACACTTGCGACCTGTATATACATCCTGCATCTGATTCTTACCATTCTGTGAAAGTAAGGCTAACTTTTTTGAGTTATGTAGCTCAGCACTTGGTCTTTTCCCTTTTCTCCTTCCTTTTTCTTTCCCTAGAGATGCTATTGCTCGTACTGTTTTGCTCGTTCTATTCAATACAAGTAACCTGTATCCATTTTCTGTGTCTGATTTGTCTTACCATAGTGTGAAAGGAGGCTGGGAAAACTTTGACTATGTATTCTCAGAATGGAACTTCCCCCCCTTTCCTAATGATACTATTTTCATAGTCCCAGATCAATTCCTCTTATCTTTTATGTGTATATATCTATATACTACCAAATGCATGTTTGTGCTTCCCTTTGAGTTGTTAACTAACTGGGTATATGCTTTCTGCTACAGATAACAAAGGAACTGTCACGGCTACTGAATTGTGCTAAGATCAACAAGCTTAGTTCTGATGATATATCAGGGGGAACTATTACTCTAAGCAATATTGGTGGAATTGGTGGAAAGTTTGGTTCCCCGCTTGTAAATTCACCAGAAGTTGCCATCATAGCAATGGGCCGGATCCAGAAAATTCCACACTTTGCTGAAGATGGGAATGTATATCCTGCATCAGTCATGACGGTATGTAGTGATTTAAAGACCTTCACGAGGCACCTTTCACCCATTTCTATAATCAGCAACATGTCGTGCAATGCATCAAAATCAGTGTGAGTTCATTAAACATGTTTCAGTATCTCATACGGGATGGTTTTTTTTTTCAGATAAATATAGGTGCAGATCATAGAGTTCTTGATGGAGCAACTGTTGCAAAGTTCTGCAATGAATGGAAAAAGTTTGTGGAAAAGCCAGACCTCCTATTGTTGCATACAAGATAAATTCTTAATGTATGTGTATTTCCAAGTCAAAGGCTCATTTTGGCCTTTCTTCTCATTATATTGTGGGCATAAAGATCATTTGAAGCTTATAGGTGTCCTGAAAGAAATAATCACAAATCTAATAGATAAAGGCAGTGTTACCTAGTCTCCCGTTGTACTTGGGGAAGAATCTGTTGTCGGAATGTGACGACAGTTGGAAAAATAGAAGAGAAATATTGTTACAAAGACTATTTTCTTGATAATAAACATTAGTTTTGAAAGTAACTTATTGTAACCATCCTATTCTCTATATATAGCTGTTGCAACTCTCCTTTTCTAACTTTTTGTTTCCATTTGTGGTAGCCAGTTTCCTATTCTATAAAAATTGTTACAGACCTGCAAGCATTGTTCAAGTTCAAGGCTATCAAGTAGCTAAGTTCAGGGAGATAATTAAGATTCCTAATAGTTTAGATGTGCAATTAATAATTCGCGTCAAGTTTAAGGGTCTTTTAAAGTATTTTGCCTATTCTAATCTAAATGCTCAGAGTCATATACTACACGGTTGGAGCTTCTTTTGGAAGGATAATTTCTTTTGCATTATTTTTAGAACAGCACATTTCAGAATCCGAGAAGATGAAAGTACAACTTGGAATTTAGGGGTGGGCATGGTACGGTATGGCATATGAAAGTTTTGATATCGTAATTTTGGTATTCGATTTTTAAAACATTATATCATTATCATACCAATTTAATTCGGTATGGTTCGGTATCGATATTCTACGGTATGATAAATCGGTAACCATAATTTGTTCAACTTCGACTAATATATACTCTATGAGGGAGTACTATGACTTCAACTATTAAAAAATGTCTCAATTGCATCATACTAACACATTACACATGTTGAAATATATATGCAAAATAAAGTACGAACAACTCTTTTGTTAATCAATTACAATTTAAATACATTTCAATCAAAATAGAGTAGTCAAAGTTTTAAGGATTTTTTTACATAAATAATATATTTTATTTGATTAATTATGCTTTTAAGTGTTACTTTATTTTTATTACCATATATAACAGAATTTTAGCCTTAATAACTATTTGATATAAATATATATTAAAGTTGTATTAAAATTGTATATTAGGTGAAGTTCTGAAAAATTATATTAAAATTGTATCAAAACTGTATTAAATATAAACAATTGATGGTCTGATGGTGGTGATTACGAAAAAAAAGAGTGAAGCTCTGAAAATCAGTATTAAAGTTGTATTAAAATTGCATAAATATAAAATAATAGTTATAATACAATTCAAATTCGATATTATACATTACTATAAATTCGATAGTTATTATTCCTAAACAAATATAATACATTTCTAACAATGTAAACTAATTTAAATAGTACCGGAATATTTGAAATTCACATATAACACTTATAATATATTTGTATTAAAAATGTTTTAGTTATATATTCACCACATGCATTGAAACATGCTTATATGTATAATATACTGAATTCAAAATGTATTATAACTGTTGTTTATTTTTTCTCTCATTAACAATACTAAAATATCTTATTGTATTTAAAATGTTTTAGTTATATAATTTCACCATATGCATTGAAACATGCCTATAATATGTATTATGTATTGAATTCAAAATGTATTATAATTTTTTTAATCCTTTTTCTCTTATTAACAATGTTAAAATGTATAAGTATTGTATTAAAAATATATTAATTATATACTCACCATGTGCATTGAAAAATATCTATAATATGTATAATGTATCGAATTCAAAATGTATTACAAGTATAATTTATATTTATTTATTTTATTAATAACGTCAAATAAAATCTTCTTATTTTAATATCTTCAAAATAAATAAATTTTAGTCGTCACCAAATATCTTTAAATATTAAGATATAAGTTCTAATTTTTTAATTATTTATAATAATACCAATTCAAAATCAAGTCTTAAATTAAAATAATTAATTTTTTTTAAAAAGAGGGTGAAAAAGAAAGAGAAAGAGAAATAGATGGAGACAGAAGAAAAAAGAAAAGAGAAGAAAGGAGGGAGAGAGAAAGACGCATAGAAAAAAAAAAGAGAAGAGGAGAGATACTAGTAAATATGTATTTAGCTATTTCTGGTAACAAGAATAGAGTATGAGACTATTATATATGTATTTAATTATTTTTGGTAAGAAAAATAAGGCTAATTTGTGTAAGAGTAAAAGATATGCTATAACTCGTAAATAAGGATATATAATATATTATATATGTAAATAGGCCAAGTTTTAAATTCTAAACATTTAGTTTATACTAATACTATGTTGCATATTTGTTAGTATTTTAATAATAATAATAATGATATATATATATATATATATATATATACACACACTAGATATTAGAGCCCGTGCCAGCACGGGCCCAATATTATATTACTTATTTATTTTAATTTATATAACACAAATAAAATTTGAAAAGTTAATTAAATATTTTAGATTTTTAAAAATATTTTAAGTTATTGATCATTGTGATTTATATTACTTTTTACGTAATTTGCAACTAATATATATTACTCCTCTTCTTCCAATTTATATGACACAAATGATATTTTGAGATTTAACCAAATTCTTCATATATGTTTTAAAAATATTTTAAGTAACTAATTATTTTCATTTATAATATTTTTTTATGTATTTTAAAAAATATATTCTAAAAAAATAAGTGATGGATATTTGTGTGGTTGTAAATAATTTCATTAAGAATAAAATTGGCATTTAAAAGTTAAATTGTACTGAAGATAGAAATATGTCATTCTTTTTTAGAACAACTAAAAGAGAAAAATGAGTGATATAAATTGGGATAAAAAAATAAAAATCAACATTATATATTTCATTAATCATAAACTTAATTAATTAATTTGGTAAAAAATTACAATTAGCATAAATTAAACTTATTTCTTATTTATCCAAAATTTTGATTAATTCCAACTTTTCAGAACTAATGTTTCTCTATTTAATTTAATAAAAATAAAAACTACTATTATACTACTGCTATACTTACACAACGGACATTATTTTTGTGTAATAGAAATCCACCTAAAAACCACCCTTTCAGACGTTGAAAAGAAATGAGGTGCATAGCTTAGATGAAATGATTTTGGGTGGGCTCCACAAAGTCAGGAAAAGTAACACTCATTTTATAGGGCAGATTAGTAAATAGAGTAATATGCTTTGGCCTTTTTGTCTCATAGAAGAAAAATAACACCATTGCAGAATTTGGTACAACACAAACAAAGAGATTAACTTTGAAAATGTCGGAATTGTCCTTCGGTCGGCAAGCAGCCATGTTGACGAAGAGCTGCTTGTCGTAGCCGCTTCTATATATTAGAAAAATATGTTATTTATGTAATTATATACTTCGGTATGGTATTTGGTATTTTTGTATGTTATTTCTAAATACCAAATATATATATGTTATTTATGTAACTATATACTTCGGTATGGTATTCGATATTTTTATATGTTATTTATATACCAAATACCAAAAAAAATTAAAATGTATATCATATACCATATCAAATACCATAATGTCAAAATTACGATATTAAAATTTTGATATGGTATAAAATTTCAGTACGTACCTTACCATGTCTACCCCTAACTTGGATCATATAAATATTTTAGTTTTGGTTGTAGCTACCTTTTTGGCATTTGGATTAGCAAAGCCCTGATCCAAAGAGAAGTAGTACCAATATGTACAGGCGAAAACAAATTCAACAAAAATGTCCGCATGTATATGTTATGTATAGATATTGTCTAAATAGTGTATTTCATGTATATCTGATGTATCAGTAGTGTATATTATGTGTATGTAATGTATCAATATTGTATAAATAATATATATTATATATATTTGAAGAAGCTTTAATGGCTAATGAAATCTTTGAATCGCGATCAACTCAAAATCATCTCTAAACAGTCTAAAAGTTTGATATGAGCTCCTCTCGATGTTTCGAGCCTTTTAATATATAATTCACTCGAAATGTTTCATATTTACGGCACATCGAATTTTAAAGTCGAGCTTCATGAAAGATGAAGGAGGGGAAGGAATGAAGAAAGAAAGCAACGTAGAAATAAGGAAGAAGAAGAAGGAAGATAAAAAAAAGTCATTAATGGCAAGAAGAAGAAGACCAAAAAAGAAGGGAAAATAGTAGCGAAAAATGCACTGTACTTGAAATTTAAAGTAGCAGAATGACTATTTTATGTAACTAATGATATCTGAGTTATTTTGGATAAGGACTTTTAATTCAATAGTCATCACAATAAACAAACAAATAATTTTAAAGTCCGTCTCAAGCTGCATCTAGTTCTAAGTGATAAAATTGTCTTTTGCTATTTTTCTTAAATTATTATTTAATTATCTTTATAATATTTATGAGAAAATCGTAATATTTGTTATAAATAGTATTGCAATATAATGAATGTCTATTTCTTATGTTTTTTTTGTGAAAAAAAAGTTAGGAGCCTAACTTTAGACCAAGTACTTGTCCCTATAAATAATAATGATTCTTTTAGGCTTAAGTCATAAGCGACTCCTTAAAGTTGTCCGCATATTTCACTTAGACACCTTAATTTAGATTTGTATCTATTGAACACTTTAATCTTAAGAAATTTATACCTATATGATATGTCAATCACTTGAAAAATAAAAATGTGTGCATCTCAAACGCAAAGACATAACAAATATATCAATGAAATCATGACAAGTGGCGATATTCAGAATTTAAATAATTTAAAAAGAATTTTAAGAAAAATAAAACTTAATTTTTAAATTAACCCCCCCCCCCCAACCTCACCCCGCTCTCCCCTCTTCTTCTTCTTCTTCTTCATCAGCCCTATTTTTTCTTTTACGGTATTGATGTCGGTGTCGGCGCTGGAGTCATCAATTAACCATCGCCCCATTTTCCAGTCTTCTTCTCCACCTAATCTTACCCCTTTCACCGGCATCGGCAGTACACTATTGTTGTTTACCCAAATTAAATTCTCATTTCCTTTCATTTAAATAGCATCAAAACCTTTCACGAATTGCCTTCATCGTCTTCTTACTAATAATCTGTAACGATCCGTTAGGTCATTTTGAACACTAGACCTATTTCTATCATAAAAGACTCTTCCGGTAGATTCTAAATGAATTTTTTGGACTATTCGTAACTATAATTATATAATTAATGGGATAGTTTTTAATAATTAATTTTTATTAGTTGGTGGTTAATGGGCTAAGTCCATAATTTATTTATTTTCCTTACCACATGGCCATGTGTAGGAAGAAATTAGTAAAGTTTAGTAGCTATTTAATTATTTGGTGGTTGATAATTAATTGCCCTAATTATTTAAAAGAAAAGCAAGTAGCCTCTGCCCTCTCGAAGAGAACTTGGGCGACAATCGACCCGGCTTCATCAGGTAACATCTTAAGATGTTGAATTCTTGTATTGATTTATGTCATAGTTTAATTATTATTGCTATACTGTTGGTGGTAAAGAGAATTAAAGAATTTGAATAGGAAAAGTTGGAGACAACATTAATGGCTAATGATTGGCCTACTGGTGGTTGGAATACTATCTGAGTATTGTTATTATGTAGTATTAGTATTAGGCGTGTTACACATTGTGCAGTATCAAATAGTGTGGAATAAAATTAAGTGCAAATAGTGGGTTGGAAAGTAGTGAGGTAAGAACTATTATTATTATTTAATTATTACTTAGTATAATTAACCCTTTCTGATTAGATAGGAGTTGAATTGAGGGCATGGTTTACTGTCACTGGTTTCATAACCAGTGGCTTCAAATTCTTAATTTTATTCTTTAGTTATAATATTATGATTAAGTTTTGATATATTGAGATAGATAATTAAATATTAGGTGTATTGTATTATATGAATATCATTATATTATGTTATTTGGAGGAATTAAAACTTAACCCTAGGCTTCAAATTTAGGAGAAAAAAAAGGAGAGTTGACACATTAATTGGCATCGATATCAGAAACGTGACTATAAATTTGGATGATTTTTGGGTCTATGCTAGAAGTATAACAATATGGATGTATAGTGACTCGTTTACTTATGAATAATGCATATGTGATAGATTGTGAACGTGTTGAAGCTCTGCGAAAGGGAAAGGCAAAATCTTGAGGATAACTGACACATGTTCAACATTTGAGGTATGTTAAGACTTCCTAGATTTCGTTGAGGGACATTTTCTAATTAAAGATTAAATATTGAATAGATAATAGGTAAGGGCGAAAGATGGGGGTCTCATACCAATGGTGTGACGGGCATTGGTACGAGTATCAGTGTTATTAAAGGGAAAATTTATTACTATATTATGGTAGATTGTAATTTGAGAATGCCAAAGCATATGGGCATTAGCTGATGTATTTAGTGACTTGATTTCTTTTGTGTGGTTGTGCTTCTTTATTGAAACAGTGTAATTGTGATAATTGAGGTGATTTTATGTCATAGCGACATTTGATTTATTGAGATGATGCATCATCCCCTTTTATTGATATCATATTGTGCACATGCATTGACATGAGAGTGAGTATGAGTAAAGGCCTAACACGTGGAGATCGTCCGTGTTGAGATCGAGTTATGATTATAATTTGGGCACGTGGAGATTGTTCGTGCGAGGAATTGGTTATGATTATAAGTTGAGCACGTGGAGATCGTCCGTGCTTGGGATTGTGTGATTTTATGATAGTGTGTTGAGATCGTCCGTGTCGGTATATGGACCTCGCGAGTCCCCCATGGGTCATGAACTCTCGATGTATTTCCGAGGAGTATCATGTATATACAGTTGAGAGAGTACTTGGCATCTGAGGCATATCATTTCACGGTGTCACATTACATTGCATCTCATTACATCTCATTACATCCTTCATTCTTGTTTGAGTATGTATTTTATTGATGTTGGACATTACGTGACATTTGATTATCCCTATTGATGAAAATTTGGTTGATAAGTATGATGTGGACTTGTAAAATTTAAGGATTATTTTCTTATATACTCCTGTCACTACTTCTTCGTTGTCGGTCTATGATGCATACTAGGTACACGTGGTTTCGTACTCATACTACACTTGCTGCACTCTTTTGTGGTGCAGATTTGATTTTGAGTACGATTACATCTTGTGGAGCTTTGAGTCTGAGTTTGGATCATCTTGGAGTTGTGGTGAGCTACTTGGATATTCTGCGGCCCACACCTTCATCTATCTCTATTTATTAGGTTGTTTTGATATTCCGATAAGATATTTCTTATGTCTAGACTTGTCGTATAATTTCAGACTTGTATCGTCCTTTAGAAGCTCTTGTACTTATAACACTAAATCTTGGGGTGGTATTTCAATTTTCTGCATTTTTATTAAAAGACTTAGTATGTAAGATATTAGCTTGCTATACTTATTGGGTTGGCTTACCTATCGGTTGGGAACATAGCTGCTATCACGACTTATTATTTTGGGTCGTGACATAATCATTACTACAATTACAAGAAATAATAACAAATTTTTATCAGAAAAAAATCAGTTCATGTTTTTTATTTGGAATTTCGTTGGAATATTTGAAACTTAAAAAAAAAAATTGGATAGGGTGAGAAGGAGAGAGAGGCAGAGGTAGTGGGGTGTGTATGCTAAAGAGATGATGGAAATGGTGGATGTGAATAATTGCAGAGAGGGGAACACTGTGTGGGGAAGAAGATCGACGACCTTTTTTTATTGTTTGTTTTTGTTAAACTGTTTTTTTTAATTAATTAATGTATAAGTTAGAAAAAAAAGAAAAAATATTTTCATTTTCTTTACGCGCTTAAAGAGGGTGAGACACATTTTTTGTCATGTCAGTTTTTTTGTGCCTAATAGCCTAATAGGAATGAGTTTTGAATAAATAAGGTGTTCAATAGGTATAAGGGTAGATTGAAGTGTCTAGGTGAAATATACGGACAACTTTAAGGGACCGCATATGACTTAAGCTTAAGTCATAAGCGCCCCCCTAAATTTGCACGTTTTTTTTCCTTTAGATACCTTAACGAGGCTGTCTTCCTATTGAACACTTGCACCCCTCAAAAAATATGTCTATCGAACATACCTGGTTGATTGACACTTATCATGTGCTTCACTTTTTCTGAGAGCGTGAATATGAGAAATCAATGTTGTGTATTTTTAATGGTAATTTTCCCCCCTTTTATCTATTCAATCCTAGTTTCTTTCCCCTTTTTATTTATCATCTCCTTCCCTCTATTCTTCCTATCTCGCCATTGCTATCAGTGGAGATCAAAATATATTCTTCTTTCATCTTCTCCACAACGAATGATCAATGTCGAATTTGTTGATTTCATCTTCTTCAAATGCAATTGCATTTGTCGATGTGGGCTCAATGCCGAGTTGAAAATCTCATGGGCACAACTTAACATAGAACATCAATTCTTTTGTTGCAAAAACATAAAAGTAAGCTTTTTATTATTTTGAAAAGGGTCAAATATAGCCATGTACTATTGGAAATAGTTTTAAAATACCTTTCGTTATACTTTCGGGCTAAATATACCCCTCAGGCCTCACATCATACTTTGGTACTGATTTACCCTTATATCTAACTGAGGAACACGTGGATAGCTAAAATTAAAAGAATCCATTCAATTTAAAATAGACCAAATTCTGATATAACCCGCCCCGCCTCAATAACAACTCGATCTAATCAATTATATTGACCCATCCAATTCAATCTTCAAACAAAGAAAACCTAATGCACGATTGAAGTTCTCTCTGTGGTATACTGTTGTTAACACATCCTTCATCCCCAGTTTGTCTCATTTATTGAGCTCTAAATTCTCATTTCCTAATGATGCTAGAAAACGAAATGCTGCAAACCAAAAGACTGGTTAACTTCATTAATAATATAGCTGCCAACTAATATTTCCTTACTGAATTCTTATATTAACTCATGAATCAAATCTGCATTAAAAAGCGATTTCTCTCTTGTCTACGGTAAGCAAAAATAGGCATATCGATTGGAACGGAGAGGCATCCATCCACAAAATCTGAGAATAATCGAGTCATCTCATTCACCTCTGATTCACTTGACATTCCCAACAATTGATTAACCATCAAATTCATCTCATCAATTCTTTGAAGATTGAATTGGGTGGGTCGGTATAGTTAATTAGATTGGGTTAAGTTATTGGGGCGGGCGGGTTGTATTAGAATTGGGTGTACGTTAAATTGAATGGATTCTTTTAATCTTAGCCGTCCACGTGTCCCTCAGTTAGATATAAGGGTAAATCAGTATCAAAGTATGATGTGAGGGGTATATTTAGCCCCAAAGTATAATGGGAGGGGTATATTTAGCCCGAAAGTATAACGAAGGGTATATTTAAACTATTTTCAATAGTACAGGGATATATTTGACCCTTTTCCGTATTATTTTTAGGGAAAATGCATACCCCCCTAGACTAAGATCGAAATCTCAGAGACAGATCTAAACTTAACTAGGGTCCTATTACCCCCTTAAACTAATTTTTTTTGTATTTTTGTACACCTTTTGTGCTTACGTGGCACCTTCAACCACACCAAGTTGGCTGTGTTTGTACACACGCGCCTGCCACGGGTGTAATTTTTTTTTTTTGTTTCTTCTATAAAAAAATTAATTTTTTTGTTTTTTTAAAAATTCTTATTTTCTTTATCGTGTATTTAAGTTAAGTTAATACACATATTATTTTTGCCTTGTATCTAAACTTTTTTTTACCTTCATTAATTGATTTTTCTCTTTTATTATTCTATTGATTTTATTTACTCCTTTTATTTTTTTCCTTTTGAATTGATTTCAAATTTAATTTCAAATGTCTTGTATTTAAAATAATTTAATTTTTTACGGATATCAAAATAAGTGAAGAAAATCAAATAAAACAATAAAAAAAACGTTATAACTTTTTAATTATTTTTTTAAAAAATCCACATAATTTTTTAAAAATAATTAAAAGTGAAAAGATAAGAAATTAATGAAAGAAAAAAAAATAAAAAGTTTAAAGTGAGAAAGAAAAATAAATATATTACAGAGAAAGAAATAAAAATAATCAAATATTTACAAGTTTAAATATCAATAATTATGTGTACTAACTAATTATAAAGTTACCAATTAAAAAAGGACATGTGTCCAATTTTTTCACCCACCAAATGCTTTCAAGAGAGTGTACACACTCTCTGTGCCACGTCAGCGTTTATGGTGTATTTGTTCTATTTTAAATTAGTTTAGGGGGGTAATATGACCCTAGTTAAGTTTAGGTGTGTCTCTGGGATTTCGGTCATTGTCTAGGGGGGTACTAGTGCATTTTCTCTTATATTTATTGAAATCTTATAAAACAAACCGTTAATTATAGTTCAATTTATTTTGATAATTTTTGTAAACAAGAGGTGGATACGATTATTTTTGATAGTACGATGATGAAATACCTCCTCAAGCAAAAAGGTTATATGAGGTCTATTGAAAGAATCAAATCATTTAAACAAGAGAGAAAGCGGGCAACAAAAAGCAGAATCATATGCATTGTGGCACTTGTGATTTTGGCTATATGAAAATATTTATATCAGTAGTCTTAGGAGTGACGGAAATATCATATGCATTGCTGAATTTTGATGGTTTAAATTGTGTTTTTGTTGTACTAATTATGCATGAACGAATGAAGATAAGCTGTGTATTAATCTCTCATATTTTTGTTGTTTATTCTCTACTATTTCTATTGCTCTTATTGACCTCCAAATAACAATAATATAAATTGCATCATGATAACCATTGATCAACAATATAATACTAAGTGAACAACAATATTTGAATTAAGCTTCAAATAAGCATAAATCATCCACAAAAAGTTTAATTGATCAACCATTTGCACACAAAATAAAATGACCATGTAAGAAATATAGATCATCCACATTTAAACTTAGTGTACGTCAAAAATACCCGAAACATACTAAAATCAGTCAGTTTCAAAAAAAATTCTGACTTTTTGAATGAGTTTTAAGCATAAAAATCTTTTGAAACTGGGTGCTTTTAATACGTTTTGGGTGTTTTTGACGTGCACTAACTAGTGGTTTAAATGTGGATGGTCTATATTTCTTACATGGTCATTTCATTTTGTGCGCAAATGATTTATCAGTTAAACTTTTTGTAGATGATTTATGCTTGTTTGAAGCTTAACTTAAATATTATTATTCACTTAATATTATATTGTTAATCAATGATTATCATGATGCAATCTATATTATTGTTGTTTGGAGGTTAATATGAGCAATATAAATAGTAGAAAATAAACAAAAAAAATATGAGAGATCAATACACAACTTATCTTCATTCATTCATACATAATCAGTACAACAAAAACACAAATCAAATCATCAAAATTCACCAATGCACATGATATTTTCGTCTCCTAAAACTACTAATATAGTTATTTTCATATAGCCAAAATCACAAGTGTAACAACGCATATGATTATGATTTTTCTTGCCCGTTTTCTCTCTTATTTAAATGATTTGATTCTTTTCAATAGACCCCATATAAACATTTTTCCTTGAGGAGGTATTTCATCATCATACCATCGAAAATAATCACATCCACCTCTTGTTTACAAAAATAATCAAAATAATTAAACTATAATTTGAGATTTGTTTTACCAAATTTAGATAAAAATAATAAAAAAATTACCTTTATTTTTTTGCAACAAAAAAATCGACGTCCTACGTTAAGTTGTATCTATGAGATTTTCAATTCAGCATTGAGCCCACATTGACTGAACGCAGTTGCATTAGAAGAAGATGAAATCGACAAATTCGACATTAATCATTTGTTGTGGAGAAGATGAAAGAAGAATTTTTTGATCTCCACTGATAGTGATGGCGAGATAGGGAGAAGAGAGAGAGGGAGGTGAGGAATAAAAAGAGGAGAAGAAACAAGGGCTGAATAGATAAAAAGGGAAAAATATTACCGTTGAAAAATACACATCAACATTTATTTCTCATATTCACGCGCTCAAAAATAGTGAAACACACGATCAAGTCAACCAGGTATGTTTGATAGACACACTTTTTTAGGGGTTCAGATGTTCAATAGGAAGATAGCCTCGTTGAGGTGTCTAAACGGAAAAAAACGTGCAAGTTCAGAGGGCTGGTTATGACTTAAGCCTATAATAAATGTAATTGTTGTACTCTCTATCCCAACATATGTGAAATAATTTTTAATTAGTTTAAAAAAGAATGACACACTTGTATATCTAGTAATAATTTAATTTTAAAATATCAATTTCACCCTTAATGAAATGATTGACAGTCGCACTAACACCAATAACTTATTTTAGACTATAAGTTTTAAAAATATTTTCTTTTTTTTTTTCAAAATTTCGTGCCAAGTGAAATAGCATCAAACTGAGACAGATTAAGATGGAGAAACTATCTAGAGAAAAATGAGTGAAAGCTGTCAGTTTTGAAATTAAAACTGATGACGCTGATTTGATTAAATATGATTAAATGAAAAGTGGATCTTATTATAATAATTAAAAATTTAAAAATTTGAAAGTGTTGTCTCCTATTTTGAATTTGAAATTTTATTTTATTTCATTATCTTTTCAATCTTCCTAACTTTTTTTTATCTTTCTCTCTTCCTCCCTCCTCCTTCTCCTCCATCTTTTCAATCTTCCAATCTTTTTTTTTGTCTCTCTCTTCCTCCCTCCTCCTTCTCCTCCTTATTCTTCTTCTTCATTTTTGTCATTGCCACTAGGGCTGGACATCAAATTCTGAAAATCAAATTAATGAATCAAATAGAAAATTTTGGTAATTTGGTATTCGATAATTTGATATTTGGTACGGTATTTAGGAGTAAAATTTTAGAATTACGATATTCGAATTTGAGTTTGGTACGAGACATTAGTATCATTTGACATTCGGTATTTTTCAAATATCAAATTATTCATGAAGGTCATATATCAACAATCCCATTACTCATTATTACAAGTTCAAAGAAAAATTAAAGACTAAACACAAACAACTCAAATAAATATGCATTTAGAGGAGTTAACAAAAGAACTAGTCATTGGATGTCCTGTTTTTATGGTGCTTGCTTATGATCAACTGTACAAACTTATAAAATATGGATAATGTTGTAGTGGGTGGTATTTTCTAGTTACTACTTACTACTACATAACATTACATTTTGTAAAAAAATATATTATAATTTGAAAAGATATATATGCTTAAGTAACAAGTCACCTTAGTTGTCTATTTGTGTTTGAGGTGCATTGATTTCTAACTCCATGCCGCAAATGTCTTTTAGTTGTGTCAATTTACTTTTCTTGATATCTTCTTACTTGTTGATCTTCTATTATATCGTGTCTTCACATTAAAAAATAAAAATAATTGGAGCAACGGTATAACTTTATAATGCAGTCGACTTCAACTTCAATATGATATTATCAAACACTATACCGAATCAAAGTTTGATTTACTGATTACCGAATTATCTAACTAAAATTTAAAAGTACGGTATTTGATATCTACTTTTAACTATCAATTATCGAACTCGAAATTTAGAAATTCTGAACTAAATACTGAATGCCTACCCCTAGTTGTTATCGCTGTCAACGTTCATCCTTTTTTATCATGTTCTTCTTCTTTTTATCTTTTTTGTTCTTATTTTTATAGATTGTTTTGCCTTGATTTTAAGATTTTTGAATTTAAAAAATTTCAATCTTTTTTAAGTCATTGAAAGAAATTTTGCGGAAAGTAAAGTAACTATCATAGTTGTTGCAACAACTATAATAGTTGTTACGACAACTATGATCATTGCTACTTGCAATAACTTCATCAATTGTTTGAATTGTTACAGCAATTTTGATGGTTATTTAATTTTTTAGAAAAAAATAAGGAGGAAGAGGAGCCGATGAAGTAGATTGTAATTATGGCAGAGAAGATGTTAGTGGCAACGACGAAAAAGGAGATGACGATTGTTGCGGAGATAATGATGCTGAAGAAGAAAAAGAGGAGGAGTTGCTGGTGGTGACGGCGGTGACAACATAAAGGGTGGAGACAATAACGACGACAAAATAAATGGGAGTGGGTGGAAAGATAGGGGAATATAGAATTTTTATCTAAATAATAAAATTTGTGAATTTTATAATTAATGTCATTATCACTCATCGTAAAATCATCACTTCTGCCCATAAGTAAGCGGAGAAGGGTCTAAAAATACCCTTATAGTATTGGAATTGATACAAAATGCCCTTCGTTCACCTTTTGACCACACAATGTCCTTGGGGTTCGCATTTATGGCCCTAATATGTCATTTTCACAAACGAACTCATTAGTCAATTTAATTAGCAATTTCATTTATTACGTGGCACTACCTGATTCGTTGAAAACTTAATTAACTAAAACTTAATTTACCCAACCCAAACTCGATTCCACCCAAAACAAAATAACTGACCCAACTTTTAAGAACCCAGTTATCTATATTCATATTTTAAAAGGAGAGGAAAAACCTAAATATTCCCCATCTTCTACATTGTTTCAGTCTTGGAACGGTGATATGACGACTAGTAAGAACTAAAGATAATCAATACCCTACTCCGATTTTCAAATAAGAACTGAAGACTTATTCTTAATAGTTAAGGTTTAGTTTTCGTAAATATTGTGTAATGATTATTTGATTGGACGTATTTTGTAAATAGTTAGAATATAATTTTAGTTGATTTTTGATTGCATCTGGTCTATTGTATTATAATGTTGTGAAGTTAGTGTAGTGTTGGCATTATACATTATTTTCTGAAATTAGGGCTTTTATATTGTTTTCTCAAGTTAGGACTTTTGTTGCTTACATGTTTTAATAGTTTTTTTAGAATTTTTTTCCAGTTTATTTCATGTTTTAACTTTGTGTATTGGTGTATCGATTTGGTGCATGTGAAGTAGGTATGCATAAGACTATATTGTTCTCAATTTTGTGCATTTTTTATTTGTTTTTGATGCTTTATTCTATGTGAATAGTTGAAATAAATAATGTTAGTGGTCTTTATAGCTTTACCACCCTTATCTTCAAATTAAATAATATTAGTGTAATGGCCCAATCCGCTAGTGATATTGTCCGCTCTGGGTCTAGGCCTGCACGGCTTTAAAATGTGTCACTAGTTAGTAAGGTCTGCTTACTTATATACCCAACATCTCTCCTGTGTTTTACCGATGTGGGATTCTTGTCTTAAGCTGAGGCGTTACATACACCCCTATATGGACTCAGCGTCCTGGCTGAGGTTTGCCCCACCGAATGAGATCTTCCTAGACTCAGTACCGAGGTTTGCCCCGGCTTATCAGAATTTACGTAAACTTAGTTAAACTCTGGCGCACATCGACAAGACTGACATATAAGTGGCTCTGATACCATTTTTAATGATCCAGTCCGCTAGTGATATTGTCCGCTCTGTACTTAGGTCCACACGGCTTTAAAACGTGTCACTAGTTGGTAAGATCTGCTTATTTATATACCCAACATCTCTCATGTGTTTTGTCGATGTAGGACTTCTTGTCTTAAGTTGAGGCGTTACAATTAGTTTTCCTACAATTTGTTGTGTTTATAGCTAACAAGTTCCTTTCCACCCTTTTTATGTTTGCCATGTGAAAAATTTGAAGAATGACTGAGAAAGTTGATTTGATATTTAATTATGAGGGCAAGTGGGTCCTATCTCTTCAAGTTGTATACATTAAAAAGTTAAATCAGACTTGACATGAATATGATGTGGATTTATTGTCATATATTGACATTTGCTCAGAGTTCATTGAGAAATGTGATTTTAGGATTACGAAACAACTATTAGTAACTGGGCCAACTGGTAGGTATTACTTGCTTGAGGTTGATTCAAGTATTAAGAATCTACAATCTGCTTTGTCTAGTGAATTTAGTGTTCTTCAATTATTTGCGGTAGATGAGGATGAAGTCACTATTCTTATTCCTAACATATGTGACATGAACAAACCTTATCCTGCTGTGTCAGCAGAGGTAGGGGCTAATTGTGAATTAAATAAGGAGGAGGAGGATCAGAATGAACCTATTTCTAGTGATTACAATAGTGATTAATTGAAAGTTTTTTAGAAAGAAAAAGAGCAAAGAGATCAATGACAAACGAGACAGGTTCTTAGAGCTAGAAAATGATATGTGCTTTAAAGATCTTAAAGAAGCTAAAAGAATTCTGAGCTTTTACTCTATTGTTAGAAAAATTACACTTAAAGTTGATAAGAGTGACTTAACTAAATTGAGATATTTGTGTGATATTGATTGTCCATTTGAGTGTTTGATATAAGAAGATAAGAAAAATCAAGAATTCAAAATTAAGACATTGAATACAAAACACTCATGTGGGGAATCAACTTTTAAAAACGAAAAACACACTCAAGAAGCTTTAGCACACTACTTCAATTTTTTTTTTAGAATAATTCAAAGTACAAGGTGAAAGATACGAGACAAGATTTGAATGATAATTTTAATTTGGATGTTAGATATTTCAAGATAAAGATTAAAAGACTTGTGTTAGAGAAATTGGAGGGTAGCTACAGTGATGAATTTAATAAGTTGGAGGGTTATTGTCAATAATTGAGGGACAACAACCCTGATACTGATGTTATCATAAATATATCTAGAGAGGCTTTGGAATAAGAAAAAAAAAGGAGATTTTTAAGAATGTATGTGTGTATTCAAGCTTTAAAAAATAGCTGGAAAGGAGATTTGAGGCCTTTTATAAGGCTGGATGAGACTTTTTAAAAAGAAAAATGCAAGAAAATCTTATTGGTTGCAACGAGACAAGATTCAGTGAAACACTTCTATCCACTTACTTGGACAATGGTTGACAGAGAAACATATAGAACATGAAAATGATTTGTTGAGTTGCTGGGAAATTCTCTAGAGATGACTGATGGTGAAGGATTAACATTTATGTTTCATATGTAGAAGGTAATTACTTGACACTTTTATTATAAGTTTTTGATTTTTAATTAAACTCTTATATAAATAATACTTTGACTTGTTATGATGTTTATTGTTACATGAGTTATTGGATGTTGTTAGTCATGTATTTCCTAAAACACATCATAGATGGTGTATAAGATACATAAAAGCTAATTGAACCAAAACTTGAAAAGGTGTACAAATGAAGAAGCTACTATGGTTGTCTACCTGGAACATCTATGAAGAAGAATTTCAAGATCAATTGAAAGTCATGGGTGTTGTGTCTAAACAAGCTGTCAAAAGTTTGATATGATACCCTATATAAAACTGGTGTAGAATTTATTTTGACACAGTCTGCAAAAATCATACTTGAAAAATAATTTTACAGAGTCATTCAACAAATGGATTCTAAATTCAAGGGCAAAACCTATAGTCAAGATATTCAAAAATATTAGAATCAAGGTGATTTGTTAGTGTCTATATTAACTTTATACCTTATTTTTTTGTTTTATATTTGCTTAATCTCATTGTTTGTCATCTTTTATATTATCTCAATCTAACTGTTTGTCTCTATATATTGGTTAGCTTAATGTGACTGTCTCTATATATAGGTTAATTGCTTAATGCGACTGTTATATTGATAGGTTAGCATAATGTGACTGTTGTATTGATAGGTTAATTAGATTAATGTAATGTTGTCTTGATAGGTTAGCTTAATCTCATTGTTTGTTTGTTTTATATTAATTTAGTGTCATTATTTATATCTCTCTCTCTATATATGTATATATTAATTTTTTGTGGGTTCAAAATCAATGAAAATGCCATTACTAGTTATCTATGAAGATGTCTTGTATATTGCTTTATATGAGTTGCAAACTTAATATGCTGCTTTATATTTTTTGTGAGTTGCAAAGCTTTTGCAATATTGAATGCATTTCTTAAGCCAAATAAGAGCAAAAAATTAATGTGCAGTTTGTAAAAAATTGTAAAAATAAAAGCAACAAGCATAATTCTTGATAATATTACATTAGATTGCTAACATTACAAACATTACAATTGATGCACTTTCAACTCCCACTTTCAACAAGCAAAACACCATGAAGGATAACATTATACCACAATTAACTTGCAAATTGCTAACATTACAAAATAGTCATACTAACAATCCAAGAAAAGAAATTAGAACATAGCTACACCACACTACATCAACTTGGCAGCTAAAAAACCAACAATAATACTCCAAGAGATCAAAAGCAAGTTTATCAATTGATGCACTTTCAATTCTCACTTTGATTTATTACCATCCAAGTTCTTTAAATTAGAACTTTCAATACGATGCTTCAATTCGAAGTTCGAAACTTTTTCCTCCCAATTTAAACTTTCAATGCCACTCATATCCTTCAACATCTTCTTCAACTGGTTTCTTTCATTCTGAATTGAATCTAGTTCAATTTTTTTCATTGTGAATCATCAATGACACATTACTTGAAAGTTTACTGTCAACTCAATCCCAATAATCACAAGATAATGAGCCAGGACGACGGCATTTGAGGAATCGACATCCACAATTCTCAGGAGCCGTAACAGTAAAATGTTTTGCTATCAATCCACACTTACATGTACGAGACTCAACTTGTTGAGGAGAAGAAACAAAAGAAGATGTCGACATTTAAATTTTAAAAAATTAACGAAAGATACTAAGAATTTTTCAAAAACCCTAATAAGAAGAGAGAAAGATGGAGACTGAAACAATGTAGAAGATGGAGAATGTTTAGGTTTTTCCCCACCTTTTAGAATATGGATATAGATAATTGGGTTCTTAAAAGATGGGTTAATTGTTTTCTTTTGGGGGGATTCGGATTTGGATTGGGTAAATTTAGTTTTCAACGAATCAGGTAGTGTCACGTAATAAATGAAATTGCTAATTAAATTGACTAATGAGCCTTTTTGTGAAAAGGGAATATTAGGGCCATAAAGGTTAACTTGAGGACATTTTGTGGCCAAAAGGTAAAAAAAGGTATTTTTGTACCAATTTCAATACTTTAAGGGGTCATTTGGTAGGGAGTATTAGGAGAAATGGTCCGTGTATTATGTATAGTATTATTTAGTACTATATTCGGTAGAATTTTTGGCTAAACATGGATTAGTTATACAGCCTACATGGTATTATAGGATGTATAACTAATACCTCCTTTTTGGTGGTATTAGTAATATACAGAATTTAATACCATGAAATTATCTATGTAAAGACAAAAATATTCCTCAAATTCTTTTAATCATTTTATTTAATTTCTTGTCTTTATGTTTTATATTTGTACTAGTAAATTTATTTAAATAAATTAGCTTACAAATTTTATTATTTAGAGAGAGTTGTTTGTTGCTAAATAAATCCAATATAAATCAATACAATATTTGAAATGTGAGTTATTTAATATTTACTAATTGAAAAGGCAAATGTATCACAACATGAAGTTTGTGATCTTAATTGAATATATTTTTTGTTGATATATATGTGATTTTCTAATTATTTGTGTTTTGAACAATTATAAATTTGCATACATATTAAAACTACAACTTGCAATTTTTATGTGTAAATGTTGATAGTTTATTCGATTTTTTTTAATTGTTTACCGTCTTTTCGATTCTAAATGTAGATGGTCTATCCTTTTTAAATTAAAAATTAATGTTTTGTGCATGATCAATTTATTAAGATGGAAATTATTTACCCTCAAATAATTCAAGTGAAAAAATAGCAAACATGTCAACAAAATTATTTTTCTCCTAGCTAGTTAGAAGGCCATTAAAAAATAATATTATCCGGCAATTATCTACCTTGACCCAATTACATGAAATAGAAAATCTCATAATAATTTAAGGGTATAATTGAAAAGAAGCTTTTTGTAGAGTTTTAATCCAAATACAAGATAAGATGGGAAGCAATGAACCAAAAACTTGACAAAAAATAATCCTTGCACTACTAATCTTTGCATTACTAATACCTGCATTATGCATGGTATTATTTAGTACTATGTTTGGTAGAAATTTTGAGTATGTATAACTAATCCACACCCTAGGTATTATGTGATGTATAAGAGTTTTTGGTCAAAAACATCCTTAAACTATACCCCCAACTTAAACTACATCCGTAAATTATTTTTCTTTACAGAGAACATCTCTCAATTATCTAAATTTTGACAACTTTCATCCTTTTGTTAAAATTTGTCAAAAATCAACAAATTCTTTATAAAAACATGTATGGTTCACACTACTCTCAACTAAACTCCCTAAATCACCCCAATAAATCAATTATATTCATTCTACATACATCTAAAATAATATTGTGAATTTTTTTAGTAGCAACGTTTTGCATTGTCTTCCTTTTAATTAGCAATTTTATTTTTATTTACTTTTCATTTGATTTGATATCAAAGAAATATCAGTTGAAATATTTTCTTCTCATTAAATATGCAAAAAGTGGTGTCGATCAGAGACTTTTACTTATAATAATGGAAAATGAAACTCGAGTACTAGATATTAAAATCATCTGAATCTTGATTACCTCAACTATCAATTTGACTTTTCAAGGTGAAGATGATGTGAAATTAAGCTCCAACTCTATTCGATTGGTAAAGTAGAAGAGCAGATCATGTCTCCTCGTAGACTCACACCGTCCTAACATTGTTTTTTTAATAGCAAATAAGGGTCTCAAAACATTATTTTTTTTTTATTTTTGGAAGCTTTTTTCAACAGGTATTAAAATTATATAAATATTTTTCGATGAGAATAGTATGAATTGCACATATTTTTGTATGGAATTCGTTAATATTTAACAAATTTTAATAGAGGGATGAAAGTTATTAAGTTTTAAATACTTGGAGGATGTTTTTTGTTAAGAAGGATAATTTAATGATGTAGTTTAAGTTAGGGGTATAGTTAAATAATGTTTTTAGCCAAAAACTCTGATGTATAACTAATTTTTTCCATTTGGTGGTATTAGTAATACATAAGATTAACTATGTAAAGACAAAAATACCCCTCAAATCATTTTATTTATTTTCTTGGTTTTATGTTTTATATTTGTATTAGTAAATTTATTTAAATAAATTAGCTTACAAATTTTATTATTTAATGAGAGTTGTTTGTTGCTAAATAAATCCAATATAAATTAATACAATGTTTAAAATGTAAGTTGTTTAACATTTACTAATTGAAAAGACAAATATATCACCACATGATGTTTGTAATCTTAATTGAATGTATTATATGTGGTTTTCTAATTATTTGTATTTTGAAATAATTTATAAAAGGACATACATATTAAAACTACAACTTGCAATTTTTGTGTGTAAATGTAGATGGTTTATTTGATTTTACTATTGTTTACCATTTTTTCAATTTTAAAAGTAGATGGTTTTTTTAAAAAAAATTAAAAATTGACGTTTTGTGAGTGATCAATTTATTAAGATGACAATTATTTATCCTTAAATAATTCAAGTGAGAAAATAACAAATTTGACAACAAAATTGTTTTTCTCCTAACTAGTTAATAAGACCATAAAAAATAATATTGTTCGGCCAATTATTTACCTTGACCTAACTACATGAAATAGAAAATCTCATAATAATTCAATGATATAATTGAGAAGAAGTTTTTTGTAGAGTTTTAATCCAAAAACAAGATAAGGTGGAAAACAATGCATCAAATACTTGATAAAAAATAAATGCTACATTATTAATCCTTGCACTAAGAATCCCTACCCTACTAATCCGACGTTATTAATCTTTGTATCAAACGATCCGATCCGTAAGAGTATTTTAGACCCTTCTCCACGCAATTAAGACTTCCGTCGCTTTTTCTTAATTTTGAAATTTCTTTTTCACGTGAATTACTTTTCACCCCACCGCAGGAAGCATTGATATTAAGAAAACTGCTAAAGTTTTTCTATAAACCGCTCAAATTTCTCCCGCTCTCATCCATGGCGAACCAACTTCTCCTCTGCACCATCTTAGTGTTCTTCATCTCTCTCTTCCCCTCTTTAACTCATCAACTTTCATTATCAGGTAATTCAAACTCCTCAACCAACGCTACTGTATATAAGTTGAAAGAATTTAAAGCAATCCTTTGGTTTTCTTTTGGCAGAAGAAGATTTGGCAGTTCCTAGTTTTGCATTCAGTTGGGTGGACAACAATGATACATTTATTGCTGGGTCTGTTGCAACCATAATGGTGAAAGTTATTGGAAATTTTGATCATGCCCAGCTCAAACACCCTTTCAATCCCAACATTAGTGTCAATGATAAGATGGGAAATAGCTCTTACATTTCCGGGGTTTCGTCAAATTTTGGTGCTAATTTTGGGGATTGGAGGATTTCTTTCATTCCCATCAGGACTGGGTTGTTCAATGTGCTGATTACTGATAATCACTTCAATGTTTTTGATTCTTCACTGCATTTTCATGTTACTCCAGGTTTTTTCGTGAAATTTGATATATATGCGCATTGGTCTAATAATGGTAAAAACAAATTCTGTTTGTTTGTGTATATGAAGGTAATATGTATCCATCTGCAAGCGTTGTGTCATGGAAGAATGGAGTGAGTGAATTTGCAGCAGGGATGAAAGCTTCACTTATGATTCTTCCTAAAGATGCATTTGGGAATAATATCTCTTCCGCAAGTGATCAAGGGCTCAACTCTTACAACTTTACATTCTCTGTATCTACTTTTAATGGTTCTGTTGCAACGATCCTCGATTTCACTAATAAAGGATGGGATATGTCTGGTTATCTTGTTGCGGAGTTTATTGTAGCTACAGCTGAAACTCTTTTACTTAATATACAAGGAGATAACCAAACATTGAGTGGCTCTCCACTAATCTTCATAGTGAATCCAGGTGATTCATGTAAGCATAAGGATGATAATATACTATGCTCAAATCGATTTTTATTCTATTTTATTTGGTTAGACCTTGAATCTTATTCATGCTTTAACATAAAGTGATTTTCACTCTATCTTTTACAAACTTTTGGTGTATAGTTTTTGTGGACCTTTGTTGTAGTGAATGTTTCTCTTGGATAGTAACCAATTCCTACGTTCGTCTTGCAGGATTTCTGGATGTTTCAAAATGTTTGTTGCAGTGGGAAGTTGAAACAAAATACTTTCAAATATTCTCTTTGGTAGAAGGTTTTATTCACCAGCATGATCAATATGGAAATCTTGTTCCAGGGTCGTATGAATTTGATGTTGAAGTTATTGAAAATGGAACAAATTTGATTATTCCTGTGACAGATATTCAATTCAGGCAGGTTGGCCTGGGTATCCAGTTATTCTCCTTTAGCCTAATGGAATCAGGGGACTTCAAGCTTATGATATATCATAAAGTGCAGAACAATTCCATCTCAACTATGCCATTTCATTTTACAGTATATATAGGTACTTCAGTGGCTATGTTTGCTGCCTCTTACATTTCTCGGTTTCTTTCCTTTACGCTTATTATGCTTCTCATATCAACAAATTGGTTTAAAATTTTAGTTGTTGTGCGCATTATTTTTATTTCTTTTAGCTTAGGTATCTATGGAGTTATCTCTTTAAGTTGCTTCTGTGTCACATGGTTAGCGCTCTAGCAGTTCACGTATGATTAGATTTTAGACTCAAAAGAGCTTCTCGCTGAAAAGAAATCATGTCGGAGGTTCCATTAGCAGGTAACCTTGTGAATAATCTCAAATTAGGGATAGAATATTTCAGAAATGAAAAGTTCCCTATCTCTTCCGGTTTACCAGATTGAACTTTTAACTGTCTTGTTAATGCAATAAGTAGCTTGTGTCGTTATGAATACCTTCTGATACTTTATCATCTTGATATTCCTTCTGCAATGAAGCTATGTATCAGAGTTGGTACATTTTCAGTGTTTAGCTTCTGATCTACTATTTCAAATTTTATAGGTTATTGTGATGGAATGAATAGCATTGTTAATGGGTCGGGTTTAAATGACTCTGTTGCGGGTGAAGCTGCAAGGTTCTCTGTCTTATTGAAGGATGCTTATCTATATCCTTCACTTGTTGGGATAGAAAGCCTGCAAGTACAAGTAGTGAATGAATTTGATTCCTATCAACCACAAGCAAGCATACATCCAATGAAGATGGTCCATGGTATTAAAATTAGAATTCTTTTTTTGATAAACAGGATACACTTACCTTGACATTTTTTTGATTGTTTGCCTCATTATAATAGGAGCTCCATGTGGTACGAATTTTAATTGCAGTGCACATTATGATGTGGAACTTGCTTTTACTCCTCTGGCTGATATGAACCTTGATGTAAGGATTTTTGATAGTGTTCTTTATGTTAGGCTTTAGAATAGATGGAACTGATAGTTAATTTTTGGTTGCAGCCGAGAAACATGAGATTTAGTGCCTTTGATGTTAATTATATACCTGAGAGAAGTGGAATCTATGAAATTCGTGTATTTTGTGGAAATATTCCATTAAATGGTGGTCATCCATTCAGAAAGGCAGTAAGTGCAGGTACATGTTTATGCTCTTAATCTGTATGCATATTCATGAAATAGCTAATTTGTGGGAGTTAAACTAGGAAAGGAGCGGTTTCCTGCTGATATGAAGAGATGGTACTTATATCAAAACTTTTTTATTTGTCTAGAAATAGTCCTATTTTTACAGCTTGTGAATTATTTGAAAAAATCAACCAATAGTCACAACACAATGTCTATCCAACCAAACATTTGTGTACGTCATACATTAATTTGTCTAACTTTATTGAGGATGATGATGCATGGATCTTCTGATTCTCAAATTTCTCTGATGTTTCCTTGCTTTGGTGCAGGAAAAGTTAATACATCTTTTTCAGGACTAGTGAAACCCAGTCCAAAAGTACCAAAGCTGACAAAGAATGAAATCACCGTACAACTCATGGATTCATATTCTAATCCGGTCCTCTTACAGCAGTCAAAGTTAAAGTTGGAGATTAGTTCAGTTAACAGCTCAGGTTCTTCAATATGGACTTTTAGTGATAATAAGGATGGCACGTATAGTGTAAATTACCTGGCAAAGGATGTTGGCACCTATGAGTTATGTGCTTCTTTTGATGGAATGCGTTTAATGCCATGCCCCTTTGGTGTGAATGTATACACTAGTGAGTTCTTTCCCTTGAAGCTAAAAATGAAATTATTAGGCTTGTTATAATGTGGAGTTTCCACTTTAATCGTTCAATTACATGGTCATTGAAATTGGTATTTTCTTGCTTTTCATGACCTGACTTCATCTGACCCTAGTATTTCTTCTGCCCTTCAGGTGAGTATTTCCCTAGAGTACAGAATGATTCGGTCTGGGTCTGGGAGGATGATTCAATTGCTTTTGATGCTCTAGAAAATGACTATTTTGCTGGCCATAACGTTACCATTTTTGAATTTTCGAAGGTAGGTTTACTTCCATTACACATAAATTGAAGATTATATACTTTTTGTTTCGTATCTAAAAGTTAGAGGTACGAGAAACTTCGTGGATATTCTCCTCTATGTATACCGTAGGTGTATAAAATTGTGTTTAGACATTTTTTCTTACATATGCTATCAAGTAGTCCATCTACAGCTGATCAAGTTTTTTCAAAACACAGAGTTAAGACTGTGTGTTTATATTTTCCTTTCCTTTTCTGGTTGTCTTCGTGAAAAGTTGCCTCAATATAATTTCTATGCACAGCCAGGTCGTGGTTCAATTCTTCAATATGGGCATCTCTTTAGATATACACCTTTCAAAGGATTCTATGGGAGGGATTCTTTCTCTTATACAATATATGACGTGAATGGGAACATTGCCTCCGGTGGCGTGGATATATCCGTTCTAAGCATCCCTCCTCAGTTCGTTTCAGTTCCAAGTCAATTGCTGGCAACTGAAGATGTTATTAGTCCAAGATTTGGGTAAAGTTCTAGTTAAGATTTTGTGTTGCTTTGGTGTCTAAGAGTTTGTAATCTGGTCTGCTAACTGGATGCAGTGGTTTCTCTGGACTTGAGATTATCCATTCAGATTCAACTGAAAATATCAGCATTACATTTAATGCACAATCTGGGATCGTCTTTCTGTCTCCTATGTTAATGCAATTTTGGCAGCCAGCCTGGAGTATTTCTTCTACGTTCAGAGAGGTTGGAAAGACTACCGAGTTAACTTTAACAGGTTGTGTAGAAGAGATCAATTTTGCAATACAGTCACTGCAGTATTTTGGGTATGACTAATTGCACATAAATTCTCACCATTTATTTTTCATCTGAATCTGTTCTCCTTCGGAAGTTAGTAAGCTGGTTATTATTTGCTTTTATAAGTGTGTCCATTTCTAGATGGGAAGTCATCCTTGTGTATGTGTAGATTTTTCAAGGGTGTCTGTGGTATAGAATGTGTAGTATGCTCTTAGCGGAAGATATTGAAAGAACAAGTAAAAGTCCAAAAGAATGTTGGGTGAGAATAAACTTATTAGTTTAGGAATTAATATTATGAGCATAATTAGATAGGAATATCATATTTTAGTAAAATGAAGGTTTTTTCTTGATAGTGCTATATTCACAAAGCAACATGATAGGTGAAAATAAAAGAATATATTTGGGAATTACTATATTTCGGAAATGTTACTTTAAGATTAACTTTTGATAGACCACCAATTCAGAAGAAAATATTGTTGTGCTAGCTTTTCATTACTAATGAACCAATTATCAATGGAGCTGAAATATTCTTGTTCTATCAGCATTTAGGACAGGTTGAGAATCTACAAACTCTTGATGAACTTGAGAAAGAGTTCTCTTCTTAACACAATTTCTTATATTCCAGACTAATTTAGATTCACATATGGTAATTACATGGCTGTCTGTTTTCTCCTTCATCCTGTAGTGAGAAGTCTATGTAACAGAAGACAGATAATTCTTGACAATTATGAACTATTTTGTTGTATCAGCATATCTACCTCTTCCTCTTCCTCTTCCTTTTCGTGTCATACAACATTAATAACTATCTTATTGCCTCTCATTTCATTCATGCTAGTTGTTCTGCTTTGAAAAATAAATAAAATTATATTTAAACATTATAATAGGCCAGGGCACCCGGACAGCCTCTCTTGCTAACATGAACATAGACATCTAGTAAATGCTGAGAATGACTAATAACTTTAAAGTAGGATTAAACGTGTTATGTTAATGAGTCTCATTTGTTTCTTTGAACCAGAAATGAGAACTTCTATGGCACTGATACAATTCACGTCTCTACGATGAACACAAATGGGAAGAACAGTTTAGATATTCCTATATTGGTGGAACCTATCAATGATCCTCCATTAATTAATCTCCCTCCTTTTGTTATTATGGATCAAGGGAGTGAAGAAGTATCCATTTTTAGCAGAGACGGGAATAAGTCAGCTGTTTTTGTTGGAGATCCAGATCTACTGCATTATCCTGGTACGTGAGTTTGTTGATGCAGTCAACCCAATGTGGATGTAATCAATGGGTACTACTGTAATAGGAGATATTACAAGCACCTTCTTAGGTATGTTAATAGTTTGTAAAATAAATGGATAATGAAGGTTGAGAGTTGCGCTAATTGTGCTGCTGAGTTATAAGTAAGAATCAAGGATATCACCTAGGGATTTGCAATTTATTTAATTGAAATAGATTGCTAAACTTTTTTCATCAAGATCTTCATTTCATATTCTAGAAAAAAAAAGTACCTATTTTTCTGGTCAAAACATTCTATATCTAGTAGTGTGGTGCTCTGCTGAAAACGGCTTTTATTATGCAAGTCTCACAAAAACCTCTGTTGTTTATAATTGCTGATGCTTTTGCAATATGGGAGAGGGATATGATACTTTTACATCTGAAACATAGTTGCGTGCCTCCTTCAAATCTTACAGATTTTGATATTTAAGTTTATTTTCAGGGAATGCATCTCGTTTCTTGGTTATGTTCTCCGTGGAAGTCAGCTCTGGATTCCTTTCAACAAAGCTTCCTGCTAACCTCATTAGCACAACTGAATTAAAATTGAAAACCAGCTACCATTGGCAGCCTCTTCAGACATTTGTAACCATCTCAGAACATTTTATGGTCAAAGCCAAAGGCATTAGGTTTCGGGGTACACTAGAAGACTGCAACAGTGTCTTGGAGCAATTGCTATATCATGTGTGTTCTAGAGATCCTAAATTAATGCTATCATTTTCAGCTGGTTCTATGCCTTATATCTTCCTTTGCTATATCATTGATATATTATTTCCTGATAATATGGTAGTATCATTTACGTAGTCTGCAATAAGTGCATCAAGAACAAAGAATCTAATCAGATCATATGCTTACTATCTGTTTCATAATACCGCAGGTAATCAGTACAAGGTGGGAGAGAATTAAGATTCGTTCTGATAATGATTCCATTGCCCTCTGAGATCACTTTTAGTTTCCTATGGCACTCTTTCAAATGTAGCCACGTATGCCATTCCTGGAACGTCCCCTCCAAACTAGTCTAATGAACTGAAGAACCAAAACAAAAATCAAGAAACAGTATTGGAAGATGTGAAAAACAATAATAATAATTCAAGCAACATGATTTTCCTTCACTTCACACTCATCTTTATATTTTTCTGTTGGTTTTCCAGTTCATTCGTTTTTGTCTTCCACTATGCCAATGAACTACCGGGACTCAGGACGTTAGATAATGGTATATGTACCATTACTTGAGAAGTGGCATAGGGAATGTCAAATGCAGTGTCACGAGACATCATGAGTGACCTAAGATAGTCAGTTATGGTTTTCTGCAATGCAGCCTTTGCAAGCACATTTTTCCCTTTTCTCCCTTTGATATGACATCTTTTATGGCTAGTTAAGGACATTGTAAACATAATAGGGGCTTATATGCATATTTGTATTTATATTGTATGACATCTACTGAAAATCCTTGGAGTTGTTAGAGTTATATTTGCAAATGGATTTGTTATCACTTCTCCATTGTATTGGAGAATGGCAGACTCATTCTTTGTCATATCTGTTGCTATCTATCATGTTTCCTTTTCATGTTTGTATCTGCATAACTACATGAGTTGCTTTGCAGGGTGATGAACATCGTGCTATTCTTATTGTGACGGTGAATGATATGGGTAACTATGGGTGCTACCCAGACTGCACTGATTTGATGTCAATGCATCATTTTGTCGAGGCTTCTGTTAGTCTCATGAGAGAGAGACCTCTGAGTTCATTATTTGCACAAGGTAAGTTCATCAGAAAGGTGCAACATTTGTCATTATGAAGCTTCTTCGCATTTTTTTCCCGAACTTTGTGGTGCATGCCTATTACCACAGGTACCCACTTTTTAGAATTCTTACCTTACCTAATGACAAACTCCAGTTTCTCCCTTCAAATACTTCAGCTTTTTGGTTCTAAATGTGTTGCTTTTGGTAAAGCCATAGCTGGAAATGGTGTTTTCTTCTTTGAAATGTTAAAATACGCAGTTGCAGATATCTCTCTGATGAGACTGTCAAAGAAATTGTTTTACATATATTGTTATTGGTTCATACAAAATGCAATTCATGAAAAGGGAGATGCATGGTAACTTTTTGAAGTTGCATTAATTTCTATGAGAAATAGTCTAAATTTCTAACAAATTATGAATGTTCTTAACTTCTTTTCTGAAATTTCATTCGGGATAAGTGAATCATTGACAAACTTATTAATTTATTATGGTATTAATTATCAGGATGATAATAATACGTGAATCTGATTTGCAGTTTTTGGATCAGCAATTATTGTTGAATTCATTCTGGTGCTTTCTCTTGGTGTGGTACTTCTATTCTTCATTTGCAAATGTGCATTTGTTCTCATTAATGAGAAAAGGAGGCAGGCATCCCAAGATTTTGAGTTATCCAATGTCCAGAATTCCCAAGAAGGAACAGTAAGTATGCGATTAAATCAAGAACGGTTGTTCTCCACAAGCCAGCATATTTTATCTTTTGATGTTTTTCCTCAACGTGACACATCTATTATTCTTTTGTTGCATACCATACTCTACTCGATTGGTAGTACTCGAATAAGATCTTTTATAATATGTTTTTTTTGTGTACTGTACAGTTAACCAAGGATTTATCTGATAAGATGACTCGAGTCAGAGGATGCTGTTCAGACTTCTTCATGTCTAATCTCCAGCTCTCCAAATTCCATCTGCGGTAAGTGTATAGTAATAAAATGGCTCTAGTTTGTCTTACGCAGTTCCGTTCTACAAGGTGAAAACATAAACTACATATTTCAGGTCATGCCTACAGCTTGGAATTGGAGGATTTCCTAAAGCCACCAATGCTTCTTCAAGTGATCAGCTTGAAATGACTTCTCCTTCTGGGCTAAGTTCTGCAGCTTCTGCAAAAGATAAGCAACTGGAAGAGCCTCCCTTAAGTTTATTAAGATGATCAACTTCTTTTTCATAGGCTGCTTGTGGACATTGTACTATTATATGGTGCACTAGATTATTATTACCTATAGCCAGCACTTGTCAGTTGTCAATACTAATGTTGCAGGAAGTGAAGCTATTTACAAGTGTAGTCCGTTGGGGTGGGCATAGTTCGGGTCAACCCAAAATCCAAGCTTTTTGGATATTTGAACTTCGGATTTATTTTTAAATTATGGATTTCGGATTGGACATGCAATCTAGTTGTAATTCTTCAAATATCTCAATTTCTTGTCTTATATTCAACTTTATTCATATTATTTATCTAACGCTAATAAGTCCAATTTTTCAAAGATTCAATAGATTAGTACCGTACGATCCTACCTATTATAGTACTCAGTCCAATATGAAATTATGCGGCATGGCAGCACGGTGGCCTTTATCCTTGATGGTAGAAAATTCTACATTTTAAGAGGCAAACTATTAGGTGAATTGAGGTTGTTAATTGTTATGATTTGTCTTAGAAGCTCAAAAGTCAAACCAAAAATTCAAAATATCCCAACTAAGTTTAAAAAAGAGTCTAAATCAAATCCGAGTATATTTGAATTGGATTTGGAAAACTGAAATTTTTATTTCCAACCCAAACACTTTCTGATTTGGAAGTAATTAAAAATAAACCTTGGAAATTAATTCTTTTGAAAAAGATGTTTATAAAATTAATTAAACAAAGGTGTAAATTTTAAAAGGTAAAATAGTCAACTCATAGTATTTTATATTAATAAAAAATATTTAAAAGAAGTATTATAAAAAAAATCAAAATAGAAAGTAAACCACGATTGTTTTATTTTATTGTGATGAAGCCAAAAATGTGTAAAATTATACTTTTATTTTTTTTGTTTTCTGAATTTCAGAATATCAGTTAGAAAAAAAAATAGCACTTGTGCTTAACTAGTGGTACATCAAGCTTTAAGGACAGTTCCCAGGAAACCAAATTTTGGGAAAGAAGCAGCAGCAGCAAAGCAAAGGAGAATTTCTCTTCATCTACTTCACATTGTTGGTCTCCATTTCCATTTCTTGCAAACTTTTCACACACACATATATATATACTAATATGTATGCGAAAATTCAAACATTCACCATTGCGCGAAACCTAGTGTGCAGAAGCGGTAGAGCAATCGCTAAATCATTTTCATCAAGGAACATGGCCACCGCGACGGCAGAACATCAGAACCTTATCAGTGTCGGAAGTAAGATCATCGCCGTCGGTCGTAACTACGCCGCTCACGCCAAAGAACTCGGCAACGCCGTGCCGAAGGTTATTCTCCTTGTCTTTCGGTATCTCTGTGAGCTCTTGTCGTTCATTGATGCTTTGGTTGAACAGGAATTATTATTGTACTCGATTTTTAGGTGTAATTTGATTTAGCTACCTTAGGAGTCAGTGTTTTTATGAATCTGAGTTTATTTGATGAACTGATCTGTCACTGATGATTTAAATGTTAAGGTGATATTCGATGTTTTTAATAAGTGTAAATGTTGATTTAACTTTGAAGGAGCCAGTGTTGTTTATGTAACCAGTGTTGTATTTATAGAACTGATCTGTGATTGATGCTTTTGTGGAAGCTGATTGAGCATAATTGATCAGCACTCGGGGTGTTTTTATGTGTATTTATGATTTAGCTTTTGAAGGAGCTGGTGTTGCCCTAAACTTGAAGAATTCATCTATGAATAATTTTTTTTTTCATTCGAAAGAGATGATGTTCTTTATGAAACCAATAAATAGAGCCATATTTAGAGTACTGATCTGTGATTGATGCTTTTCTTGAAGATGATTGAGCATGATTATTGTACTAGGTGTATCTATGTGTAATTTTGATTTAATGTTTGAAGGAGCCGGTGTTGTTTATGAAGCCCACATCGTCGTATTTAGAGAACGGAGGAACAATCGAAGTTCCTCATCCATTGGAATCACTGGATCACGAGGTGGAGTTGGCAGTTGTCATCAGCAAAAGAGCTAGGGATGTACCGGAAGCCACTGCTATGGACTATGTTGGAGGTATTATATTAGCATTTGATGCAGCATACTGTACATTTTTCAAATTTGGCAAACCTTGTTTGCTCGGTTTTGTACTTTGATTCTTAAAGTTGATCACTTGAGCTGAATTTGACTTTATTTTGCAAGTCAAGCGCTCTAATTTTGTTTGATATAATGCATATGTGATTGTTATTGTAGCTAATAAAAAGAAGAAAGTGCCTCGATAGTTTGTTGATTTGTGCGATTTTTGACATCCAATGCCATTTGTTAGGTTACAATATGATGCTTATCTTCAATCGTGATTCTCATTTTGTCCATTCAATGGTCTCTACTCTCTAAGCTACTAAAGCATCACATATTGGAGAAAGTTACTGCTGGAAGCTTTCTTTTGACTTGCGTCTTAATTGATAAAGCAGAGAATTGAAAATTAGAGTGCTCATTGGAGAAACTTGCTTCTGCCACTGAAAATGACTTTTACTTTTTCTGATTTTCTGATGCTAAGTTTTTGTTTCAGGGGTGTACTGGATTGGTGTTACTGAATGATGTGTTTTTCGTTTCTTGATAGATTTATCAGCATAAATTCTTTACCAATCCTGAAGATCTAAGAAGTCTTTAGAGATATTAACTTGCTTCTTTGGTTGGAGATCTTTGACAAGCTACATTAATCTTTGCCTTGAACTAGTTCTCAGATAATATGTTGTGCCCCTGACCTATCAATTGCATGACTCAATGTAGCTTTTGCACTATTAACTGGTTTAAGGTTATAAATAGAAGATATGTATGCAGTGAACCTTACCGCACAGTAAGCACTCCTGATATTGGGTGTATAGAGGTTCTTATTACCCCGAAAATCTAAAGAAAAAGAGGGTGTACTTAAATAAAGAATTTTTACTCTTCTTTATGGTAATCTCCATTTGATCTCTTATCACCTATTGGTTAAATTCCAAACTGAACCAGTTAAAATTTCTATCATAAATCTACAGATGTCAATGTTATAATGTTAAAGCACACTACAGTCAACCTCCTGTTTTTTTTTTTGAAACTGGTAACTTTAGTCTATATATCCACAGGTATACTACAACAAAAGTGTAGTTCCCCTTCAAAAGTATTACAACTTACAGAATAAAATAGTCTTAGTCTAAACTGCTGCCTATAAACAATCTAGCACATCAAAGATATCTTCTGTCCTAGTTAATATATCTTGTTTACACCAAAAGTAGAAAAGAGCTAAGCAATTCATCTTGATCTTCTGTAAGCTATTTTGTCCATTTTCAAAACTCCAGTTGTTTCTCTCTTTCCAAATTGTCCACCAAATACATGCTGGGACAAATTTCCATCTCTTCTCCTTATCAGAAGCATTACCATCTCTATTCCAGCTGCTCAGGACACCTTTAATGCTCCCTGGTTTCACCCATCTTATCCCCTTTAGACAGATGAACATTCTCCATAATTGTTCTGTCCATGTACAATGCAAAAAAAGATGGTTAATTGTCTCAGCTTGTTCTCCACATAAAGTACATCTAGAAGCCAACTGATAGCCTCTTTTCTTTAGATTTTCATGAGTCAAAACTGCTTCTTTTGTCAATAACCACATGAAGCAGTTTACTTTGTAGGGTACTTTTGGTTTCCAGATCATCTTCCATAGCCATTCCGTCTCCTGTCCAGCATTTTTGTTGAGTTCCTCATAGATTGAATTTACTGAGAATTGACCTTTGGTATCATTCTGCCAAACCAATAAGTCCTTCTTTTCAGTGAGGTTGCTGAAAGAGCCTACTGAATCTTGAAATTCTGCCACTTTGTCTATCTCCCAATCATGAAGGTTCCTCCTTAGGATCAAATTCCATCCTTGCCCAGTCCACATTGTAGCCACAGTGGCCTGTTGATGTTGGCATAAAATGAACAATTCAGGATGCAACTGTTTCATAGGGACAGACCCATTCCACTTATCCTCCCAAAAGGATGTCTTTGAACCATCTCCCACTTCTACCTTAGTTCTGTGATATAGCACTGGCCATAGATTTCTGATTGCCCTCCAAACAGTGCATTTATATGGAGTGCTTATCATTTTAGTCATCCACTTATCTTCCATGCCATATTTTGCTATGATGACCTCTTTCCAGAGCATATTATCTTCATTTTCAAAACTTCCACAACCACTTCATCATTATACTCTGATTTTGTTTCCTCAGGTTTCTTATGCCTAGGCCTCCTGTGTTTTTACTCACAATCAGTTCCTTCCATTTAACAAGATGAAACTTCTTCTTATCTTCACTGCCTTGCCATAAGAAATTCCTTCTAAGAGCATCAATGCTATTAGATACATTGGCAGGCATAGGAAAGACAGACATCATATAAGAGGGTAATGCATCCATCACACTGTTAATTAAAGTCAATCTTCCTCCCAAGGACAAGTACTGACTCTTCCAGTTGGCGAGTCTCTTTTCACTTTTCTCCAGGACCCCATTCCACCTTTGGACTTGCTTTTAGCTCCCAAAGGCATACCTAGGTAATTAGTTGGAAGCTCCCCAACCTTGCCTCCTAGTGTTCTTACCAAAATTTCTGTATTAAGCACACTGTTGATAGGATAGATGAAGCTTTTCCCCCAGTTTATGTGGAGACCAGAAACAGCTTCAAAAATGACAAAAATAACCCTCAAAATCAGAATATGTTTTGTCTCTGCTTCACAAAATACCAATGTGTCATCTGCATATTGTAGATGAGTTATCTCCAAACTAGAAAGTTCCCCTACTTGGAACCCCTTGATCCAGCCCTTTCCCTTTGCTGTATTAATAAGGTTACTCATTCCTTCCATAGCTAAGATGAATAAAAATGGAGAAAGAGGATCCCCTTGTCTCAGGCCTCGCTCGGAAGAGAAAAAACCAGTGGGTACTCTATTCACAAGTATAGATAACTTGACAGTGCCAATACAATGCTTTATCCATCTTATCCACCTGGCCCCAAAACCCACTCTTTCCAGCATTTGGATGAGAAAGTCCCAGTTTAAGAAGTCATAAGCTTTCTGTATGTCCAGCTTGCATACAATTCCTGGCTTATTGCTCCTCTGTCTGGTCTCTATGCATTCATTGGCTATCAAAACAGCATCCATAATCACATCAGTTCGTACCACCTCCTTGTCATTATTCTTTCATCAGTCTCCTAGTTCTTTTTAAGCTGAAGACCCAAAAGGCTGTTGTGTGGAGTTGAGTGAAAAAACTGTTCTTTTTTCTCTGATTTTCTTTTTTGCATGCTTGGTCCCACACTCTTAAATTAGAGCATATAGTCAGGAGCTTGGATTTTTAGAAAAAATTGCTAGTGGTATTGGAGGATGGAGTTGCTGAAATAGAGATCTGGAAACAGGGGGGGAGCCACAGCTAAGCAAGGGTGGTCAGGTGAACACCCTTCGTCGGAAAATTAGATCATATATATCGGTAAAATATTCACTATTGTTTGAATATATTAATAGATGAACACTCTTAGATACATTTGTAGTTGACAGCCCAGCGGTAGGTATGCGCATTTTGGTCCTTGAGGTCAGGAATCTGCTTAAATTTTTTAACACAAATACACAATCTTTTGTGTCTTTCTTTTTCATTTTTTTTAAAAAGGGAAATAAACAGGGTATTTTTTAAAAGGGAAAGTCCAGCCCCCAGGTATCTTTTGTGTCTAGCCTTAAAACTTTTGATTACACTTCGTACAATGTATTTATTAACTTAATAATTAAGATTCACACCTCTTTATCCAAGTTATTCAAATGCTTCAGATTCATTAAATGCTTTGATAAAATTTATGAAGTGTTTCTTTATAGAGTACTTCTAGTTCATACTCCCTCCATCCCCTTTTAGTTGTCATGTAGTGCTTTTCGAAAGTCAATTTGACTAATTTTCAAAGTTAAATTAGATTACATTAATTCAATATTTTAAACTAAAAATTTTGATATTCAAAAACTATAGAAAGTACTATAAATTGTAATTTTTTTTATATCAATATTATGAAAAAATGCATCGTAAAATGTTAGTCAAAGTTCTTAACGTTTGACTCTAAAAAAAGAAATCATGACAACTAAAAGGGGATGGAGGGAGTATTAAATAAATTGTTAGGATATTGACACACTCCTTAAAAATTACATTTAAGAACAAAAATTAAAAGTTACTTTTCACTATTATCCTTTTAATTATTCCTAAACTATTTTTCTAGAAAATGTAAAATAATTAAAGGAAGGATAAATATGAAGAAAAAAAACCCTTAACAATTCACTTAATATGAACTAAAGAAAGTGTAATTCAACTAATAACTAAAATTGTTTTTGTTGACTTTTCTCTATTAATTTAGATTTATATATACCATTGATAGTTGGTTGATAATTTTATAATTTTACATTTTCATATGATTTAGATAAACGACATATAACTTAATTATAAATCTAGGTGCATCCACTCAATAGTAAAAAAATGATTTGTGCACCAAATCTGCTGAAAAAAATTTTATTCACTCCTTTAAAGTTTGAACACCCTTGACGAAATTTCTAGCTCCGCCACTGTCGGGAAAGGGAAAAAAGTGCAGAGGTCACAATTGAGTAGTGAATTTAACTTTGTGAGTAAATAGCTAATGTCCTTTACTTGCACTATAGATCACTAAGATTTCAGAGGTAACTTGAATAAGTACTCTTAATTCAGAAAGAGAATAGGTATAATGTGTAAAATTGAAGTTATTCAACAACTTCAGTAGCATAGAAAGTTTCAGGCAGAGATCCAAGTTTCATAGACTTCACGTCTGAGGCTTTTGTTGTTTGTTGATTCAACAAAATTTAACAAATACTGCACAAAATACCATGGTAGAGTCAGATCAAAGACAATACCAAGTGGCAAAAAGGATGGAGAGATTCAGTTTAGTTTCAATGGTGGATTGATTTCTGCAGTAAAAAGAGAAGAATAAAGAAGATGTGATTCAGAGGGGAAAAAACATTGGGATATGGGGGGAGGGGGTGTAAAAAAATATTTTTAATCTAGTTTGGGTCAAGAACTTTCTTTTGGACTATTTGGGATGCCACATATCATTGTTTCATTGGTTTCTCTTCCCCATCACTGTGTGATAACTACACACATTATTTCTTAGCCTGTCTTGGTATCTTGTGTTCAATAGATACATATTTAACTAACAGTAAGTGTTCAATAGGTCAGACCCTTAGTTGAGGTGTCTGAAAATTCCAGGCAAATTTAAGGGGTTGTCTATGTCTTCAACCAATCATGTTCAATTTCTATTTTAAGTATTTTGCAAATAAAATGCAGTTTATGTAATAAATCATGAAAGCAAAGTTTGCGAACCTGGTAAGCAAATTCTTGTGATAAGACAATATGTGAGCTCTATTGTAAATGATATAATTCTTTTCATAAAATTTCGTCATACATTCTTTCTCAAAAAAAAAAAAAGACTTTCTCAAAAGAATTTCATCATACAGAATAAGTATGACAATGATGAAGATATGATACAATATCTTGCACTTTATGAAAAGGGTGGTCTTCAAAATAAATTTATAATTAATTCTATTTTAGGAGGAATAAATGTTGAACATTGGGGATGAAAATAGCTCCACAGAAATGTGATTTCCCTTTAGAAGTAGTACCAGTTAGTAATGATAATCTTGGTTTGTGGGTCAGGCAAGCAACAATGATGATAATAGTGTACTGAGTAGCTGGAACTTGAGTAGATGGTATGAAAAGGCAATTTGCTACAACAATTAATATGTCATAGCAATGTATAAGTGATACTAGAGGTGTCAAAAATGAGCCCAACTATAGGTAACCCGGCCAGAATTTTAAGGGTTGGACTCAAAATAATTTGAGTTGGGTTCAATCTCAACCCATTCAAGCCTTAACTCATTTTAAGAGAATCCTCAATTGAGCCCAATTCAATCTACAATTTCAACCCGTTTTAAGACTCTTTATTTGCATTGATGTAATGTATGTTCCTATATTGAAAGTATGAATTATTACCTATTTAATATCTTTTAGGATTTATCTATCAATTTGTAACTTTTTTAAAAAAAAATTCTTGAGTTGAAATTCAAATTGTGGTTATAAAAGTTAAATATCAATATGTTAAAATTATTGGGATTAAGCCAGTCAAATTGGGAGGGTCAAGGCCCAACCCGTTTTTTAGCCCATTTGTGCCCAAAGTAAACTTGGGCGGGTCAGAACCCAACCCAATCTCTATTTCAACCCATTCTAATATCTCCAATTTCAATCCAACCCGCCCATTTGACACCCCTATCACTAGTATATGATATCATTGTCTTCTAGTTACTTATGTAAAGTTTCATCACTTTTGGTTGTACTTGAGCAAGTAATCATGATCTAGACACAATTTCAAAACTCTTCACAAGTTTTTATGTTAGTAATGCTTACCAATTAGTATGCAAGTGCCTTGTAATCACTACTACAAATATATGGTTTCATATGACATGCAATAGCTGTTCAGGTAGCAAAGGCAGTGAAATGCAATCAAGCTTATAACAGGAAAACATGAAGTTTCACATTAATGAAGCAAGATAGCATGAGGTGTCAAGCTAATAGTAAAACAAAAATAGCATGAGGTGTCAAGTTAATGTTACACCCGTAAAATTAAGCTTTCATCTAGAATAAATATAGGCATTCAGAAACCGTATGTAGCTAAATTGCCTACTAGTATAAGTAATATTGTTCTCTAGCAGACCCATGTTGAAGCAAGCGAAGAATTATATTGCTCGAAATGTTTATAAGTAATGGTACTTACCTGTGCCATTTTCTCTATCTGAAGACAACATGTTTTGAAACTTTTGGTATAAAGTTGCAATTTGGTGGTGTCAGATTTGGCACTTAATTTGAGTAATTTGTTTGCCCAAATAATCGGAATTTCTTCCATGCGAAGAACTGATAAGAAGAGATCGATGAATGTAGCAGTTAGGACCCCATGGTGGATGCCAAACTGTTGAAAAATTATCTATGGTCAATTGGTGAAGGGGCACCAATAGCATAAATGTGAATATAAATCGTAAAGTAAATGCGATAAATGTAAAGAGACAAAAATATATAACGAAAATGGAGAGGAGTGGAGATCTTATTGATCATGTATTATTATTATTATTATTTATTTTATTTTATAAAAAAATTTTATGACATTGTATTGATCATGTATTATTGAGATACAACGAGCGTTATATCAAAAGAAAAATGTAATAATAGTCAAGATTATGTATCCGCCTTTGTTGTTGGAGAGTTGGGGGGGCTCCCTATAATTGACTGTAATATTCTCCAAGTGTATGAGAGGAGATGTCCTCCGTTGGAATGCCTTTGCAGCGAGCTGAGAGCTTTTGTATATAGTGGTCTAAGAGTTCAACTAGCTACTACTTTGGTTGGTGGTAGTTGAGTCAAAAATGGAGTCTTATCCGTTAGAAGTGGGAAAGTAGCTCCTTTATTTATGCAATAGTTGCTGAGCCATGTCTTAGAGAATGAGAGAGTAGCTCTTCACTAAGTGATCAGACAGTTACTTTTTTTGACTTGATCTTAAATGATCGTATTGCCCGTCCAACTATGATCATGTATAGAAGATTGTATCACCCGTTCCAGGAACAATTGTATGGCCTGTCCAGGGATGAGCATGTAGTCTGTACAGGGACAACTGATTTACCCGTCCAGGGGACAAGCGCATTGCCCGTTTAAGGAAGTATGTGTCTAAGTGACATGGTGGGCAATTTAGGAACTATTGATCAACCATGGTATCGGTCATACAAGAAATTAGATACGAGCGTCGAGTCATTAGGGAGAGTAAGGTCGTTAGGGTCTGCCCAAGTAAGCCCATGGCAGGCACGTGCTATTTTTGAATCTATAATGACTGGCTACAATAAATGATTTTCGAGGCTCAAGTTGCACAAATTAGATTATTGGGGAGAGCAAGGCTTTGATTGAAATAGATTAGAAGTAATTAATCTGGATTCAAATTTGTTTGCTTGCTTATTTCCTGTTTCTGTTTTGCTGGAGAATTTTCACTTTCCACCCCATGCCACAGAATGTTGCAGAGCATTGGCTGCTTTTTGAAAGTTTTTTTGTCTCTATTTGAGCACAAAATCAAGTTGGGGCTTGCCAAGACATTTGCGATCGTTGCAACCATCAGCCAAGCTGTGTGGGTAGCACAGCCACTTCTTGGGCAATAGAATTAAGACCTCACTGAATTCCACCTGAACAATTTTGGGTTGCTGTTCCTTGGCTTAGGTAAATACTGAATGTCTATCTGGCCAAGGTTCACTTGTCTGCTTTCAATTTTAATCTACTCTTTTGCTGGAAATAAGTTCATTTAGAGTTATTCAAGTAGCTTATTAAGCTATGTCGATCTATTTCGCGGGATACCCTTTTTGTTTTAAGAAATGGAAGCAGTGCAACAACAAAACCAGGTTAATTTATTTGGGGATTGTTTTTCCTTCTTTCTGTCTCTCAGTTCTTTAGACATATTCATCCATTCACTTTTCTTCTGAGCCTGCATTAGATTGTTTGTCCCAATAAATATGTGGACTATCATCAGGTGGTTGAACATCCTGTGTTTCAGGCTATGCGCTTGGTTTGGATATGACTGCAAGGGAGATCCAAGCTACTGCAAAGGTTTGAATTCCTTTACATCATATATTTTGAATACCAATGTCCATTTGTGTTATTTATTTTTGTTCTTCAATTATTACTGTTTGACCTGCATTGTCATTCTCAAGGATGACGATACCAACTTTTACCAATTCAAACTGACAGTCTGCAGGTCTGCCATGGACTGTTGCGAAGGGCCAAGACACATTCACTCCTATCAGCTCAGTTGTAAGAAGTTTTGGCAATGCCATCTGTTGGTTATCATTCTCTTTGTTTTTCCCCCAAAGTTAGACAGTGTTACATATCATTTTTGAGATTATTTGATGGTCATCTTTCCCTTTTTTTTTCTTGCAGTTACCACAGTCAATGGTGCCAGATCCCCATGACATAGAATTGTGGCTGAAGGTGATAATTTTTTCTTGTTGCCTGCTTGATGTTGGTCTTCACAATTGCAGCTAATCATGATCTGCTTCTCTGCAGGTTGATGGAGAACTTCGTCAAAAAGGCTCAACAAGAGATATGATATTTAAGATCCCATATTTAATTAGCCACATAAGTTCTATCATGACTCTTCTCCAGGGAGATGTTATTTTAACTGGTAAGATGATTCATGTTACTTCTTTGTTCAATTGATAAATAGTCTTCAGTGGAAGTTCTTTTTCTTTTTAGAGGTATTAAAAACACCCCCGAACTTGGCACGGATTATTGGTTTAGTCCTCGAACTATTGATAGGCTTAAAAACACCCCTATACTTGACGAACTAAGCTTAAATACACCCCTCCCATTCCATACACAAAAATGTGTCATTCATGCGCTACACGTGGATTTTTTTTAACTGATGTGGCTTATATATATAATTTTAAAAAATAAAAATAGAGGGATTTTGTTATTTCTTAAATTAAAAAAAATAAATTAACATAAAAGAAATTTAAAAAAGAGGGGTTTTGTCTCCAATCTCTTCCCGACCAAAAATATTCAGCGTGTCTCACCTCTCTTCCAACCAAAAACTTTCTCCAATCTCACAACATAACCCTTTGAAAACGTTGATTAAAGTATTGATAAGGATCTGCTTTTCTTTATTTTGTTAGGGTTTTGTTCGCGTTTTTCTTAAGGATTAAATTTTGATTTGAAAATTTTTTGAATCTTGTTTCGAGGTTAGTTTTAATGGAGGAGAAGTTAAATAGGAAGAAGAAGGGTATCATAGCAGTTGGTAATTAAAAACTGTAGGAACTTTTTTTTTTAAAAAAAAAGTCTGATGTGGCATTTTTGTAACTTTTCACACTCTTAAAGAGAGTGTAATCACTTGATGTGCCATGTGGCACGGGAGGGGTGTATTTAAGCTTAGTTCGTCAAGTATAGGGGTGTTTTAAGCCTATCAATAGTTCACGGATGAAACCAATAATCCGCGCCAAGTTCGGGGGTGTTTTTAATACTTTTTCTTTTTGAATTCGCATTGCAGTCTATTCTAATATTTAAGTCATTGAAACATTTGGAACTTTTAGGTCTGGAATGATAAACTGAGGTCATTAGGCTTCTTCTGCTGTGCGCTTGGATTTTTCTTGATAATGCGTGTGGTTTTGAGAAGAGGAGCGTGTTTTTGTTGGTCTGCTACATTATTGGATCTCTTTTGGCTTCTGTCCATTGGCAGTTCTTTAATAATTTACTTAAAGGCTCAATGCTTTTGTATCACTTGAGAAACAAAGGAAAATCATTCAGTTTACACTTATCTTTTTTTCTAAAAGAATGCTGCAAGCTGGTTCTGTTAATAATTAATTTGGTAACCCAACCCACTGTTTTCTGTATTTCTCTGAGCAACTAATTATGTTACTCATGGGAAGATCTGTTTCTAGATTTCAGCAAGTGTCTCACTTCACCTAGTTTGTTGGGAACATCAAAACGTTCTTGTTCGAGTAATACAACTCTTGTTACAGTTAGCTGATTCAATGTTTCGATTTGCTGATTTTCTGTAGGGACTCCCAAAGGAGTTGGTCCTGTTAAGGTTGGTCAAAAGATTGATGCTGGCATAACAGGTCTCCTAGATGTGCACTTTGATGTTGGAAGACGCCCAGGAGCGAAACAGCAGTGATTCACTATAAGTTATCTTTTTTGGTTTGTTGTATACTTAAACCACTTGTTAGTGGACAATTCTTGATTTTCCCTCCAAGATTACCCAGATATGTTGTACAATAATAAATCCACCAACTTGTATCTTTCAAATAAAATTACAAGTTGAAATAGATGCTTGATTTTTCTTCAGTGATATGCTTATCTGTACCCTTTTTAGGTGAAAAAAATCCTTCTGTGAATGCAATTAGAAATTTGGCACAAGGTATAAATTACTATTAAATTGTATTTGGTTCATTTTGACTATCGTTATTAGTATCCTGCTGCTATCTGTATAAGAGTATCTGATTTCAGCAGAGCTTAACCAACAATGTAGATTTCTGACTATTACTTCCCTCTCTCAAGTTTAGTGTCTTTGTTTAAGTGTTTATATTTGTGATCACTCAATATATACTCTCTTTCATTTTATACAGTTACTTAATGATATGGGAGATATTAGAAGAAAATAATAAATTTCTCTTAATTTGTTAAAATGGACAAGTAGAAATGGAAATTTGTTTTTAGTATAAAGGTCAAGTAAAATGAAACGGAGGGAGTGTACTGTTTCTTTCTACTCCTTCCTTCAAGTCTTGGCAGTGAAGAGAGAAATTCTGAATGGAAACTGGAAACCAACTTTGTAATTTATACAGCTGAGATGATACTATTTGGAAAAGGATACATGGCGTGGGTACAGGAATTTATTAAAGCATATGAAATGATTCTTGTACAACTCCATTTTCTGGTTTTATGTAGCTTAAGGAATATCAAAGTGCAGAAGTTTCAATCAGAGGAAGAAAATCCCTGGAAGAAGACATGGATGAGTTCGTTAACTTCATCAGGCTTTTCTTGTTGGAGAAAATGTGCTACCCCTTTCAAGATAACCACATCTTCTAGCAAAGGTACATTTTTCTTAAAGCCACCCCTGTGTATATAATCCTTGACTCCTACTAAATTATAAGACAGGTCCAAATCTCCCACTATGAACTTAACTGGTACTTCTATTTTCGCCCCCGTCCATGGTGCTGTCAGTTCCCAGCTTCTGCATTTCAAGAATACAACGAATCAATTATTAGGTGAGTAGCTAGTGGTAACTCGATCATAGATACTAAAGAAAGGAACTTACAGATCAAGTGCTCTGTAATAATTCAAACCGCCTGTGAAGCCAGTGTGCTCATATTTGGTAGCATAGTAATCAACATCCTCTTCAGTGAGCCAAGGGGGCAATATGACTGGACAGTCGTCAAATGGCTTTCCTTTAGGCAACTTAAATGGTTCAGGGTTTCGGATAGTCAGTATCTTCTCCAACACTGTCTTGGTTCCTATTTGAGCAAACTCTTCTTCTATTTTTCCCGGCTCCTTCACAATAATATTAGTATTAAAGGTTGATCAACTAGACCATCAATAGCCAAATCGAGTATTCAATTTAGATGGAGAGAAAAAGAAGAAGATGATATAAACCTGGAATCTTATAATGTAGTATTCATCTCCATAAATAGCGCGCAGAGCTACAGTGGGCCTTAAAATGGGGTTTCTTGGGATGTACACAACACTCATATTCACAAGGGCCTTGATCTTATTGGGTCTATACAAACACATATCCCAAGCAATCATAGCTCCCCAGTCATGTCCAACTAGAAACACCTTCTGGTCAGGGGCAACGATGTTAAGGAGTTCCACAAGGTCACCAACAACATGGAGGTTGGTGAACTTCGTGAAGTCACCTTTGGGTGCTCCCGTGGTATCTCCGAAACCTCGGAGGTCTGGGGCCACCACCCGGTAGCCGTGGGCCGCCATGAACAGCATTTGGTGGCGCCACGAGTACCATAGTTCCGGGAAGCCATGAAGGAATAGGACTATCGGGCCTTGGCCCATTTCAGCAATGTGCATGTTTATCCCATTCACTCTCAGTATCTTGTGTTCAACCTCCTCCATCTCACTCTTTCTGTCCCTCTACTTGAAAATTTATTTTTCTTTAGACGATCATTCTTTAGAGTCGAACTGCTTTAATTTATATAGTGTATAAGTTGGTGAAGTGGAGGAAAGACAAGATAAGAAAAGAGTTAGTATACATATACTTCCACAAGTAAGAGTTATTGGACTCTTGTTTTTTAACTCACGCAAGAGGTTCCTGCCTATTTTGCTCATATTGTTAGTAACGTGCCTTTACAAACTTGTTTTTAATTTTATGTTTTTTTTCTTATAAGAAATCTTCATTTTTACACATAAGCGACCTGAAAAGATTATTTTCTTCTATTTAATTTGTAAGTAGCCTGAAGAGATTAGCACATTAATGTTGTTCTTTGTAAATGATGTCTTTCCACCTTTTGTTCTACTAAGAAATTAAGAAGATACTAGTTTGTGTTTTTTCTCCTCTTGGCTTTTCTATGTGAGTCATATATACTCATGTCCGTATTACTTAAAAGGAATAATTAGTTAAGTTTCCTTTTTCTTTGTGCCTTAATTTATGCATGATTTTCTTCAAAAAGCACAGGAAACTCACTGCTTAATATATTCTCAAGAATTAGAAGAAAAGAATCATTATTAGTTGCAAGAAGAGTGCAAGAAACTCCCAACTCCAATTAAGAACAACAAACCAAAGTTCATATCCTGGTTAATCAATCACCATTATTTGCACACTAAAAAAAACAAATTAATACTAGTACATGAGTTGTTGCAGTGGAAAAAGAATAAAGGGAAATTAATTAAGTGATTTAGAGAATAGCACAGATGTTGGAGTGATTTTTAGAGGATGAAATTTTGTTAATGTAGTTGTAAATCTGTTCATTAATTTCGTTTGGCTTTTCTTGGTGTATAAAATGCCCAACACCTTGTAATACCACAACTTCCTCCAAGAGTGGCACCAGTTTCTTGAAACCTCCTTTGTGTAAATAATCCTTTACACCAGGAGCATTGTAAGTAATGTCAAGGTCACCTACAATGAACTTCACTGGTACTTGTATTTTAGCTCCTGTCCATGCTGCTGTAACCTCCCAATTTCTGCATTATTAACAATCCAAATATGAATCTTCTAGACTTTTTCGTGTGCTTTAACTATTGCTCGATAAAATAAAAGTTCAATTAACTAAGGAAGTATATATGGTGTTACCGGTCTATTGATCGATAATAGTTCAATGCACCAGTGAAGCCAATTTGTTGATACTTGTTAGCATAGAAATCAATATCTTCATCAGATAACCAAGAAGGCAACTCATCAGTAGAAGTAGTATCTTCAAATGGTTTGCCTTTCTTTAAGTAAAGTGGACCTGGGGTTCTATATGTTAGGAATTTCTTCACAACATTTTTGGTACCCAGCTCCTCAAATTCACCTTCTATTACTCCAGGTTCCTAACAATATATAATCAAACAAACAACCTGTTAATTAATCAATTAATTAATTTACTGTATTTTTAAAAAGGGAAAACTACGTAGCTAAGCAAACTTATACTACTTAATTATCTACCATAGCTATAGTTTGCATTAATTACAATTCGAAACTAACTTTAAGGTATAATTTCCTTCTCTCTCTCGCCTCTCTCCTCTCTTCCTCTCTCTCTCGCGCCTCTCCCCCATTTCTCTGGAGTTCTCGCTTGCCACTCTCCTCTCCCTGCCCAGTCTCTCTCTCTCTCTTCTCTTCTGCCAATCTCTCTCTCACTTTATACAAACACAAATGTATAATTTGTGTTTGTATAAAGCGAGAGAGACGGGATATACAAATACATATACATATCTCTCCGCCCTATACACTTATAATTATACATATACAAATCTTCCCCTGCCCAGTTCTCTTTTGTCTCTCTCTCTCGCTTTATACAACACAAATTATAGTTTGTGTTTGTATAAAGCGAGAAAGATTAGATCTTGCCCTGCCCAGTTCTCTCTCTCGCTTTATACAAACACAAATGTATAATTTGTGTTTGTATAAAGCGAGAGAGATTGGATATTGCCCTGCCCAGTTCTCTTTTGTCTATCTCTCTCTCTCGCTTTATACAAACACAAATGTATAATTTGTGTTTGTATAAAGCGAGAGAGATTGGATATACAATACAAATATTTTAACTCGATTCAATTATATACGAATTCAAATTATATATAGATATACAAATACAATAATACTTGATACATATACATATATACAATTATTTTGACATATATACATATGTATAATTCGACATATATACATATACAATTCGCCTCTCTCCACTCTTTGCCCTCTCTCGCTCGCCTCTCTCCACTCTCTCCCAGTCTCACTTGCCTCTCTTCTCCCTCTCCCAGTCTCGCTCACCAGATATACAAATACATATGTATATCAGTTACATTTATACATTAATTTGACAGTTATACATATACAATTCGCCTCTCTCCACTCTCTGCCCTCTCTCGCTCGCCTCTCTCCTCTCTCTCCCAGTCTCGCTCACCACCGTCCTCCTTATAACATGTAGCTATGAATTGTAATTATCAAACTATAGCTATGGAGCATAATTAAAATATTTTGAGTGGCTATATGTGAAAGTTCCTCTTTTAAAAATGAATGTTTTTGGAAAAAGATTTCATACTCTATTAGTTTTATCTAAAAAGTAGTAAAGATCGTTTCAATAAAGCAAAAGCTTCAAGTATAAATATTCATTGTCTTTTACAAACTACAGTTCCCTTAATATTATTTTTTTCATTGCTACACTAGAGGTATATTCCATTTAATTAGTATAACGTTCTTTATTTCAATTTATATGACATTTTCTCTTTTCAAGAAATTATTGATTAATTTTCTTATAAGCTAAATTTAGATCAACTTAACATTTTTAGAATTAAAATTTAGATATTAAATAATTGTATACGCATAAAGTTTTATAAGTTACAATGCTTTTTATGTCATTATGATTAAAATATACATTTTAAATTATTGATCAAAGTTTATCTAATTTGAATCTCGAAAAATGAAAAATGTTATATAAATTAGCAGAGAGTAGATTTATCTTCTTTTCTTTGACATACAAAAATAAAACTTGACTTTCTTTTCATCCTATTTTCTGTCATATGGAGTAATCTAAGTGGATTCAAATACGTGAAACTGTGTTCAAACAGTAATAAAAGAAAATTTGTTTTCATATTCTACTAATTAGTTATTAATTAATCTAAAAAGTAGTAGACGTTTTGAATAAAGCAAAAGCTTAAAGTACAAATGTTCCCTCAGATTTTTCACTGCAACACTCTAGGTATAAACCATCAAGCTAGCAGTAGTATTTATCAACTTTTCTTTGTAATAAACAAATAATTTTTCCTCCAATTAATGCCCCCCCTCCCCACCCCACCCCCCTTCCAATTTTCCTCAAACAGCTCGTAAAATATGGATCAAATTGTAATAACAACTTAATAATCGAAACAAAAATACACGTAGATTCAACATATAGTTAACAAAAATATCAATTGCACAATCAGTACAGAGTAATATATATTCTAATTCAACTTTAAAACTTATTGACATACTTACTAGTAATATAATTAGTACCTTTATTATCTTTCTTTATCAATCTAACTTTTTTGGGATCAAATAATTAAATGATCTCTTGCTAGTGAAGATACATTAACACAATCGGAATTCTTTGAAATAAATTAATAAATCTTACTATGACAAATCTGTTCGATTGATAACTAATTTAAATTGAGCACGAACAGATCTATCTATCGATAACTTTAATTTTTTTGGCTCCTCGTTCAATCAAGATGAGTGTTACTCGCAATATAATATAAGATCCAATATCGGTACACAATAATTGAAATGAATCAAGATGAAATGAAAGATCGCACCTGGAATCTAACAACATAGTAGTCATCTCCATAAACCTTACGCAAAGTCTCAAGTGGTTTCTTCACAGGGTTCCTTGGATTAAATGCCACACTCAAGCATACAAATGCCTTAACCTTATCGGGTCTATACAAACACAAAGCCCATGAAACAACAGCACCCCAATCATGTCCCACAACAAACACCTTCTCCTCTTGTGGTGCAATATTATTCAACAGCTCTACTAAGTCACCAACAATATCTAGGGTTGTGAACTTGCTAGGATCATCATAAGGTGCACCCGTGGTGTCTCCGTAGCCGCGTAAATCCGGAGCCACCGCCCGGTAACCGTGTTTAGCCATAAATGACATTTGGTGCCTCCATGAGTACCAACACTCTGGGAAGCCATGAATGAAGAGGACTATAGGGCCTTCACCTGTTTCAACAAAATGCATGTTTATTCCATTAACAGCTACTGTTTTGTGCTCTACTTGACCCTCCATTTAACTTTCTTAAAGAAAATGTTTGTTTTAGTGTGAAGAAGAGGAAGAAGGAAGAGGTTTATGTGGATTGCTTTGTGATTGTCATAATATATATTGCCTATAAGGGCTATTTTGGGACTCCGTTTTATTACGAGTCGTTTGGTGTGAGGTATAAGGTATAATAATCTCAGAGATAAAATGAACGACTATTTTATCCTGCATTTGGTTGAAGGTATTAGACAGTCATGAAATATTTGTCTCACCATTTATACCTTAGTGATGTGATAAATTATCACATATACATGATGGAATAACATATCTTTGGATAACTTGTTTCCAACCAAATCATGTGTAATTAAGAGCATGTTTGACTTTGTTGCTAAAAATTATTTATTTTTAGAAGTACTTCTTTTAAAATAACTTTTCAGAAAAATGATTTTTTAAAAAAAAACAATTTGTGTTTGATTAATTCATTTGAAAATTGTTTTTGATAAGCAGATTGTGTTTGACTAATCTTTTTAAAAAAAAGTTCTTTTGAGAGTCTAATTATGAAAAAGGACAAGTAATTACTTTAAATATCTATTATAAATTTTTAATTAAATTTTATTTTTATTAAATTAAAATGTACATATCTAAATTTTTAATCAAAGTTATACATAGATAAATAAAAAATAAATTAAAAATTGATATCATATTAACATTATGATTTAAATATAATTTTAAATATCAAGCAAAATAAATTTAAGAATTATTCCACAAATTAAATCACTACATACGAGAAAATCACCACATAAATAAATAAACATAAGGAATATAATGATAAATGTGTATATATGGCAGATATATTTTATTCTTGAAAAAATAGTTTTCTGCTTCTACTTTTTTAAAAAGCATAAACTTTTAGCTTCTTCCCCACAACACAAAAATTGTTTTTGTTTTCATTTAAAATGAAAAGGTTGAAAATACCAATTCCGGATCAGCCGCCCGGGTTACTTCTCTTTTTTCTAATTTCATATACTTTATTTTCTTATACTGAAAATTAATATTAGGAGAAAAGTTAAAAATAATATAATTGTGTTATCTATTTAAATACGTAAAGAAATAATTTATATAAATTTAAAAAATTTAATCAATTTTAAGGTCTTAAATATAATAAAATAAATATATGATTTCTCCAACAATTTGATGTAACATGACAATAATATAACTTTACAAAATGCTCATAAAATAGAAACAATAATAACTAACATGAAAAGAACTATACAAGTGCAACATAGAGAAATTAAGAGGAATAGAGTTCTTACTTTAGCTTTTGACGTTTTGTATAATGTGAAATTGTGAACTTAAAGTCACTATGAAGTGTAAATTGAAAGTTAAAAAGCAAATATAGTAAACAGTAAGATAGTAATATTAATATTTAATATTTATATAGGGTGAAATATAAATTATTACAGTCTTAATGGGTTATCAGTTTACCCAATAACCTAATATTAAAAAGGGAAAATTACGCGAAATAGCAAACATCTGGAGTATATTATGTTATATAGTTATAGTTTCGATTATTTTTAATTCGTGGCTATAGTTTCGCGAAATTTTGCTATTCGGTTTCCTAATTGTATAAATCCAGAATTTGTATATATTTACCTTAACTATTTGCATACGATTTATGAAAATTTCATAATAAATTATCCTGTTTGTATATTGGCAAGCGAAATATACAAACGAAATTCTGAAAAATTCCTAAATGTATAAATATAGAATTTGTATATACTTATCCTGCTTGTATATTAGCAAGCGAAATATACAAAGCGCAACCTCCATTTGTATATACGTACCTTGTTTGTATATTTGCAAGTGAAATATACAAACGGGCAAGCGAAATGTACAAACCGCATCCTCCTTACCAAATGGAACAATAGCTATGGAGCGCAATTACCGAAACTATAACTATAGAGCCTTATTATGTCTATTATCTTTGCTATTTCTGAAAATTTCTCAAGTAAAAAATCAAAACAGAACCGATAATCCGATAATCTTTTTATAAAACCATTAAAAACTCGTTAACCCAATAGCCCAATAACAATAAATCAATAATATATTTTTTAATTCGATTTATCGATCGATTTAATTTTTGCACATCCCTAAGTCTAATTGTGTTTAATCATAAATACAAATTAAAATTATTTTTAATTTTTTATGAGTAATTTAAAAAAAATAAAACACCTTTTTATAATTTTTCAATTTTTTGAAAATTCTAAAATTCAACTTTTAAGTTGATATTCAGAAAATTTATAGTCAACCTTTTTCATCGGAGGAGTTCAATTCCCCAAAAAAATAAAAATAAAAAGTTCCAAAGACATTGTTTTTCTGCTTTTGCATGCGTAGAGAAAGATGTCACTACTCTCTAGGTTGCATTATGATTATTAAATTGAAAAGCAACCTAATTTCATAACTCATCATACTCTTTTTTTTGTTCTTATTTAATTAAGTAAAAAAGTATTATGAGCTTGTTCTCATATTTTTACCTGCTTTGATTGTATTTTACGTATGATGCTCCTTTTTGTCTACCTAATGTTAGTTCACATAAATATTCTTTTATGAGTATGAGGAGAGTACTTTAGGATAAAGTTGGAAAAATAAAGATGCAGCCATATTGTTTAATTTATTCGACTCGTGGAACTTTACAACTAATAAAGATCTTCAATATCTGCCATGCATAAACATCCATTTAGAATTGAGAAAAGGGTCAAAATAAAGATCTCCGGTATCCGCTTTCATAACGTTTTGCTGAATATATAACCTATAAATATTTTTAGAATAATATTTTTTTGCTTATCAAACACTAGAAAATAAGTAAGAAATCCACTAATTTTCCAAAAAAATATTCTTTAAAAAATCATTTTCTGTAGAAAATATTTTCCTTCATATCAAACACACCCCAAATTTAGTTACTTCAACTTTGTAAGTAGTAGTTTTCGTTTCTTTGTTAAGTTTCTACTAATTTTATTTAAGTCCTTGATTGTAATTGATGTTAATCATGTGTCTGGCCTACGAGATTAAGTTAATGGAATTGGAGCTAGAGAATTGTTGCTGCAACGACGGAAATTTGTTGTTGGAATATCATCACACCAAAAATATCTTTAGCTGCAATTAATTAACGGTAATAGTTTAGTTATTACTAAATATATATTTTTAACGGCAATAGCTTAATTACCACTAAATATGTATTTTTAGCGGTAATTAACACTCTTTGTAAATATTCCTAAAATCTATAGCGACATTAAATTCAATGATAATTAACTAGTGCCTATAAAAGCTTTACCACTTTTTATTAATATGTGTATTTATTACCGTCAAAAGTTATTTTTGTTATAGTATAGAGGAATGTGGGCACAAAGAACATTTGTTAAAATTAACCTTCAGTTAGGAAGAGATTAAAAGTGCATTAATTTTATAAATATTAAAACTATTATTGCTCCATGTGAAAGAACATACATAACTTTGAATCTAAATTCAAAGATGAGGAATGACTTTGGGCCTTTTCTCATTTAGAAAACTTACAGATATGGCAAATGCATTTAAAGAAATAACACTATATGCGTGTAGTTTATATAATTACATTTTATGGGTATATTTTAGTTTGTTATTAAGATATTTTTTTTGTATATAACGTGTTTCTTGACTCAGTAATATACAAATTGTATTTTATGAATTAATGAGCATTAAATGCGATAACTGATGATACACAGTCTCATAAATCAAGGGAATTGTGTCAATTAAATACTTCTTGTTCCAAGAAAAAAAGTTATATTTCCATAGAAACTCCATATGAAAATCAGATTTTTCCTCCCACCCACTACTAAACCATAGGATTAAGCAAACTATTGTATATTGAAGTGCAGATAATGTTTTAGTTCGTTTAAAATTCATGGTTTTTCCTCTTTTCTTTTTTAAGTGGTTGTAGTTCGATGAAATCAAAGATACGATTTGTATATTTGAAATGTACATGATTCGACAAGAAGATTGTTCTTCTTTAATTTTCTAAATTTTGTTTTAACTGTAATTTGTATATTAGTCAAACAGTTTATATATTGTAAGGTTGATAGAAGTTTGGTACAAGATTTTTGAGTATGTGGGGAACGTTTGTATATAAAACTGAAATGCACGATTCGTATATTTCAAGTGTGTATGATTCGACAAAAAGATTGGTCTTATTTAATTGTCCACATTTTGTTTTAAGTGTAGTCTTTATATTCGTCAAAAAAAGTTTGTATATTGTGCAGTTGATAAAATTTGTGTACAATTTTTTTGAGTTTTAATTGTGTAAAAACTTGTATGTGAATTGTATATATAAATACTATATGTATATTGGGAACGTTTGTATATAAATTGAGGAACGTGTATGTATATACATTCTGTGTAGACTTTATAATAGTCAAAACAAGTTTGTATATAGTACAATTCTGTATTATTTGTATAATTTTGTTTATATTGTGTATAAATTCTAGAAATAATTGCAATGAATAATATATAGAATTGTTATATACAAATCTGCAAATTTGTGTACAAATAAGGATAGTATTTAAAGAACAAACATCTTTTCTTGAGTTTTATACAATAATTGCGACACAGATTGGAGTTGACGTGAATAAGAAAGCATTGAAGATTGAGTACAAAGTTGAAGAGCAGAAAATATAGATATAATTCATACAACCTTGTGATACTACATGCAATTTTGTATATAGTAACTAAATATACAAAACTCTGTATACATATATGTCAATCAATTTGTATATATCAAATAAAATGTACGAATAAAATACTTATATATGCTAATATACATATACTACATGCAATTTTGTTTATAGTAACTAAATATACAAAACTATGTATACATATATGTCAATCAATTTGTATATATCAAATAAAATGTACGAATAAAATACTTATATATGCTAATATACATATACTACATGCAATTTTGTTTATAGTAACTAAATATACAAAACTCTGTATACATATATGTCAATCAATTTGTATATATCAAATAAAATATACAAACGGCAGCATAGAATTGAGAATTAAGCATAAAGTATACATAGTCATTTTTTCTCTTCGATCTCAATTCTTCAATAGATTTTTACTCTAGAACAAGTTTAGAAGATGGGGTTGAATTGTCCATCTTGCTTTGAAATCTAATGGTCCTATAGCTAATGGAGGAATTTTGAAAAAAAAATTATACAAAAATTAATAAGCATAATACCTATACAACTGATGAAACCCAGAAAAAAAAAATCTTACCCATGAATTAGGCGGTTCACGAAAATTGAAAAAAGAATTGGAGGGAGAAGATGAAATTTTCCCAATTAAAATTTTAAATTGAAAGATGAAGAGTGATTTTAGGAGATATAATTCATACAAGGAAGTTGAAGAAATAATTATGGCGAAATTAATGGTTTGAATTCATGAGAGAGAAAGTTGAATTGTATATAATGATATATATAAGGAAGAGTTGATTCGTGTGGGTCCATTGTTAATGGTAAAAAAAATTAAAACTGTATTTATTAAATATAAATAAATTAAAGTGTACCCTTAATGACTAATAAACTAGTAAGGTTTGTCATTCTAAGTTATTTTTCCTTTTATTTTTATAGTTTGTCTATCTGTATGACACTTTATGGAAATCAGCCATTAGCATTTGTTCAAATTCCTCAACATCGATTCCTTTCTTCTCTTAGAAGGAACAATATCCGTTGATGGAATAATTAAATATTAGATTTCTCGATTATTGATAAATTATGATTTTGATCTTTATAATATTTTACTAGACATAGTTAACTTTAAATAGTTAAAAATATGTGATTTTGATTTTGTTATCACTATGTTAGTGAAGGTTTCATTCCCCAATTTCCATTTTCCTACCTCCACTCCCATTATTTTTTATTTAAAAAAAAGTAAATATATTTAGATTATTTTCATTATTCTTAAATATGAAGTAATGATTCAAATCTAACATGCAAGGTTATTCAAATAGTTTAACAGGTAATAATTCATTGAATTTTATGACAATTCACGAAAAAAGGATCAAAGATGCACATTTCAATTAATACATATATATTAGTACCAAATACAAAGACTGAAAATAGATTTTGTTGAAGTACAGAGGCTAAAAGCACGAATTTAAATTATTTTTTTTAAAAAAAGTAATCTTTATGAATTATAGTTTCACATTCAAGAATATTCAAATAGGCTACTTGATACATATGAGGAACTAGTGAATTTGACTGCGCCTTGCGCGGTGTGAGTACTCATTTTATAAATTCATTATTAATTTAAAAATTGATTTACTTTTATAGTTTATTATTAGCTATAAAATGCTGATTGTTTTGAAAATTCTTCAAATGTTTTATATATATATATATATATAGTTTTCATATAAAGTGTGACTTGCTACAATATTAAAATTCTATTTGATTGGTGAAAGAAAAAAACTATAAGTAAATAGATGAGTCAAAGATATTAAAATACTTGTGAATGATAGTGATTTATCGAGCAAGAACTCATATATTAAAACTTTTTAAAATTCTTAACAGCGTGCTTTTTAAGTTTGTTATTATTCTCTCTCAGATAGTATAGTTATAGTATAACACAAAAAAAAAGATGAAAAATAAAACCTAGATTAATAAAATTTGCTAATTAATCAATTAAGAATAAAAGCTATAGAGATGAAGATGAATCTTTAAAATAAAAAAAATTAATAAAATTGCCGGGCAAAGAAAGGTTTCACAATTCACATCACTCTTCTTTTGTGTAATTTAATTATATATTAGATTATTTTGAGATGAAATGATACCCACATTTTCTAAGGATGTCATTTGTTTCTGGAACACATACAAAATCAACCAAAATCAATATGAAATTAATATAATTATTTCTAAAATTATAATAGGAAATTTAACCTAGAAAATAGAATTATTGTATTTCAATTCACATTATAACTACGTACAAACTTGCAACTAATTAACTAAAAAAGTAACAAAATTTGATCTATAGCTAATGCTAACGTATTCTTCAAGCCTTATTTCCATTACATTGTTAACGTACAAACTTGCACCAAATTAATTTTTAAAAAAAGTAACAAAATTCGATATATAGCTAATAATAACGTATTCTGCTTGTAAAAATTATCAAAATTCAATATGAAATTAATACAATTATTTCTAGAACTTATGTTAGAACATTTACCCCATAGAAGATAAAATTATTACATTTAAATCTACATTATAAAACCTGCAACAAATAATAAAAGAAATAAATTTAATATATTTGTAATGATGACTATTTTCCTAGCTTGAATTTGGACATTTACTTCTCACAAGTAAGGCCATATGCCATTCTTCTTTATTTCCTAATAACAAAAATTCTTCACAAGAATGCCATATTAATAATTGTGGCAACTGGAGGAAAAAAGGGAATAAGAAAGAACTTTTTTTTTTTGGAAAAAGAGTTTCAAGTGAAGGAGTAAACTAATATCTATAATGAAGATTTTGAGAAGAAAACTATTGAATGAAAAAGGAAGAATGTTATGAAGTGGAAATGATTTTCATTAGTATTTATAGTGATCAAAAATATTAATAAGAACATATAAAAAACATGAACGGATTTGAGTGTAATTATAAATAAATGAGTATTAAATGCATTAATTGTGCCTAATTGAATGATAAATTCTTTTTAATAATAATCAATAATACTATTTAACCCTTTTCCATTCCTCTTTTACGTTATATTTTTGTTATTCCCTATTATCTCATTATTATTGTTATCTATTTATTTTTCATAAATCCTTCAAGGTTAATAAAGGAATGCCACAACGTGGGCTGCAATGAGGTGCAGTCATATTCAATTAGGCTTTTACTGCAATCTTATGTTTAATTGGGTTTTATGAAGTTTTTATTATTAGTCTTTTAATTAATAGCAAAAATGAACTTAAAATACAATTAAAAATCAGGAAAATGTCAAAAAAAAAAATGAGAAATAAGATAAATCCAAATGTTGGTCATAGAAAGGTGTCACATCACCTTTTCTATATGCAGTTTTATATTATATATAGATTGACATATGTACAACTGTTACGTACAATTGGCAACTTATAGCCCAATATTAATTAGCAATTAATAGACAAATAAAAAGCTGGCACATATTAGCCCAAAAGTAATATATCAACATTTTAAAATTATTTTTTAAAATAATAAAAGATTTTTAGTATCATCTCTCTTCTAACTTCCAGCCATTTCTCCTTAAAACTAGCAAAAGATTATTTAGAATTATCTCTCTCCTTTCAAATAATTATTTTTAAAAATAATAAAAGATATTTAATATCATCTCTCTTCTAACTTCCAACCATTTCTACTTAAAACTAGCAAACTATTATTTTGAATTATCTCTCCTTAAAATTAGCAAAAAATATTTGATATCTACCTTTTAACCAACGTAACATTATTCATAAGAATAGTAATTGTCTTTATATTCCTTTAAATTAGGAATGTTATTTTACGGATACATGAAACAATTTAATTTTTTTTAATGTATACACTAATTAAATTGCAATTTATTTTTGTATACATTTATTTAACACATTGATTTAGTTGATGTATAATTATTTTACTTGATTTAAAATTTATTGTATACATTGATTTGACATGGCAAATACAGTCTGTATACATTACTTATAGTGCACATCTTTTGTTACTTCCGTCAAATTATTTTGATACATACAATTAGATTTGTATACATACTGTTTACTGCGTATACATAATATCCTATTCCGTATACATTCAATTTAAATATGTATCAATTTATACGAATTTATATTTCAGGTGGCAATATCATATTCAAAATATGTTCTCCGTTATCAATTTGTATACCCATAACATTCTGCGCCATCACTTAAGAGATCCTCGATTGTAGTGACAATAAATTTTGCACAAATTATTTTTTTCGGATCGTTGGTAGTAAAATCTTCAAAATTGGAATCATTATTCCGATTGTTGACAGGATTCTTAGAATAATCTCTCTTACTCATTAGATTTAGAACAAAAATCGCACAAAAATAAAATAAGTTACTCCGAATGAAAGATATATAATCTCCAAATTCTAGATTTTTTGGAGAAAAACACGCCGAATGAATATTCAATTTATTTGTGGGATTCAATTTTCCCAATAAGAGAAAATTACTGTGTAATGGATATCTAATGGAAGAATTCTTTTAGAAAAAAAAAAAGATACAGTAGAAGAATTGTGGGATTCAATTTCCCCAATAAGAGAGAATTATGGTGTAATGGGTATCTAATAGAAGAGATTTTTTAGGAAAAAAGATGAAAGAAAGATAGATATAGAAAAACAAGGAACGATAAAGTAATATTTTTTTCTTTTCAAAAAATAAAAGGACGTGTCTAGGGAATAGAGAGAGAATAAAAAAATTACTTTTCAAGAAAAAGAAAGTGGCTATTGAATGCCAAATAAATATTTAAAATATCTTTTTTTGCCAAAAAATTAAAAATGGACTATTTATTGCCAATTAAATTTAGAAAAAATCACCCCACATATATATATTTAAGGGTTAATATTACAACCTTTATATGTACTTTGTTTTAATTACTACTTATAAAGTTTTAATTACAAATATTAACATATCAGTTTTAATTTATAAATTAATTAATTATATTTTCTTAATTAATTTATATAATATTAATAGGTGAGAGAAAGAGAAAATTATGAGAGAAAATAAGTTCATAATTATCAATTATACATTTCGAGGTATTTACCTTATCAGGCCACACCCCACCCCCACTCCCACGTATCTATGTTCTCTTTCCATCTACGTCGATTTTTCTTTCTCTTCCAACTTCTCCATTATTCTTCTTCTCCATCCAAACGAAAACTACCGCATATATTGACAAGCCTCAAGCTGATCCTCTCAAAGTTGAATTTATCAATGATGTACCTCAACAAGATCTAAGATCAAAGTATGTATTCCTATATTATTATAATTTGTTCATAATAACTAATTCACTTTCTTTCTCAAAATGATTTTTCTTCTATGTTTTTTCAGTGATTGTGACATGTACACATGTCTATTTGCTGAAAAATGATTTTTCTTTAATGTTTTTCAGTGATTGTGACATGTACACATGTCTATTTGCTCAATATATTAGTAATAGAGTTTTTGATATGGGTCACATTGATATTGATGGTGACAATTTCAACTCCTTCAAATAGAAAATTTCAACTCCTTCAAATCGAAAGGGACAAAAAAAGAAAGAGAAAATAGTGGAACCTCCATTCTCTGAGTATTCAGAATTCGACTCAGATTTTGTATGTCAAAAACAAATTAAAAAATCAAAGAATGTGGACGGGGCCAGTCTTCAAAACCATCAAAAGAAGAGCAACATTGAAAGATGATTCGAAAATCTCCAAGTCTAACAAGTGCAAAACTGTTGTGAATTTGTAATATGTAAGGGTTGGCAGTGGTATCTTTTGATATTGAGTATACTGAGATTTACTAGTAACTTGTATTTTTTAGTGGCACATAATTTATATGAAATTGGTATGATATAGTTTACGTTATGTATTAAATTGGCATGAAGTTAATATAAATTGGGTATGAATTTTCTCACAGTTTTATTAATGTGTTTCTGACTAAAGTTGGTGAAATGATTGTGACAAACACATGTTTTGATTTATTTTGTCTGTTAAGCTAATGAATTATAATTTCAGAACATTTATTATGTGTACTACTTAATCCTTTATGTATTCATTCTTTTTCAAATATATAGTGAAAAACTGATTAAGTAATGCTGGTATGCAATTGGTATCGACTGAAAAAATCAAGTTAAATTTAAATATGAAAATGGTATCCATTTGGTATGCAACTGAAGTCCCACGGAAAAAATAGAAAAAATAAGATGTAATTGAGATTTCAACAAAATTAGCCAACCTAAAACTAGTTAATGTTGTATCCAATTGATATCCATTTGGAAAACTCAAGTGTAACAATGTGAACAATTGTTGTATGCTATGTTTATGAGGTATATTTGTTTTTGCTTCATTTTTTTGACAACAATATATAATACGCATTGTTTTACATTGTCAGATTTATTCTTTCCAGATTTATACCAGATGGATAACAACTTCATACTTTTTTTATTTTTAGTCTTTGTTTTAAATTTTGAAGTTGGATACCAAGTATATACAAATTGGATACCAATTTAGTGTCTGTCTTAATTTTCAATTTTGGAGATCAATTGGATACAAAGTAAGCCAACCTAAAACTATTTAATGTAATTTCCAATTGGTGTCCATTTGACTTCCAATTGATATCCCATTGGAAAAATAGAAACATCAAGATGCAATTGATATTTGCACCAAATTAGCCAATCTAAAATTAATTATTGTTGTATCCAATTGGTATGCATTTGGTATCCCACTAGAAAAATAGAAAAAGCAAGATGTATTTGAGATTTCAACAAAATTAGTCAACCTAAAACTAGTTAGTGTTGTATCCAATTGATATCCATTTGAAAAACTTAAGTATAACAATGTATACAATTATTGTATACTATGTTTATGAGGTGTTTTTCAAAACTAAAAATATAATATAAATCTGGCTAATGCTAACATTCAATTTGTATACACTTGGTATCCAACTTGAAAATCATTGTGTCGGTATTACAGGATAAAAAAGTACAAATACATATGTTATATCATTATACAAATTTCATACCATTTTTATGCACACTTTTTATACCTATTTCATGTCAAAAGTCATTATTGATTCATACCTGATTCATGCCAAAAGAATATCAAAATTATATCATTTCTAACTAGTAATTGTCATTTATTAAATAAATAGTATAACAAATGTATTCCATTATTATGCCCAAATGCATACCAATATAATGCCAAAAAAAAGTTCAATCATATCAGAATCGTACCAAAAACATTATCAATTTCCATACTTGTTTGATATAACTAGTATACCAATTTCAAACAAATTTTATGTAATTTTTAAAACCAGAAACATACCAAAAAATGAAAAATGGTTCATACAAAGAATGAACAAATTTAATATTCATACCAAAAACTAACAGTATACATAAAAAAAACGTCATAATTAAAACTATTATACAAAATCTATATATACTCAGTATATATAAAAAAATCTAAAATTATATTTTTTGTTCCAGTATCACTGTTTCATATAAATTTTTTTTTATGTTTTGTTGGTATACAATTAGAAACTATTCATTCACAAATTTATTGCATTTTCACTGAAAAGAAAATATTTACACATTATTATTTATATAGTCAATACAAAAAATTTTTTGGAAAAAACACTAACCTGAAGGATCCCATCTACCACCATGCTTTATTAATGCTGATAAGAAATCGTCCATTACAAGAAAATGACGATTATTGAATAAAAAAAAATTCAAATTAGACGAGAGTGACGACTAACCTGAGAGAATATTGAGAAGAGAGAGAAACTGACGAAAAAAATTGAAAAGAAATCTGTTTGAACGAAAATTAATAAGTGAGAGAAAATGTCAATAACTGTCTTGAGCTGAACAATGAAAACAAATATTCTTTTTGTTATGTCTCTCCTATTTTTATGCCTCCAATTAATTATCATTAATATTTTCAAATTATTTTTTACTTAAAATTCTGCTTTTAATTTATTTATTTTTCAAACTAATTGTTTTTTACTGTTTTTTTAAATCTTTTTTTTAATTTAGTAAAATGTTATAACCTGTAATTGTTTATTGTTATAATTTGAAAGATAAAGAATAATGTCATAACTTATAATTATTAGTCCTATAAATATCAATTATAAAATTTTCACTGAAATTTATGAGTTGCTATGCCATGTCATTTTTTCATGGGAAACTTACATAAATATACTATATTAAGAAAATATTTACCATTTATAGCAATAACATTTTTTTTTCACTTAAACACTTTTAATACATTTATAATACAGTTTTAATACATATTACAGAGAACAATTTATAAAACACATATAATACAATTATCACACATTTTAATACATTTATAATACAATGTGTCAATTTCTTACCAAACAAGCATAACATATTTTAAAACAGTTATAATACATATATATTGCATACATAATTCACTTTTAATACATATTGCAGATTTATCATAGTATTGTTATATATTGCTATAAATGATAATAAATAAAAAGTATCGCTAAAATCAGTAATTATTTATTAAAAGGTACTTATTCAAGTAATTTTTCCTTTTTTCATTGAACCCATTCAAGAATCCCAAAAGCCCAAAGCTTTATCAGCCCAAATAACAAAAACCCCAACCTGGGAAAATTGTGGCAAGTTCAGCAGCGACAAAAGCTTTAGAAACACTCTAAGAAGGAGGTTGAAAAACAATATGCAATAGAAGTCAAGAAATGAACAAAAATAGTTGAGAGATGATGAAGAAGAAGGGGTGAATTTATAATCAGGCTTTTAAGAATCAATTGAAATATATTTTTCAAAAACATGTCAACAAAATTTAAAAAAATCACGTGGACGAAAATTCAAGACCCAGACGCACTTGAGTGTGTCTGTATACACATATTTGGTTTAGACAACATTGAGGTGTGTTTCTTAAACTTATGAGTGATAGTTTAAGTGTGTTTCTCACACTCCCAGTAAGTTAGGTTTGAAACCACTCCCTCTGTCCCATATTAACTGATTACCTTTCTAAAAATATTTGTCCCAAAATACTTGATTACTTACTAAATCAAGATAAAATTAATTAATTTTTTCCCATTTTACCCCTATAATTAATATCATCATCATACTTAAAGTTTCTAGAATTTATCTTTCCAAAGAGTTCATTAAATATTTAATTACTCCTTTGTACTCTTACTCTCACCCACTTTGGAGTACTTCTAATTGTTTCACCATGTATTGATATTGAAATAAATGTGCATAAGTTCCAATGATACCTTTTTATGCCTTATGTCATCATAAATTATCTTAATATCCATCAATATAGATAAAGGGAAAATTAGTCAAATTGATCATCTTATTTATGATTTCTTAAGTACCGTGTAAAATAGAAAGTGATAAGTTATTATGGGACGGAGGGAGTAAAAAAAAGAGGATAGTTTAAGTATGTTTTTGACACTTAACTTTATATATAATGATACACGTGATTATAAAATGACTTATACATAAGATACACAAATATATATCACTTGTATTTCGTGTATATATCAAATATCTATACAGTGATACATGTGACACACAACGATTTACATTTGTTATACACTTGACAGACAATCATTTTCCTGCCATCACCAAAAAGAAGAAGAATTAGATCACATAATTAATGCCTTATAAAAATTAATTATATCTTAAATAGCCTAGATAAAATCAATGTTATGTGCAAATGAAGGTTGTTTGTAAGGTTCCCATATTGGGCAAGCGGCCCAATTTCGAACAACTTTGGGTCCAAACTAGATAGTTCAAATGCTCTTTTGAAAACCTTATGATATTTTAAAGGGAAATTACGCGAAATGGCAAACATCTAGAGTATACTATGTAATATAACTATACTTTGATTACTTTTAATCTATGGCTATAGTTTCGTGAAATTTCGCTATTTGGTTTTCTAATTGTATAAGAATTTGTATAATTCGGTTACTAATTGTATAATCCAGAATTTGTATAATTCGGTTCTTGATTGTATAAATTCAGAATTTGTATATGTTAACCCTAGCTATTTGTATACGATTTATCAAAAATTCATAATAAATTGCCATGTTTGTATATTGGCAAGCGAAATATACTAACGGAGTTCTGAAAAATACCTAAATTTATAAATATAGAATTTGTATATACTTGCCCTGTTTGTATATTCGCAAGTGAAATATACAAACCAGAGTCTCCATCTATATATACTTACACTATTTATATATTTTCAAGCGAAATATACAAATCGCAGCCTCCATAGCTAATAGAACTATAGCTATGGAGTGCAATTATCGAAACTATAGCTATAGAGCCTTACAATGTCTATTATTTTTGCTATTTCTGAAATTTACTCTTTTTAAGTAAAAAAAATAATGATATGATTAATTTTCGTCTTTTTATTTAATATTTAGCCGATAGACTTTTACGTATATGTACGAGCGGAATAAATAGTTTGTCGCCACTTAGCTAACTTTTTTATTTAACAGGATTGGTCACTTGTTTATTTGATTTCTCTTATATCAGCTAAATTCAAATTTTTTTTTTTCGATCCTCAACTCCTATAGCAATTATTGTGGCTTGACGATACAAAGTAAAAGAATGGATCTCCAACACCAAGGAAAAAAAAAAAGGAAAACTCACATCCCAAAAAAATAATAATCCCCAACAACCAAAGAGCAAAAGAAAATTCAAATTCAAGAAGCGATGATAAATAATTATCAATTTCACACAACCCAGTGAATAATTTAATGTATAAATAGAGTATACATTATATGACAGTGTATAAAATATGTATATACCACTTATATACAGTTATAGAATGTGTATACAATATGTATATGTTCATTGTACAGTGTACAACAAATGTGTGCATATTATATATAATAATACATAATAGTCATTTGTATAATATTATTATGTTAGGTAATAATTTAAATATACTGCTGGAAAGGGTAATTAGGAGGTTTAATCAATTAGATCACATAATTCATGTTTTATTAAAAATTGATTATGTCTTAAGTACCGTAGGTAAAAGCAGTGTTGTGTGCAAATAAAAGTTGCTAGTAAGGTTTCTATTTTGGAAAAAAGTGCACTTCATTCAACTTTGAACAGCAATTTTGGGTTCAATTTAGATAGTTCAAAGGGACTCTTTTAAAAGCCTTCGAAAATTTTAAAACAAAAAATTTATGATATGCCCAATTTTTATATTTCTGTTTAATATTTAACTAGTACTTTAAACTTTTTTTTTTAGTTTACGGCTTTACGCATATGTACTAGCGAAATAAGCAGTTCACCATCGCTTAGCCTAAATTTTTTGTTTCACCCAAAATGAAGAGGTAAATATCAATTTCACACAGATCTAGTTCATAAATGATGTATAAGTAGAGTATGTTTAAAGTATAACAATGTATAAAGGTATTTATATATCTTCTTATATATAGTTATACAATATATATACACTATGTATATGTACATTATATAGAGTATAACCAATGAATATACCCTTGATAATTAATTAGTCTTGAAAATAGATATTTGACCAAATTAATGTTCATTGTAATTACTTCATACATTGATTAATTACTCTCACAATTGCATTACTCTATAAAATATGGTTTTGAAAAAGAAATCTCAACAAACAAATTAAAAATAAAAGATGGATTTATTCATCATTTATTGAAAAGTCGACTTCAAAAAAAATTAAATGAGGGTAGAATTGTAAACTTAGTTTCTTAATGCAAGTGAAATCTAAAAAGGTGACATATAAAAAGGAACGGAGGGAGTACTATTTATCATCTAACGTATTTCTCAAAGCAATAAATTTAATAAAGTCAAAGGATAATATAATAATATTACCCCTATTATTTATTATTTCTTAAGGGGTGTGGCAAGTCAATAATGGACAACTATTGTTGGATAGAGGGAGTACAACGGTATATACACACCTCTTATACAATGTTATACAATGTATATGTAACACCCTAGATGTTTATGATTGTCTTTCGTATCGTATCGAAGGCTTGAAAGCCTAAATTTGAGATATTATTGTAATATCACTCGTATTTGAAAACATCAATTTTAAATTAAAATTTAATAAAAATATATTTTTAGTTTCTTCCTAAAATGCCTCAAATATTTATGAAAAAAAATCTTTAGTTACAATGTATTTCCGTATGTATTTATTTTATAAAATTTTTATATATAATTTATTAATATTTTAATGGAAATAATAAGACTAGTTATGCCAAAATATTTATTATTTTATGAAAGTCTTTATCCAAAATATTTTTTTTCATGAATTGTGGTATATGCAAAATTTTATACTTATTTTACCGTGAACCTACGAAATATACAAATACATCCATAACGGGATAAAAAATGCTGAAAGGTGACACCTTGTTTCCTTGTTCCACCGAGCTTCTCTAGTGCTATCGTTATACGGATTATGTTGGCGCCTCTAGATGCATTGCGGTGTTTTTAACTATGTTTTTTCTTTATTTTTTCACTTTAATCTCTATACTTGGTTTTGCACTTTTGAACTAACTTTGGATTAGCTTTCGTGGATTATATATAGTCAAAATTTTAGGAATCTCACGGTGTAAGGAGCAAACTACATCCTATCTCTACTCTTTTTCAATTTATAAAAATCTCCTAAAATTGCTGCCATCCGTATACATCACATTTGTTACATTATACAACTAACGTAACTAGTTTGTTGAGATTAAAAAGGAAATTAAATATAAAATTAAATGTCAGTTCCCCAAATCATGCAAATCAAATTGATGTTAATTTCTTCCAAATAATAGCTCCAAACAATTCAAATTTCAAATTTTCTTCTCTCAAATCTCTCCCAAATAGTAACAGAGTAAAAAAAAGCCGACAATTTTATATAGTTATGTATCATATATATATAGTTATGTATCATATAAAAAAAACTATGAATATGATATACACTAATTTAGTTATAAAACAGTGTTGCAGATACTTAACAACGTGTGATACATCACAACATCTGATATATAACTATGCTACATACATAACAAAGTTATGTGTCATATATATAAATATGAATATGATACAAATTGATTTTGTTATAAAACATTAGTGTTTATGTATCAACAATAATATTTGATAGTATCTACAGATACATATCCTTCTAGTTGAATAAGGTTGGGTGTATGTATCTGGTAGTAAATGATAACGAAATTTGTAATAATTGTGTATTCAATACATAACTATGAACATGATACATATTAATTTGTGTTTCAATAAATTATGGTTATGTATCAAAACTAATATTTGAAAAAGATATATTGTACATGATAAAATTGTAATGTATCATAAATGTGAAACGAACGACTTATACATTAATTTAAGAATCAAAATCAACTAGATACATTAAAAGATCTGCTGAAAGCAACAAAAAAATTTAAAAAATCAACAATTTGATATGCTAAAAGCAAAGAAAAATGATGAAGAAATCCTTCTACACTTTCTCCTTTGCTCTGTATCAACTCTTCTAGCTTTTTTTCACTTTCAACAATGAAGTCACCCATGGATCTCGACCCAAAGCCCTTATCGGAGCCACCAACAACAACTCTTGATAAAATTGTAATGTATCATAATGTTGAAACGAAGGCATTATACATTAATTTAAGAAACAAAAACAACTAGATACACTAAAAAACTGAACCCATATGTATTAGAAAAAGATGAACAACCAAAAATAACTGGAAAAAAAAATCAACAATCTGATCTGCTGAAAGCAAAAAAAAATGATGAAAAAATCCTTCTACACTTTCTCTTTTGCTCTATATCAACTCCCGTAGCTTTTTTCACTTTTAACAGTGGCATCACCCATGGATCTTGACCCAAAGCCCTTACCGGAACCACCAACAACTCGACCTTTTCTCCTCTTTTTTGGACGTTTTTTCACCAATCGATTTTGAAGTTGAAGATGCATCCTTCTTCGACTAAATTTGTTGATGAAAAAGCTAAAAAAAATATTAAAAAAAAATCAAAAAATCGATACCTGATGAAATGGAAAGAAAAAAATGGATGAAGAAGAACTACCTCTTCAATAACTTGCAATCGATAAATCGGAAAGAGAAAAGATTTGAAATTCAAAAATAGAGTGATGGAGATAATTGGTGATACCATGGAGTAATTTTAGGCATGAAAAAAAGAAAAAAAATTGTGGGGTGATAGTTTAAGTGATGTATCCGAATAAGTGAGAAATTGTAAAAAAAAAAGAAAGGAATTTTGTAATTTTTTGAAATGGTAGGGGATGGTAAAAAAAGGATAAAAAAGGATGTGTACTTATATAATTATTCTTCTATATATTCATACTTTGAAGTTTTAATATATTCATTTTTGGATCAAATTTCTTCATATTTTTTCCTATGTAATATAAAACAACCAGCATTAGTGTATTTCATTAAATTAATACTCAAATAGACAATTGAAGTTTTAATATATTCGTTTTTGGATCAAATTTCTTCATATTTTTTCCTATGCATATAAAACAATCAGTATTAGTGTATTTCATAAAATCAATACTGAAATTGACAATAAAAGCACTAACTGTGATGCAAATAGTGTTTAAATATAGAAGGACTTACCCAAATCTCACTATTTTAGGATCTAATTACTTAGATTCACACTAGTTTGTAATATTACATTCTTTATCATATTTTGGGTCTTGGATATATGTATCTTGTATCAATTAGTATGTCTAAATAAGGAATATAATTGAAAGTCATTAATTAAGAAGTGTGTTTAATTAAGAAATATGACTGAAAGCCATTAGTTAAGGAGAAAATCACGTTTGTAACAACTTTAAATGATATGACATATCACAACTCCTAAAAAAAATCAAAACCAAATCCCTTCTCTTTTTTTGTCGATTAAGCAAAGTTTAGACTTCTTAACTCATATTCACGAACTATTATTCATATACATGCGTAGATTTTGTCGGATACATATACTCTTAATCAGATACACAGATAAAAAACTAGACACATATAATCTTAATTCAATAATGTGTTTGATACATCAATAATGTGTCAGATACATGCATATATCTCTAATAATGCATAAATCTCTAATAATGCATAAATCCCCAATACGTGCATAGATTTATTCAGATACATATACTCTTAATAAGATATACTGCTAAAAAACTAGATACATATAATCTTAATTCAATAACGTGTCAGATACATGCTTAAATCTCAAATAATGCATAAATCCTCAATACATGCGTATATTTATTTAGATATATATACACTTAATTAGATACACTGATAAAAAATAGACACATATAATCTTAACTCAATAATGTGTTAGATACATCCATAATGTGTCACATACATCAATAATTTCAATATGATCCAAAAAGTCCATTTCTCATCTTCTTCCTTGTTAAGTTAGTTTATCACAATTACTGCATAAACCCTCTTTCCATTTATAACAAATTACATACTATATTTCTCTTTTGTTCGTCAATGCTGTGCATTTTTAGATTTCCAAATTTAAGCGGATGAAAATATCGATCGAGAATTGTAGTGGTAATTTTCATGTTGTTTTTCGAGCAACAATAAATAAATATTCTTCTCATTTGGAGAATCACTAGCCATGAAAGAAAACTAAGAAAATTCTAAATCAATGGAGTTTTACCTTAACTTTTAAAAATTAGAAGACAAAACAAATGCAAATCTATCATGGATACATGACTTTGAAAATGATTAAATAGACATAAACTTCAAATTGTTGTGTTGTTGTTTCAGATTTCAATTTGAAATGTTCAATGGTGGAATTCGTGATGGAAAAAAGGAAGAAAGAGAGAAAACGGTGATAGAGATGGAGGTTGATGAAAGAGAGAGAGAGAATTGATTGACATGAAAGGTTGAATTGGGGATGATTTAATTGTGCATATAACTAATTTTAAGAAATATTTGTATCTGATGATATCTTCAATATATAATATATGATATAAAATATTAAAAATGGGAATATATATAATTGTTTGAAAGTAGAAACAATGTTAGTATATATGGTACGATAATGACGTATGTATAATGAGATAGTTAATCCTTAAACATACGACTTTTTGGTCTTACCATCACAATAGTTGTAATCATATGCTCATGGAGGTCTTGGCTCTTGTCCCCCTTCATTGTACTTTTGCTTGTATAATTAACAGAATAGGAGTTTATGTCAAATCCTCGATCACCGAGGGAGGTGAAAATTTATAAGTATAGTAAAAAAGAAATGTGCATGATCTATAGAAGTTATTGGTTAAGAAGAGCATTACTTATACCTTGGGTCGTTTGGTTTGAATACAAGTTATGATGTGATAAGTTATGTTGGAATAAGTTATGATGGGATTACTTATGTTGGGATTAGTTATCCTGAGATTATTTCTTATTGATTGTTTGGTTTGTTGTACTAAGAAGAATATCCATGACAAACTTCCTAAAAATAAATTATTTATTTACAAAAATATCCTCACCAACATAAGTTTTGACTACTCAACCAAATTTTCAACAAAAGTTTTAATTGCTCAACTAAAATTTTCTACTTTTATCCATTTGCATGCAATATTACACTTTTCACTTTTATATTATACAATTTGCAATTTCCCTCCCTATGTCATTTATTTAAATTGGACTCATTTGCCTTGTCATATTGATAATTTTTTTTAAAAAAATATTTCTCTAAAATATCGGAATATCATTTGCTTTATTTAATCATATATTGTAATATAAAATAAAATAATTTTGAACATTAAGATATGAATAAAATATCTTTTAAATTGTCCTTGTGAGTTGAAATAACGGAAGAATTAGAAATAACACACATAAAACATATTATCTGACTTTTGTTACTAATATTTAATTTATACTATTAATTAACATGATCATGTGAATATTGTCTTATTATTATACTAAAATTTTAAATTGCTATGAACCAACATTTAATAATATAAGATATTGTAAGTACAAGCAAAAGGTGTAAGTAATATAAAGGGTTTGAAGGGTAATTTTGTCATTTAATAAGTTTATCCCATGATAAATTATGATGGGATTATTATACCACCTATGGGGAGGGATAACTTATCCCGGTACTAATTGTTAATCTCGGGATAAGTTATCCCAAACTTTCTAACCAAACAACAAATTAATGGCATTTGTAATTTTATCCCGGGACTATTTAGTATTATCCCTCACACCAAACGACCCCTAAAGTGTTTACTCTCTTCGTTCATCTTTACTTGTTCATGTTTGACTTCGCACACTAGTTAATAATCAATAAATATACTACTAGTAATTTTATTATATCATCTCTATTAATCACAAGTTACCTAAATGTTGGAAATGAATAGTAGTTAATAAGAAGGATAAAATCTTTTGATTTTTTAAAGATTTTTTAAACTAATCAAATAAAGAGGACATCTATTTTCAGTATAATGGACAAGTAAATATATAGAGAGAGAGTAATTTAGTTCAACTTGAGACATAATGTATGCGTATTTCTTTTGACATTTACAGTTTGTTTTCATTACCATTGTTAAGGAATTAGATTTTATAAGTATCTCAATCCATACTTGGCCTAGTTCTAAATTTAAAACAAATAAGTCTCTAAATTTCCTCTTCCTGGTTCTCGCTCTTACCTTTACGGTTCATTTTTTTGGATAAGTAATAAGCTAGCGTCACCTTTTAGATTATAATTAATCATGAGATTAAAACGTAATCATCACTGGTAAAATATAATTTGAGTAACTAATTAGCATGGATGTTTTATTAATTGAACTCATATTAACTTTATTGTGATTTGATGGATTATGTTATTTCATATAAGATAATAATAACTTATAAGTACCTCAATTTTTTTTCTTTCTTTAAGAGTACATTTACAAAAACATTAAGAAGGGTTGATGAGATTTCTGTACTAGGGAATGAATGATGGTGTTACTAGAGGGACACATGAAAATATATGTACATGTCTGTTTAATACGAAGAAAAATATTTTTTTGAAACTTAGAAAGTAGTATTTTACTTATGTTTAGTATTTGGTATGTAAGAAAAAAAGGTAAACTCAAGAGGGAGTGGATATGGGGGTGGAGTGGGTGGGATGGTCAGGGGATATGCATTGGGGGCATTGAATGGGTGGGTGGATACAATAAACATAAAATGTCATTAAAGAAAGAGCTTGTTTTTCCTATTTTTATCAAGAAAGTCATTTCTCTCATTTTTAAGGAGTTTGTTTTTCTAAAAAATATTCTCTAAAAATTTTGTCCAAGCAAATATAGAAAAAAAAATAAGAAAACATTTTCTGTAAAATGTTTCCCAAAGTACCAAACACAAATGCTCTTGGGGTTAATCTTTGTGGTCCTATTATACCCTTATCACAAACAGTCCTATTAGTTAATCTGATTCGTTAAAAAAATTAATTAACTAAAACTAATTTAACCCAACTTAAATCCAAATTCACCAAAAAAAAAACCTGCCCCAACTAAAAACGAGGGGAAACCCATTAACATAAAACATATCTTCGGATCTACATGTAAATTCTTGGTGGCAACACCATCAATGAAAAAGGATTGGAAGCAGCCATGGATTCTTCGTTAGGTCGAGAGTAACACCAAAATGCTACGAGCCATTATTGACATCATCAATTTGGATTTGAATTTGCAACTGACGCTTAAACATAAATTTGAAGAAAACACTTTATAATTTCACAGTCACGCTTGGCATTTCCCTCAAAGAAACACCCGAAATGAAGAAGCAAATTGGTATTATCTTTGTGTTATCTTTGTAGTGCTAAAATGATGAAAACGTCATGGCATTTGACATATATTACATTAAAATGAAGAAGAAAAATTAGGATTTAAGAAGATAGATTGTGATTAAGGAAAATACTTTGGGGATTACTTGATTCAATTGTTAATGGGGGTTTTCCTTCTTTAGAATAATTGGAGTTTTAGTTGGGTCGGGTGTATTTTTGGGTGGATCCAGGTTTGGGTGGGGTTAAATTAGTTTTAGTTAATTAATTTTTGTAACGAATCAAATCGTGTCACGTATTAAATGAGAATGCTAATTAATTTAACTAATAGGGCCGTTTGTGATAAGGATATAATAGGGCTACAAAGGCTCCAAGGGCATTTTGTGGCCAATAGGTTAACGAAACATATTTTTATACCAATTTCAATAGTTTAAGGGTATTTTAGGCCCTTCTCTGTATTTTAAATATTATGGAAAATTATAGGAAAAATTACTAAATTACACAGCTTTAAGTAAACTATTTTTCATATTTCCCTATCTCTTTTTAAAATCTCTTATTTTAACCCCAAACCCAAAAATTCTAGATACATAAACAAAAAACCCCATTCCCATGTTTTGTTCCTTCCCATATTTCACTCCACAATTTTCTCCTCATTTTTAGACACTCAATCTTAGCAGTTGTGTTTCACTCTCAAATTTGAAAGTCAAAATCGTGTTTCTTTCCTGTCAAAAAGATTTCATTCTCAATTTAGGTACCATTTTCTCCTTCTCTAGCTTTCTTTTCATCTGTTGATTTTCTTTTTTTGGTTGTTATTGAATCACTGATACATATGGATGATGATGCACCATCATTCGGTCTTGGTATTACACAGTTGGATTCTCCTAACACTGATCGTGTATTTGATTATGAAGATATGGGATGGGCTGAGAACATATCCAAAAAAATTCAAAGATTAGTTAATAATGGCGAAGGTAAACTTTGAGAAGTCGAAGAAGGAGGCTTTTCATCGTCTAAAGCAAAGGTTGATAAAACCCCCCAAAAAAGGGGTCGAAAATTTGATCCTCCAATTAATCGACCATCTTTACCCAAGGTATGAATATCGTTCTGGTTTTTTATTTTTTTGATTTAAAAATTTATTGTACGAATTTTACGGAAAGATGTTACATTATTGATAAAATACATTTATCATATTGTAATATATCCAAATATGAGTTTAATCTTTTGTTACAATAAACCCTAATTTTGTTCTTTATTTAAGCAGTTGTTTTAACTAAAGTAAGTTATTATAGTGTATCAGTTATAAATTGTTTATCCATTTTGTTTAAGATACTTTATATATAACTTTTATTAAATATCTAATTCAAACACCTATTTGGAGTTTTTGATGTGTATCATGTTCATTTTTGTATCAGTCAAAAAATTGGGTTCTTCAATATATTTTTGATTCATTATACCAAATGAAATAGGTACCTGATACAAACACATTGTTCCATGTATCAGACACATTTTGTATCAAACAAAACCTTCATTAGTTTATTGTGTTTTGAGATACATTATATAAAATGAAATAGGTATCTGATACAAACACATTGTTCCATGTATCAGACACCTTGTGTATCAAGCAGAACCTTTATTAATTTATTGTGTATCAGATACATTGTAACTTAATGAAATAGGGATCTGATACAAAAACTTTGTTTCATGTATCAGACACCTTATGTATCAAACTGAAACTTTTATTAGTAATTATGTATCAGATAAATTATATCCCAATGAAACAGGTGTCTGATACAAAACCTTGTTTCATGTATCAAACACTTTGTGTATCTATCTGAACCTTTTATTATTTATTGTGTATTAGATACATTATATATAGTTTAATAAGTACATAACACAAGATTTAATATACATGTATCAGATACTTTAATAGAGATACATTAAATATCTGATACTTAACAGTTATCTTGTATCATAATTATGTTTTTGTATCATCAGTAACTATTTTTTTTTCAAAACAGTCTATGAAATATGTCATCAAACAAATTCCAACGCACCCCTTGAGGTTTGGTGTTACATACAACACGACGTTTGTACAAGATTTGAATTTGTCAATAGGAGCTGAGGGTGTTTAGTTGTTCCAAAATATTATTTTTGGTCCATACTTAAACATACCTAATTGCAATTATCAAGGACAACTAACTAAGTGCTTGTACCTTCTTGAAGTGGAACACAACAACATGAACGAGCTTCATATTAGGCATGCTAACGGGAATATTTTGAATTTCACTCTAAAAGAATTTGCAATACTAACCGGGCTGAAATGCACTGGCAATCAAGATGATTTTAAATATCCAGATGGTACCCAGAGTAGGCTCATGCAAAGATATTTTCCTGGTTCAAAAATTAATGTTAGCAAGGGTCTGCTTGCTCAATGTTTTGTAATAGATGGTTGGGACAACAATGAGAATGCTGTCCAAATGGGAATTCTTTTTTTCATCCACACCTTCATTTTTTCCCAACTTGGCGATACACATATAGACGTTGATGACTTCCTAATGGTGGAAGATGGCAGATATCAACAATACCCATGGGGACAACTTGCATTCTCCAAGCTGATGACATCTATGAGGCGAGAATTCACAAAGAAAAAAAAACTATACCGGTTAGCTGGAATGCCTTATGCTTTAAATGTTTGAATTTATGAGTGTGCATCTGTAATGAACAATGAGATTGTTGTGAAAGAGGGAGACTACAAACCTAGGATATATAATTGGGGAGTCATTGGGGTCAAGCCAAAATTTGACATGTTCATATCTAGTTTATTTTCTGAGGTAATGAATTAATTTTTAGATATCATGTCTCAAAATTATTTTTTTGTGCTGATCTTTATAAATCTGATTTAGAATCCATGCACGAACATACATCCAACTCCCGAGGAGATTGCGGAACTTGATTTGCCTGATAATCTTGGTGTGTCTTCTGATGAACCATCCACGTCTATTGCTAAGCATAAAGAATTGATACCAGAAGACTTTTCCGGATTTGAGGATTTCTCTTCCAAGCCACCGGAGCAGTTGTTAAGGTGGTCAACATGCGGATCCAGTACTTCATCTTCACCACCCCCGAAAAGAAGAAAGAATGTTGACCTAGCCAAACCAAAAGGTACTTCAATGAAACCACCAGAACAATCTACACTGATACAAAAACAAGCATTCACAATTCCAAAATCTGGGGTTAATGAGCATGATCTTCATGGTCCTTCGACTCATACTAAAGACCATACAGATAAGTCGGATATTGAACAAATTAAGAAATATCTGAAGAAATATGTATGTAATTCAAACAAATATCTTTAAATATGATTTATTTTTCTTCAAATCAATATTTAATTTTTTTTCTTCTACAAGTAGACAAAAAGTTTCACAATTTAGAAGCTTTAATAAAAAAAATCACAATGAGTTGTTGAAAGCTATTGAGAAGCACGAACAGAAGATAGTTGTTTATTTTTCAATCTTTTCCTCTTTGAAAAGTTTCTTTATCCATTATGTATCATTTTTGTTTCATCAAGAACACTGCTGCTACAACTATTCCAAACACGAATGAAGAGTTTGTTCAAGAACCGCTTGTTGATCAACAACAAACCATATCTGTATTTGTTGAACAACAAAGCTCACCAATTCATAGCGAATTTGTCAACAAGGACCCCACTAATATAGATGCAGTAGAGGATGAAGAACAAACACATGTCCAGGAACATGAGGTATTGTTGACAAGTATCTGATACATTCATTTATTTTAGTGTATCACATACAGAATTATATATTACACTTATTTGTTGATACATTGTTTTATTCATACACTTTATCTTGAATTACAGATACATTAGTAATTATTTTAGATGTATCATTTAGCAAATTTAATCAATTCTTATTTACAGTTTATGTATCAATAAATACAGTTATTGATACATTATATTATTATGATACTTTAAACTATTTTTTAAGTTCTGATACATTCAAGGGACAATGAGACATGGAAGATGTATCAGAACACCCATCACCATTTGATATTCCTGTTGAAAAATGTGGTCACAAGAAAGACATTGTAAGTATAAGTTTATGTATATGACATATTAATGATTTAATGTATCATTTTATCACTATGTATTAAACAACCAAGCAGGATGATGAAGTTGTGGGAGGGACAAAAGAATCTGAAAACGTATTTATGGAGCAAGATGTTGCTGATGAAGTGCAACATAATATCCCACAATCAGATCAAGTGCCTGCAAAGATTGATACATCTGTAATTTTAAAATTCATGTATTTTGTGGTGTCAATTTTTTATTGAATGATACATTATTTTCACCAATTTTATTATTTAATTAAAAATACAGGATTCAATCATATCGACAATAATTTCTTCTGGAACTCAAGAAGTGATACATGCCCTTTTATCAGGTCTTCAACCTCCTATCGATATTCAATCATTGAGTTATTTCAATCCCAATTCGATAACCGAATCACATCAACTGTTGCCGTACAATTAGTTACCCGTGGATGTATCAGGCAAAGAAATTGTTGTGCATGAACTATTAGAGACCCTTGTTCAGCGGATGAGGATTCGATCTAAGATTTTCCAATCACCCTATTTGACTTAATTTGGGTCCAGTGACAAAGGAAAAGAGAAGGTTGATTTGGATGTTAGACCGAGCACCCCATTTGATGGATGTGGTATCTGTTACCAACCTCAGTCGAATTTATTGGAAGAGTACTCTAAGTGGATTGAGAAGGACCTCCTTAGAACACATGGCAACAAGTAAGTTGCATTTTAATATTTCTACATGTAAATATATCATTCGGTCTTGACATGTATTGACTAGTAATAACAATTTAGGATACCATCAGAGGACCAATACAGAGTGAAATCATCTTCATTTGGATTTCAAGAGATGAGCTTTGTAGTTGCATTTCCAGAGAATAAAAATTGATTTTATGCCATGTATCAGCCAAAAAAATGCTGGACAAATGAGGTACGATACAAAAAAGTAATAACGTATCTGATACACACAATTTTTTTGTATCAAGCTAGTTTATATAATGTATCTATAATTAAATGATTATAGATTCATTATAGTTATTTTTTGTTTGTTGGGCTGTATCATTTTTGGATAATATTTTTATATTACTTTCATTTATGATGCAACACATCGATGTAGTTTTATACTATCTCAGAAAGAAAGAAAAACTCCATAACCCCAATCATTATATATACACTACTGTGAATTGCCTGTTCAAGGCACACATCAATAATGCTTTTGATAGGTACTACTACTGCAGTCCAGACGATGATAATATTAGTACCTAGGACCACATGGCAAGGGCGGTTGCTGTAGCTGGATTCGAGAGATCAATTATAAACGTCATCAAAGGATTTTTCATCCCGTCTGGGTTACCATGACATCTAGTAGATGATGTTTACATTCAGGTGAACTCAGATGGACATTTCCATTGAATTTGGTTGTCGTTGTTCTAAAAAAGAGGCTCATACGTGTGTATGATTCAACATTGAGTTTAAGGAAAAAAATTTCGACTGGTGAGATTAAAAAGTTGTCGTTAATGCTGCCAACTTTCCTTCTTGATAGTATTTTTTTTCGATTATTCGGAGCAAACAGACTAGTCTTCATTGAATGCGTATAAGGATAAGGAAACTATCACCTTTTTGGAACCACAACACCCATTTGACGTTGAGTTTGTACAAGACATTATGCTACAAGATGATAATAGCCGGTAAGTATTGGTATCATTTTGTATCTTTATATAATGTAATCTTTTTTATGCTTATAATGTATATTATACATTTTGAAGGGACTGCGGACTGTTCGTAGCTGCGTATGCTGAGTTTCTTAGTGATGAAATCAATATTCCATCAAATGGGTTAAGAGCTGATTACCTCCGCAAACGATATGCAGCTCTATTATGGAAATATGGTACTGAAAAGGCCAAGGGAGGATACATTAGTGACAATGATGATCCACCAAAGCCCAAGAATCATATCACTGCACTGGCTCAAGAAGATTTGATCAATGTTGAATAGACATATTAAGACTTTTTTGTGGTTAAACATACATTAACTCTAGTTTTTTATTGATTACGATACTTATACTCAAGTTCTAGAGAGCTTATCTAAAATTTATTTATTTTCACTATAATTTTCATTATATTCAGTTGATATTTTTCCAGCATATATTCATGTGTACCATTGTGTTTTAGATTATACATAAGTCTCACAATATTAAGTTTCTAATTCATTATTGCATTCACAGCCAAAATTCTTTATTTAACTGTAATTCTAAGCACATCCTGATACATTAGATAATTAACAAATACAATGCATCTACTTTAAAACTCAACTTTTATGTATGGTGATACAATATTAGCTAGTTTTTTTTAACTATTCACACACAACAGTTTTGTCACAATTTATTGTATGAGATACTTTATGATCCTCTACCTGTGATACATTACCTAAATATTGTATCTAAAACATATTGTGTTGTCATATATTCACAAACTCTTAAGAATTTATTTTAAATTGTTAACAAACTAATATCAATCAGACATCTACACAAAGTTGAAAATTCTAACATATCAATTTTATTGTATTAGAAATATACAATCTGAAACTAAAATGTTGTATATATCAACACAACATTTGAAAGCCTGAATAAATTTTTGTTTCCTAAATCCAGAATTATTGAATCTGAGACATTACAATACTTAAAAAAAAAGTATCAACCATCTTTGGGAAAGAAAGTACAAGTTCTTCAATTGTGACCTTCTTGTCCACAACGTCCACAACAATTTGTTACATTGCTTATCTTTTTCGTCTGGATTCTTTTTCCGTTTTTTTTCTTGGTCATCCAAGCATCCTTATGTACCTAGGTGGTAAGATAACTTCTTCCAAAATAAAGTTCGAAACTGACCAATCATCCTTATCCGGCATTGGAACCATTGAAATTTCATATTTGTTTGATAACGCCTCCGGTTTATAGTAATCAGAGCAGTATGAATGTATATCAATAATATTTTTTTTTTCAAAACAACAATTGCGTGCGCACAATGTATCTCGTCATACTGAAATCTCCCACAGTTACATATTTTTCTCTCAAGGCAAACAATGTATCTGTGGTCACTTTCATAAACTGAATAAATAAACTCAGAAGATGGAACAACCTGCAAACATTTACAAGTTAGAAATACACCACATATCAACTAACACAACATGAGACACAGAACAACATAATTATATATAAATCAAGATACATTATAACTTATGAAATGATACACACCTTCATTCTCCCCCATTTAGAAGCGTTTAGAATCAATATCTCTTCAAACCTCCTCCCTAATGTTTCCTTTGTGTAGGAGGCTATTTCTCAATTTTTACAGTTCCAAGAAGCAAATAGAATTCTAACTTCTTCCAAAAATTCTAATATCGGTAGTTCCCGCGCCTCAACAAGGCAACCATTAATACATTCCGTGATGTTTGAAGTCATCATTCTCCCCCTGTTTACTGTTGAATGAACTCTTGACCACTTCTCATATCCAGCATCCTGAAGGTACTTCTTAACCCTGTTGTCAACTTTATCCACTTTCGCTATCAATTTCTCGAAGTCATTTTTTCGATAAGCCTTGGCCATTGAATAGAACACATCACTTAATGTTGTTTTGCTTCTTTGGAAGTCTGTACAAACATTTTTTCAAAGGTGCCATATGCAAACTAAATGAGGAATATTTGGAAAAACAACACTCACACTCTTCATTATGCTTTCATTTCGGTCTGATACAACACACATGTTTTCCCTCTCCCCAAATGCACCTTTAAACTGTTGGAAGAACCATGTCTAGGAACAATCATTTTCTGTGTCTACAACTCCATAAGCTAACGACAATATGTATCCTAATAATAAAATAACGCACAATTTTTTTATTTTTTCGATATCCAACTTTTATATAATGTATCAAATTATTTACAATACAATATCATAAATTGTAACAGAATAAATCATACCTGTTCCATCGAGCGTACTTGTCGATACAAAAGTTTCTTTGTAAGCTCCACTAAGATGTGCACCATCAACAACAACTACAGGTCTACAGAACTCAAACCCCCTCATCAATGGCCATAATGATATAAACAGATACATAAATTCATTTCTTTTCGACTTATGCATCCATATATAAGAATATAGATACATAGTTTCCAACATATATATGTATTTGGACAACTGTCTATATCCATCAGCAGGTTTACCCCTTATCATCTCTAGTGCACATTTTTTAGCATGCCATGCTTGTTGGTACGAAGTATCAATCCCATATATTTCTCTAACACCGTCCATTACAGTTTTTGGAGTATAATTTTTTTTGTGATTGACTAGTTTTGGAGCTGTCACACCACTAAGAAACCCAATTGTAGCTTGTACTTTTGTTAATATCCTATCTCTTAACGGACATGTATGTTCACTGTTGAAGTATCTAACTTTGAATATATCTGATTTCTTCCTAACAAAGGCTTTCAATTTCCACGAACAGTCATCCGTTAAACAAACTAATACATAGCTGCAATTTTACTAAATACATTAGTAAAGTTAATGTTCTATGTATCATTCAAGAAAACAGAGAAGAAACAGTTTAATACAGTTGCCAAACCGGATATTAGATACATTAAAAACATAATCCCTTCCGAACTGATACACTTAAAAAATAGAAATTCGAAACACATTGGCTATATTGTATCACGTTATTTCTAGTAATTAATATGTATTAGTCTATAAGTGTATCATTATTGCTTAATCAATGTTTCATTGCACACACATCATTATCCAAATTCTAAAAATGAAAACTGATACATCACAATTTTCTGATACTTTATATAAACACCAAAATAAACCATATATTTGCAAATACATTACATGCAAGACTAATTACTAATGTATCAAACTCTAACTAGTACCTGATACATGAAATTAAATATATCAATAGGCAATTCCTATATTCAAAAGAAATCAGTGTGTTCATACATAGATACATTAAAACACGAAACTAATTCACACACTGTTACTCTTAAATTTCAAAAAATAACATATACCTGATACATGAAAATAAATACACTCTGCCTATAATTGTATCAAGTTCTATCCATTTTTTCACATGTATCAAACGATAATTGTATCCATTCTTCTTTTAAGTAATGTATCATCGATTGCATACTCCTATAATTAGTAATGTATCAACCTCAATAATTAATGTATCATGATTTATATTACTATTATTCAAACTAAAAAAATCATAAAATCAACGATCAAAGCGCAATAATAAGTTCTGCATACCTTTTGTTGTCAGATCTCTTAACTCAAAAATTGAAGTTATGCTCGATTTTGTATTTTCCCATTACAGTCACCAAAGTAGCTTTATCCTTGTACAATTGATTCACTTTCACATCCATACTATTTGTGTCAGCTATGTAATTTGTTATTTCCATTTCTGGAGTATAACACGAATCACTAATTTTTGATTCCACTAAGTTAAGAGCATGTGTGTCTTTTTCAGAGCCTTCAACACAGACAATTGCACCAGTTGATACATCAAAACATTGAATCTCGCAATCGCTCTTATCTATTGTATCACTACACAACGGATACATACCAAATCCGATCTCACGTTTCTTCACCTCAATGTATAGCTTTACCCCCATATCATTCCTAATAATCAACGAAGACGAATTACCTTCTATAATGTATCAGATCTCAATTTTCCCCTCAATTCATCAATACTCAACTCAGCTGCAATGGCTGAAACAAGATTCGTGAATGAAATATTTTCATCCACCACTATCCCATCACTCCGGTATTGTTCATATCTAACCTCACTTTCCCATATTTCTGAATGCCTCAACAAAATCGTAATATTCATTATGTATCTTATCAAAACTCTCGTCAATTTTTTTTTAATCCTCCTCAAAATTTCTTCATTGAAACAGAGAGAAAGATGAACTGACAGTTTGTATTTTGAATTTTGTATTTGCTTGATCTTTTAGGATATACGTTCGTGTGATTTTGCAGCTGAATGGCATGAATCAGGGGATTCTAATTTAATTTTTCATTTTCTTCCCCTTTTTAGGCGCAACAGTTATGTTAATTATGTATCTGTATTAATGTATCCGCGTTTTACTTATGTATCCAAATTGAGTTAATTTTAAGGGAATAATGTAATTAGAAAAAAAAAGTAGGGATTAGAATGTAATTTCATCATTACACTATGAGATTCGTAAAAAATGTACAAAATTATAATTTCGGGGTTGAGTTAGTGGCGGTTTATCCAAACCACTTTGGATATATATATAATATTCTTAAATTATGAAAAATTAATTATATTTTAATTCAAAAATATGTTACTCCTTCCTCTCAATTTATGTGGCATATTTCGTTTTTCGAAAGTTAAACAGTTTAAGTTTAACTGATAATTTGCCTATAGAATATTCAATTTCTTAAAAATGAAATTTATATATTCGTAAACTATCTAAAAAGTATTATAAGTCATAATAATTGACAATTCAAAATATATATGAAAAATTTATAGTAAAAAATAAATTTGTTTGAATCTTGAAATCTGAAATATGTCACGTAAATTAGAAGAATGAGAATAACACTTTGGATAGGAGTGTGTCATGTGTGTTAGTGAGTTTGAAAACAGCATTCACATTGGCTGTCTCACCTAAAGAGATAGTCGTCTCGATCACCGCTAACAGCTTTGGAGGCTAGTGGATTAACGTGTATGCCTTTCCATTTTCAGAAAACGACTTCTCCTTTCACTTGCATATATTATAAGGTTGCCTTTTCCCTTATAATATTTTGGGTTCATCTACTAATCTAGTTTTAACGAAATTATTAGAGCACTTAATTAGCTTGTTTGTTATAAGATCCCATAAGAGAATTATGATGGATGTCTAACGAAGGAAAAATTGATCCTTAATGTATGGATAATGCTTTATTTTGATCCTTAATATATTAAGGGTGTTCATTTTGATACTTAACTTTCGTTTTCATCCTAAAAAAGAAGAAGATAGAGGAATTTGTTCGACCATTGTATTTTTCTTTGTCAAGTGCCTGAGAAATCACATGCAGTTATTTACAAGTGAGTGAGACCCCACAAGCAAACGGTCACTAAGAATAGTTATACTAGAACAACAAGACAAACATCGAAGCTTCCCTTAACAATTGGGCATGAATTCTTATTCATGTGGTCCATCATTTGTACAATCATTTATAACTCTAATCTAAAATTTTCTTAACAAATTCATTCTCTAAGTTTTCTCTTTTATGTAAACAAAATACTTGTCCGTCTGACCATATGGAATCATGATATGATATTATGAGATAAAGTTGAACTTTTGTTTGGACATGCGATATGAAATTTTTGTGTTGTATATTTTCTCATAAACATAAGAATCACATAAGATATAAAACTATTAAAATAGTCCCAATTGTTTATTCAATCTTACCAAATAAACAAAAATTTATAAAATCACATAATAAATTATTACAGAGTTATTTGTTCTCTACTTAAGTAACTGTTTCATCTAACTTTAATTGATCAAACTTTAATTCAATAAAAAAATTGAACATAAATTGTAGTGTACTAGTCTTTAATATAATCCTCCCACATAGTACAGACAATCTCCTAACGTTGAACTTGCATTTCTCAATCATATGATCGAAAAAGAACCAATATTGTTACTTTGAGTCATTTGTTGGTCAATATCATTCGCAACTATATTTGCATGTTCATAGACCATAAATATTTCATCGCTCCTTTGGTATTCTCGCAAATAATTACGTAACACTATACAAGTTATGACAATTTTCACTTATGTGTCAATATCATAATGGTTCATTCCTTGTTTCACTTGTGTGCAATTACACATTTTCAGTGCATTAATTTCATGCTAAAATCAAACATATTGGAAGTAGTGATTATCAAATATACATCACCAATTTTGTCCTTTTTCATATTAAATTGCTTTAAACATTTTCATATGTAGCCGAAAGTGAAGTTTTTTTTTATTATGAAAAACCAAAAAGGTATTACTCCCTCCGTTCTTATTTATATTCAACAAATTAATTCCTACTTTATCATTTATATTCACCAAATTTAAAGTAATAATAAATTTTATGTTGGTGAGAATAATAAATTTTAAAAAGTAATGATGTGATTATAAATTTTATTTACATATGAAATAAATGGTTAGTAGATATAAATGTGAGGTTGTTTTAACAAAATATAAACTTGTGGGTCAATTTTTATATTTAAAAAATCTCAAATCATGATTTTTGGATTCTATATCGTGATATGATATCGCATGGCCAAACGTCTACTAAATATACTACTTAATGAAAATTCTAACTCCGCTGATAGAGTAACATGGTCAAAGCAAAAGGCCTGTTTGTAGCAGTTCATTACAATAGGCTGCAAGAAAATCCATACTGTCTGCTGATAATTCACAAGAAAAAAAGTTGTTACATGCCATCAATATTAAAACACTTTTACATAAAAGGAAGTTGCACATAATTCAAAGAACAAAAAGAAAAAAGTTGCCCTTTTAATTAATGACTAAAGGGGTCATCAACTTTCTAATTTGGAACCCTACAAAGGTCTAAATTAGGATAATGAGCGTAATTAGCAATAACACTTAAAATTAGAATTAATTAATTAAATAGTGCTCTGTTCACGTGACCAAATATATTGGCATAGCTGAGGCTGTGGAGATCTGCTGCTGCTGCTGCTGGTCCATGTTAAACTCCCTGAGGTTAACGTACGGGATCTCTAAATCACCTTTCCGGTTAGGAGTCAAAGTTCCGGCGAGAGGACCTGAGGACGGACGGCTGGTTGTACGGTAAGGCGTGTTCGACCCACTTCTACTCTCAGTAATGTATACCGGCCCAGATATCGATCCCCGGAAAGTAGGTCGCCGGTGATGAACTTCACCGTCCTCAAAATGACCGTCGGCGCCGGAGATTTTGTCATTGTTGGATTTGGTCTTCTTGAAGAAAAGCAGAGCATTTTTCCACCATCTTTTACGGCTACTGTTCTTTTTTATCTTCTTAGATGAATCGTCTTTTGAAATGGGTTTTTGGAGCTTGAAATGAAGTGAATCTATGGATGACCTTGCAGTTTCTCTAATTCTATGCTTTCTCACTTCTTCCAAAATCTGTTAAAACAGGAATCAAAAACGTAATTGATGAGCCGTGGCGGAGCCAGAATTTTTATTAACAAATTCAAAATATATTAATAAGTAAACATACGGAAAAAAGTCGAAAGAGAACATTTACGGTATATACATAAATTTTATTTTTTTTAACCCCGTATAAGCAATGTACACCGAAGGGAATTGAGAAACATACCTGAAAGTAATGGATTTGAGGGTCGAAGCCATAGTCACTGAAGTGTTGAGGTTCAACAATAGGGAAAATGGGGGATTTGTTTGCCATTTTCTAAGGAAAAAGGAAAATGAAGGAGCTAGAGTGGAAAGGAAAATTGTGGATGAATATTAAGGAACAGTGTCTTTGGGGACTCAATGCTCGTGCTCCTTGGTATTTGCAAACCCTAATGAATGCTTCTTACCTATTTTTGAAACTTTTTATGATTTTTTATTGGAACAAGTTTTCTTCATATTCAATGCAATTAAATTATTTCACGTATTCAACAAGGTAGTAGCATATGAATGTAACTCATTCAATCAACCAATCAATGGAGTGATAAATACTTTTTTATCTTTAATTAAAGGTTTCAAGTTCGAGTCCTTGGATATAGAGTCATCCTTACTAGGGAGCACTTTATCCCCAATATGAAATATTTTATGTGAATACGAATTTAATAGGCTCCAATGTTGGTATCAGACAGACGGACACTGAATAGGAAACCAAAAAAAAAAACTCATCTTTTGGGTATGGAAAGAAACTCATCTCCTGGGTACGGAGCCATCTTTGTTAGGGAGCACTTTACCCCCAATGTGGGATTTTCTGACGCAAATTCAAATTTAATTGGACTTCAATGTGGATACCGAACACCTGGTGAGAAACAAAAAAAAATTGATTCAATCCTTCGAGGTTTGCTCTGTCCATACAAATTTTTAGATGACATGTAGTTTAAATTGATTAATGAGAAATTCTATTAAAATATTTTTTTTTCATTCGATAGATTATATACTCCATTTGTCCAACAATACTTGTCCACTATTGACTTTACACACTTCTTAAGAAACTATAAATAGAAGGTTGATTTTACTATATTACCCTTTGAATTTAATAAATACAATGTCTTGAAAAATGTTATAGGAAAGTGTCTATAATTAATGAGAAGGGTAAATTAGGAACTAAGTGTAAATTATCCATAGATTTCATAAAAGTAGACAAGTATTGTTGGAGATCCCAAAATAGTATAGTAGACAACTATTGTTGGATCCATATAATCATAATAAAAAAAAAATTATTAGATGTTAAACTTTAAAAAATAAATAAATAAAACAGTTAAAACTTAGTAAAAACTGAGGGTTGAATTTTGACCTACATATTAGTTTATTTTAACCCATGTATCTTTTGAATGGATATTTATCAACTCAACTATTTTTTAACCATCCAAATTTCATCCAACCCCCTTATTTGACAACTCAATCTCTCAAGCGAAATATAGATGGTAAAATAAGAATTCGAAAAAAGATGGTCGTAGATTAACAAAGATGTGAATACAACTAAGCCAATTACAATTTTTTGAAATGTTTTGTCCACTCTCACACTAATACAACAATATAAGATTGATTAATAGCCCGGGCTCCTTAAACAGTGACATATACACATAGAAAATATGCCCTCAATGCACTAAAATCTTGTTAAGTTCAGAGAATTGAGTAGCTGTATTGATGAACAGATAAGCAACTGGCTAATAATGGAGAGAAAAATTGTTCTTCATGAACATTGAAAGCTTACAAGGAATTCATTATCCAACTCTATCACACATCACTTCAATTTTTTGAAATGTTTTGTCCACTCTTACACTAATACAACAATATAAGATTGATTAATAGCCCGGGCTCCTTAAACAGTGACATATACACATAGAAAATACGCCCTCAATGCACTAAAATCTTGTTAAGTTCAGAGAATTGAGTAGCTGTATTGATGAACAAATAAGCAACTGGCTAATAATGGAGAGAAAAATTGTTCTTCATGAACATTGAAAGCTTACAAGGAATTCATTATCCAACTCTATCACACATCACTTCAATTCCTATACATATAGGATTACTATTTCTAACTAACCGACTAACAAACCTTTAAATAACTATCACTGTTAACTTAACTAACTTGTTAACACTAATTGACAGCTGTGCATTTTACTATCTGCTCAACATCCTCCCTCAAGCTAGGTGTGTGAAAGACATTCTTCATTCCTAGCTTGGTAAGTAGATATGAGTGTTGTGCACAAGTTAGTCCCTTGGTGAGTAGATCTGCAGACTGTTCTGTTGTCTTCAAGTACATAGGCTGAACCAGTCCTAGTTGCACCTTTTCCCTGATGAAATGGCAATCAATGTCTATGTGCTTTGTTCGTTCATGAAAAACTGGATTGGTAGCAATTTGTATTGCTGACTTGCTATCACTATGTATAGGCACAAACAACTTCACTTCTACCCCTAGTTCTTTAAAGAGTCCTGTCAGCCAAGCAATTTCTGCAACTGTTGAAACTAAGCTTATGTATTCAGCCTCAGCTGAGCTTCTTGAGATGGTGTTCTGTTTCTTGGACTTCCATGAGATCAAGGAATTTCCATACGTGATCATGTAACCAGTTATGGACTTCCTATTATTTGGGCATGATGCCCAATCTGCATCACAATATGTAGTCAACTAGTTTCCAGCATTGGCATCCATAAGTATTCCCAACCTTAGTGACCTTTGAACATATCTGACCACTCTCATTGCTGCCTCCATATGAGAAGTCTTGGGATTATGCATGAATTGGCTCAAAAGTTATGTAGAAAATGCAATGTCTGGCCTTGTTATTATCAGATAAAGCAAGCTTCCTACCAACTTTTGATATACACTAGGATCACTTAACGATCTATCATTTTTATCAGCATGAGGAAAGTGCAGATCAAATTTTGTAGTTGTGAGCTTTTGATTCAATTCAATAGGTGCTCCAATAGACTTGGAATTGGATAACCCCATGTCTGAAATCAGCTTAAGGCAATACTTCCTCTAATGCATGAGAATTCCTGTTGCATTTATGGCAAACTTAATCCCTAAGAAATATCTTTGATCCCCTAAATCCTTGATTTTAAATATGTCTTGGAGAACCTTCTTTGTGTCCATGATAAACTTGTGATCATTTCCTGTGATCAACAGATCATCTACATAGACTAGTACCAGTACCAGACTTTCTCCTTGATGTTTTGTAAATAAGAAGTAGTCATAGTGACTCCGTTGAAAACCAGAAGTAGCCAAAGTTGTGGTTAGCTTGATGTTTCATTGCCTACTGGCCTGCTTGAGTCCATATAGTGACTTAGTGAGCTTGCACATTGTCCCCCTTTCACTATGATGGACAAACCCCATAGGCAACTCCACATACACTTCTTTATTCAAATCACCTTGAAGGAAAGCATTGAAAACATCGATTTGGTGTATTGTCCAGTGATGTGCAGCAGCTAAGGCTATGACAGCTCTAACAGTTCCCATTTTTACAACAGGAGAGAATGTTTCCTGATTGTCCAAACCCTACTTCTGGTTGTAACCCTTGGCTACCAACCTAGCTTTGAACCTATCAACCTCTCCATCAGCTTCATACTTTACCTTGTAAACCCATTTACACCCTATGGCCTTCTTATCCTTAGGCAACTGAGTAAGCTGTCATGTGTGATTGTCTTCCAAAGCATGAATTTCATTCTGCATAGCTTCTATCCATCTTGGATCCTGTATAGCTTCATGACAAGAAGTGGGTTCCTTCTCCTGAGTAAACTTTGTAACAAAACTTTTGTAGGCTGGTGTAATACTTTGATAATCAACTACATCTGCAATGGAGTATAAGCATCTTCCAGCTGACTTCTTGGGCAAAACATAATATGTGTGCCAAAGGGGAGGCTTGGTTGATCTATTTGATCCTCTAATAACAGCAGGTCCAGCAACATCAGGTAGAACTGATGGTATCTGATTCTATGGTAAAACAATTGGTGCAGGACCCTGATCCTGAGAAGGTGCAACTTCTGAAGGAGTGTCTGCATTATTTGGTTCAGTATGTGAAATGTCATGTGCAGGATCTTGATGACCTGCAATATCAAAAAGAATAGTAGCATTCCTGATGATAACACATTGTGTAAGCTCACAATCTTCTACATGTGAGTGTGATATAGGGAACATTTGATTAGTATTATCATCAAGATTTGAGGTTTGAAATGGGAATTCTTTCTCATAAAAGATGAAATCCCTCTAACAAATATGATCCTTGATTCAATATCTAGAAATTTATAACCCTTTTGACTGACACCATATCCAAGTAACACAACCTTCCTACCCCTTGGTGCAAATTTATCATCTCTTTTCAAATTTGCAGTAAATGCTAAACAACCTATCACTCTTAAATGTGCTAAAGAGGATTATCTGTTATATAACAATTCATAAGGTGATTTATTTTCTAGGACTGTCAGAGGTATTCTATTTATGATATATGCTGCAACTTCTATGCATTCTCTCCAAAATCTATGTGGCAACTGACCTTGAAATTTGATGGCTCTTGCTATCTCCAATAAGTGTTTGTGCTTCCTTTATGCTACTCCATTTTGTTGTGGAGTATGTGGACAAGATCTTTGATGTATAATTCCATGCAATGTAAACAAATCATGGCAGTTAGAACTCAAAAATTCTCCTCTATTATCAGACCTGAACACCTTAACACATTTCCCAAATTGACTCTTTATCATTGCTAAGAAATGTTTTAGAACAACAATTACATCAGATTTCAAAGGAATTAAAAAGTTCCAAGTCCATCTAGATTTGTCATCAACTAAGGTGAGAAAGTATCTCATCTTATTGTGAGTAGCTATCTTGTATGGACCCCAGACATCCATGTGTACTAAGTCAAAAACATCATCTACTTTAGTGCTACTTATGGAGAAGGGAACTCTAGTTTGTCTAGCTTGAGGGGAAATAGTACAGTAATCAATAACAAAACTATCAAGAGCATTGAACTCTTTTATTCTTCTAAGTACTTCCATAGGAATATGTCCTAATCTTTGATGCCAAATTGCTGGATCTTCATCTACTCTACTAGCTGCAGATAGTGTTCTGATTTTGTCCCTTTATGGTTTGACTTTCCAGTTCAACACATAAAGTCCATCCTCAACTTCACCAATTCCTTTAACCTTCCCAGACAAGAGATCCTGCAATACATAATGTGTGGGAAAAAAAGAAACACAACAGTTTAATTCTTTTGTCAGCTTGTGCACAGACAAAAAGTTACACTTAAAGACTAGTATACATAGGACATCACTGATCATGTCATTCTCATTGAGTTGAAGGCTTCCCATGTGTGTAACTATGGCTGAATCTCCTGTGGGTAGTTGTACTTTTCCTATACTTTCTACCACATTCTTAACATGTAAATGATTGTAATCACTTATCATGTGATTTGTAGCTCCTGTATGTATAATCCACTTCAAATAGGAACTAGGATTACAATTACCTGCCATGTTGACACTGCTATGAGAGTCCAGCGTGCCATTGATCCTCTTTAATACATCAATCATATTGTGAATTTGCTATGGTGAAGATTTATGTGACAACTGCAATAGTACTTGCTCATGTGTGGCCTGATCATTCTGCATTTGTTCTCCCATAGCCATGTGTCCTTTCCTATCTAGCTGATCATGCACATAAGATGACTGAGGATACATTGCACCACTTCCAAGAGCTGAAAAATCCTTCATGCTTTGTTGTTATGGATACATTGTTCCTTCCCCAAACACTGCATTGACCTTTTTCTTCCCTTTGAAGATATCAGGATAACCAATCAATTGGTAACAATCCCCTTTCACATGTCCAGTTGCATGGCAATGATCACACTTCTTAAGTTTGTTGTAGTTTGCCCTAATGTGCCCTTTCATATTGCATAAATCACAATACAAATTATGGTAGTTCTTCCTGGGGTATTGTGTTGCTTTGATGCTGGACTGTTGAGGCCTATTATTCCTAGCAGTGTATAGCGCTAAGGACTCCATCCCTTCACCAATGTGACCTGCAATTCCCTTCTGACTTTCATCCTGTCTCATTAGTGCATAAGTTTGATTTACATTTGGCAAAATGTTCATCATGAGAATTTGACCTCTAGCCTGTGAATAACTCTCATTCAATCCTATTAGAAACTGCAGCAGACATTGGTATTGCATTTGCTCGTATACTAGCCTTATAGCAATCACAATTAGGTGGGGATAAAATAGAGTCATATTTATCCCACAAGTTTTTTAACTTTGTAAAATAGGCAGAAACTGTTAAGACTCCCCGTGTAAGGGTGAAGATATTCCTATGCAATTGATAAAGTCTAAATCCATTTATTTTATCAAAATGCTCCTTGAGATCAAGCCATACATGATGTACACTGGTTGAATACAATATTCCACAGAGCAATTCCTTATTGACATTGCATATGAGCCAAGAGATAACAACTGCATTATAACGATCCAAAGTTTTCTTCAAATCTCCTTCAAAATTGATGCGCAGAACAGAGCCATCAACAAATCCTTATTTGTTCCTCCCAAGCAATGCGATCTCCATAGCACGACTCCACATGGTATAATTCTCCATCCCTGTTAATTGGATTTCAATTGATAAAGCTCCTAGCACATCAGATGAACTCAGATACAAGGGCTGATTGTGATCGACCGTCATAGAGCTGCCATTAATAGTATCTCCTTGAGATCTATTACCCGATCCTCCGAACTCCTCCTCGATCGCCATGATAGATCGACTCCAATTAAAAAAAATTGACGAGATAAACTCCTAGAATCATCGTCCAAGCTCTGATACCATGTTAAGTTCAGAGAATCGAGTAATTGTATTGATGAACAAATAAGCAACTGGCTAACAATGGAGCGAAAAATTGTTCTTTATTCACTGAACATTGAAAGCTTACAAAGGAATTCATTATCCAACTCTATCACACATCACTTCATTTCCTATACATATAGGATCACTATTTCTAACTAACCGAGTAACAAACCTTTATCTAACTATCACTCTATACACTGTTAACTTAACTAACTTGTTAACACTAATTGACAATTGTGCATTTTACTAACTGCTCAACAAATCTGTCGACCCTAGAGATTCAGTTGAAGCTACCACATTAAGGTTAATATTTTATAATATATATATATATATATATAAGATAAATACTTAAATTTTCTTCAGAAAGTCTATGTGGGATTCTTGTCTGAGCTGCAACTAAAAACAATCTTTACTTTGTAATGAGGTCCAAGTGTTAATTGGAAAAATGATATAGTTGAATTTGTAATGAGATTAAGAACACGTATTTGATTTAAATAGTTAGATTCGATTATTAACAATTGAATACGTTAATGTTGTTAAAGAATTAAATGAAAGTAATAAAATCAAGTAAATAAAGTCGTGTGAAGCAACGGATCTTTAGTGATGTTCAATTGCACTGGATTTGGTAAGATTAGAGTGATGTTGGTCTCAGTTTCGGGATCATTTCTTTTGATAAATACTAAGAAGTAAAGATTTAGTAATTATGAAAAATTTGGAGTACAAGAATATAGATATATTGCTTTTATATTGTTTAGAATTCAGACTCCTACAATTGTGTTAAAACTAATAGGTTACAAAGGTAACACATCAATCAATAGAAAAGCTCCACTCGAGCCCTAAAGTACTATAGCCGTTGTCCTTCTTATGGAAATACCGTTAGTTGTTCCAGCTAAAATATTCCTCTGTCGCGAACACCATGTTGTAAGTCATATTCTGGCGTATTTGTCCTTTTTATCTTTTTGTCACATCAGGACACGAGTCCTTCTCTATCTTTAGGCCACAAGTTTCTTCCCTTTTTTCGATGATGATCATTCGGTAATCTCGAAATCTAATTGAAGTCATCTTTCACCTATCATATATCCGGGCCTGATTATTCCATTAAATCAATTTTCTTAATCATCCTTTAGTTGGTGCAATGTGTCCACACATTTTTTTGACACGTACACAAACTGCTAATTTTTACACTAAGGTTCAAGATAGAAATACTATGTGATCTCTTATCATTTATTCCAATCGATATACATAAGAGTTGATCCATACACTATAATTATCAAAAATAAAATATCATACTTAGGCTCCATAAGAAGAGGCCAAAATAATTAGAGGATAGGAGTAGGGGTGACAATTGGGCGGGTTGGGTTAAAGTTGGACGGGTCATAATGGGTTAAGACAACAATCGGGTCAAGACCCAACCCAACCCAATTTTGCTTGGGTCAAAATGGGTTAGGTAATGGGTTACATTACGGGTCAAGACCCAACCCAACCCAATTTTTACTAAACTTAATTATTTTATTTGTTCTTTTAAACTATTTTAGTATCTAATAAAGTGATTTTTTTTCTTTATTATGTCTATATACAACATGCCAAATGGAAAAAAAAAAGTTTTTTAAAAAGATTTTGACAAGATTTTTCATGAGCCAATTCGGATTACACAACAACCCAATTTTTAATGGATTGGGTTCAAATAGGTTGAGCTAACGAATGGGCGGGTTAATCTTAAACGGGTTGGGTTTGATTTTGCTACCTCTAGATAGGAGGAGGATGTATTTGGATCTTTGACTGTTCTCTTGGGATCTTTACTCACGGGAGGAAAAGTATGTTCTACTTTTTTTCAGTTTTTATAGTTAATAAAGAGCTTAACCCTCGAGATTCTAAACAACAGTCACGCACGCGATTAAGTTAATTAATACTCTATTAAGCAGATCTTTATCGTACATAAATTGTTTTCTCTTTTAAGAATAAAATAAAATTGTGGCGTAGAATTTTCAAAGAGGAGAGACAACTCCGAGGCATTTTTTAAATTATTTTTTGGCAAACAATAATAATAATAAAAAGGGGTGGGGCGACCCCTGCGTGAGTATAAAAATTAGTGGGGCTCAACCACCCCTAAAATAGCTTAACTGTTTTAATTAGTTAGTTAAGGGTTGTTAGAGTAGAGTTAGTTTTTACCATTCCAAGAGGTTAATTAGTGTAGTTGAGTATAAGTTAGCTAGATTAGCTAAATCTATATTTATATATATACATAAAAATTATCATTTCATATTATTCACGAATTCTTAAGCAAAAATTTTTTTTTAAAATCAAGAATTAATAGTTCCAATGCTAAAACACTAGTAAAAAGATGGAGTAAGTTATTTTCTCACTAGTTTTTTTGGGTAAATTTTATAGATGGACATGCAACTTTTATTTTTCTTTATAAAAGTCATTTAACTACCGTTTTTAAATACAAAAATCACGTAACCTAAGAATATTAACTTTAAATAGATAACTCAATTTTTTTATAAAGGGTAAATCAAACAAAATATCCATTAGATTAAATTTCTTACACAAAAAATAATTCACTTAAAAAATAAGCCACTTATTACAATAAATGGCCATTCGACACTTTTAACTCTTAAATTTTGGTCTTTTTTTTTTCTTCTTCATCCTTATTCTTCGACTTCTTCTACCGTCCTTCTTCATCATATTATTTGTCTTCTCGTTCTTCTTCTTCATCTTCTTTTCCTTCTTCTACTTCTCCTCCTCCTCCTCCCCCTCATCCTCCTTCTTTCCCTTTTTTAAAAATAATAATAAAAATTTAACGTATCGCAAATGTGAATCGTTCAAGTAAATTATATATCAAAAGACTCGAAACTTATAGAGGATTTCAAATCTAATATTTGAGACTGTTTAGAGACGATTTTGAGTTGATCAAGATTAAATAGTCAGTGTATACTTCATGTATAATCATTGTATACTTCGTAAATAATTAAGTTATATTCAGATTTTTTGAGTGTATCATAATGTATAGTCAGTGTATATTTTATGTATATGGAAGCGATATTGTATAGTCAATGTATACTTTCTATGCCTTTTGACAAGCTATATTGTATAGTCAATGTATACTTCCTATAACTTTTGTCTATTTTTTATGTAAATAAAATATGATTATATTTACTGTAAACTAATTATTTTGTTGTATACGTTTAAAACTAGCCCTTTTTAAAATCCAAACAAATAAGTATTCAATTAAAAAGCTCCAGCCCGATTCAATCTGATCCAAAATCCATATCATGAAAAAGTAAAGAAAGAATTACATAAATATACAAATTAAGATATCATAATCTCTAAAATTTCCTACCATTTAAAAATATTACAAAAATTCCCTCTCGGATACATCTCTATCCCTTCTCGGATACATCCATATCCCATCTCGAATACATTCATCTCATCTCGGATACATCCCTCCTATTAAGTAATGTATCATTTGCAATGTATCGAACAACCACGGAATGTATCCAAGAGCAATGAAAATTTTTGAATTTTGTAATTGGAAAAACTTCCATAATAGGATGTAATTAACCTCAAATATATGAGATTTCTGTAAAATGCCCAAAAGTAAAATATTAAAAGACTGAAACAGAATCTCACAAACCCTCCAAGAAGCTATAGAAAATTAGGGAGGCAACAAAATTTTAACCTAATTTTTTAGGAGGATGTTCATTTCTTTTTTAAAAAAAATAAAATTGATACGGTATTAAAAACAAAAACTAGTGTTTCAACACGGAATTTAACATGAAGTGTTTGCTTAATGTTGGTGAGACGTGTTGAATAGTATAAATTTGGGTCCATCACCTTCACGGTTTACTCGTGGAGTCTCTTTCACATGAAATAAACATAACTACTCATAAATTAATTAATAAAAATTTTGGATAACATAATTATACTCCTGTCAAATGACAAGATAATACTTGACTGACAAGTTTTATTCTGAGGAGATTGTTTGTATATATGAAAAAATTATATTAAAAATAATTATTCATCCATCTCATTTTAAGTGAAATCCTTTGATTTGGTACGGTGTTTAAGGAAAAAAAAGGCTTTTGAAATTTGTAGTCTAAAACAATCCTTAGATATTTATGTGGCCGAGAATCATTTCATTAAGAATAAAAAGATAATTTTATACTCTTTTTGTCCAACAATAGTTGTCCATTATTGACTTGATACATGAATTAAGAAGCAGTAAATGATAGGGATAATTTTACCAAATCACCCTTATTAAATATAAGTCATCTATACATTGAAAAATAAATAATATTTAATAGCAAGGGTAAAATAGACATAAAATGGTAAAATATTCATTGATTTTATAAACGGGACAAGTATTGTTGAGTCCGAAGCCAAAAGGGTCACTTTTTTCCTTCAAAATGCATAAACGGCCTATCCATTTTTTTAAAAAACCAAATGGGACAAATTACTCCCTTAGGAGCGAGAAATTTTTTTTAAAATGAAAATCGCTGCTCCAACACCGATTTCTCAAATAAATTTTTTTCTTAAAATCACTGCTGGGGCAGCGATTTACTTGAATTTTTTTTTTTAAATCGAAATATTTTGACAACAAAGTGCATTAGTGGCTTTTGCGGAAAAAAAAAAGTGCATTAGAGCAAAATTAGCTATATATATATATATATAAAAAATAAAAATTTACATTTATTAGGATTAAATAATAAATTACTATTTTATTTTTAAAATAATTTTAAATATGGTGATGTAATTTGTGTGTGTGATTCCCTTTTTTTGTGGAAAAAATTTTAAATTAATTAAAATTTATTATTTAAAATTAATATCTAATTAGATATCCTCAAATTATAAACCCACGTTTGGAAGTTTCTTTTAAAATTCATCATTTAAATAATATTTATTATTTTAAGTTTTATATAAATTTTATTTCTTATTTACATTTTAAAATAAATAGTTTTTCAGAAAATTAGAAAATGCAACCTATAATAATAATAATAATAATATTAATAATAATAATAATAATAATTAGAAAAAACATCGACCTAAATAGGGCGTTTATATCTTTATTTTGAAAAATAAAGTAATTATCCAACTAAATAGGGGGTTTTAAAACTTGCCATTACATTCCTACTTCTAAACAAATTGAAACACTTTTAAATTAAAATTATTTAAATTATTTCTTTTTTTAAAAAAAACACTAACTAAACAGATCTGTTTAGTTTACGTGAATTAAATTTCTTATTAATTTTTATTTTCTTAAAATTAAAATTTTATTCTGACAATTAAAATTTAAAAATTCTAAAACTGAATGCCAAACAAATTAAATAAGAAATATGAAGTTAAAAAAAATGGATAGCTCAGTCATTATTTTAAAATTTTAAAATTGATTGCCAAAAAAATAAATAAGAAATATGAAGTTTAAAACCAAAATTGAAAACAATTTTTTCCCATCTTTTACGTGTAGCTAAAAATTATGATCTGATTAATTACTACACAATTCATTTTGAATTTTAAATTTTAAGTCGTCCAATTAAATGAATAACCGTCAAATTTATTAATTTCAAAAGTTATATAAAACCCTAACTTAACTACTGCAAGAAAAAAAATGGTTTTTTAAAACTCCAACAAAGTTTTAACTTATCCGCTTGCAATTGTTGAAAAGAATTTACTCTCCATTATGTAGAGAACTCTATTTTATCCGGATAAGCTTCAAATACTTTTAGACTTTTCTTTGCTCATCAAAATTAGATTGGAATTAGCCTTTAATTTTGATAGCAAAGTACAGTAGCGGCTTTTGCGGAAAATAAAGTGCATTAGAGCAAAATTTGGGTCATCTTATGGAGCAAAAAAAATTTCAGGTAAATCGCTGCAGAGGCAGTGATTTTTTTTTAAAAAAAAATATTTGAGAAATCTCTGTTGGGGCAGCAATTTTCATTTTAAAAAATTGAAGAAATCGCTGCTAGGGCAGCGATTTTCTTAAGATTTTTTTACGGAGTTAATGGGGTTACTCTATGCACAAGGATCTCGCTCGCTCCTGAGGGAGCGATTTGTCCCATTTGGTTTTTTAAAAAATTTGATAGGCCGTTTATGCATTTTGAAGGAAAAAAGTGACCCTTTTAGCTCCGAACTCAAGTATTGTTGAACATCCTAAAATAGTATACTGGACAAGTAAAATTGAATGGGGGGAGTGATTAAATTTTTTCTAATTATAGTAAAGTGACATTTTTTTTGGGATGGACTAAAAAAGAAAGAGTACCACATAAAATGAGACAAAAGGAGCAGTTATTATTGATGTTGACTAATGATTTTTTCTAAAAGTGAAAATCACCCCACATATCTATTTAAGGGGTAATATTACAGGTTTTATATCTACTTTTAAAATATTACTACTTATGACATTTTAATTGCGAGTTATAACATATCATTTTTTATTGATAAATCAATTAATTCCAATTTAATAATTAATTAATCTTTTTATAATTATATTGTTATTAATAAGTGATATAAATAATTTAATGATACAGAATCAATGATAATTATCCGTTACACTTTTTTAGGGATTTTTTACTTTTTCACATACAATGATAATTATTAGTTACACTTTTTTAGGGATTTTTTACTTTTTCACATACTCCTTTCTAGTTGATTTTTTACTGTCACACGTCAACTATCCCCCCACCCCCCACCAATCAGTTTCCTTCTTTCTCACACGCCAAAGCATTACACCTCCACCCTTCCACTTCCACGTTCAAACATTAACAGTTTCTCTATCATCAACCCCGAGCTTCTTCCTTACCAAAGATCTCTCTCACCATATTCTGAATTTTCTTCCTTGTTTACTCATCCACAATACTAAGAAAATAGATGTTGAAGAATAAAAAAAAGCAGCATACGCCTAGAAAGAGCCCTAGATTAGTAGAAATGATTTCTAATGTTGAAATCGAGCCTCTATCGTTTCACATTTTGACTCAAACGCAGCCGACAAACAAGAGTCATACCCTTCCAAAGAGGAAACAAAGCCCAGCAAAGGAGAAGAAAAGGGAAGCAAAAAAAATTGCAACTCCTCCAAACCGAAAGGGACAAAAGAGAAAAGGAAAAAAAAAAATTTTAAAAAAAATCAACAAATGTTGACATGGGTCAGTCTTCAAAACCCTCCTAAAGAAGAGCAATATTGGAAGATGATTCGAAAATCCCCAAGTCAAACAAGGGCAAAAAGGTTGCGGGGTAAATTTTTTATTTAAATTATTTTATAAATTATTCAATTTTTATATTATTCATTTTTTTAACTATTTGAGCTTATCATGAATTTTTGTTCGTATTGATATATGTTATTGTTGGCGTGGTGTCTTTTGATTTTGAATAATCTTAGTTTTATCATGATTACTAACTTATATATTTGTAGTATAAAATTTGGATGAAATTTGTATGCTATAAATATGAGTATAAAAATTTGGATGAATTTTGTATGCTATAACTTATGAAATTGTATTAATCCTAAGTATAAATTTTGGATGAAATTTGGATGAAATTATAGTATAAATCTGAGTATAAAATTTGGATGAAATTTGTATGCTATAACTTATGAAATTGTATTAAATTTGTATCCAATTATCAAATTGAGTATATTTTTTTTCCATGAAATTGTTATACTATTTAGTTGGTATAAATGCTGTATGAATGAAATTTGTATTTATATAGTTCATGGTATGTGCTAAATTGGTATCCAATCATCTGAATGAGTATAATTTTGGCATGATATTGGTATGAGTTTTGTCATCATTTTTCATATACATTGACATGAAATTGATATAAATTTGATGTGTCTTTTCTCAATTTTTGTATCAACTTTGTTGTTTAAATGAAGTGTATGAAATGCTACACTGTTTGAAATCTTTTTAAAATCTATTTCATTATGTATATCACTTTGGATTTGTTGTCTGTTTAATGTTGGCATGAAGTTGGATTAAAATTGGTATTCAATCATCTGAATGAGTATAACTTTGACATGATATTGGTATGAGTTTTGTCATCATTTTCCATATACATTGACATGAAATTGATATAAATTTGATGTGTCTTTTCCCAATTTTTGTATCAACTTTGTTGTTTAAATGAAGTGTATGAAATGCTACACTGTTTGAAATTTTTTTTAAAATCTGTTTCATTATGTATATCACTTTGGATTTGTTGTCTGTTTAATGTTGGCATGAAGTTGGATTAAAATTGGTATCCAATCATCTGAATGATTATAACTTTGCCATGATATTGGTATGAGTTTTGTCATCATTTTTCATATACATTGACATGTAATTGATATAAATTTGGTGTGTCTTTTCCCATTTTTTGTATCAACTTTGTTGTCTAAATGAAGTGTATGAAATACTACACTGTTTGGAATTTATTTTTTTAAACCTGTTTCATCATGCATATCACTTTGGATTTGCTGTTTGTTTAATGTTGGCATGGAGTTGGATTAAAATTGATATCTAATCATCTGAATGAGTATAACTTTGCCATGATATTGCTATGAGTTTTGTTGTCATTTTTCATATACATTGACATGAAATTGATATAAATTTTGTGTGTCTTTTCTCATTTTTTGTATCAACCTTGTTGTCTAAATGAAGTGTATCCAATCATCTAAAAGAGTATAACTTTGGCATGATATTGCTATGAGTTTTGTCATCATTTTTCATATACATTGACACGAAATTGATATAAATTTGGTGTGTCTTTTCCCATTTTTTGTATGAACTTTGTTGTCTAAATGAAGTGTATGAAATGCTACACTGTTTGAAATATTTTTTTTAAACCTGTTTCATCTTGCAAGTCACTTTGGATTTGCTGTCTGTTTAACGTTGGCATGAAGTTGGATTAAAATTGGTATGAAATTTGTGACCTACTATTTGTAAGTTTAATATAAAAAATTATTATTTTGTAGGCATGGAAGCAATATACACACTGGGCTTCATGCATGAATATGAATGTTTTTAAAGATCTGTCTACATTCCTTAGTAAAGAGCAATTTCAACACCTTTTGCAAACTCCCTTTGGTGTATTTAATGACTTACCTCTCCAAAAGGTGTAGTGTTAGTTATTGCGTCATCTCTTAAAACTTGAGACTGATAACGACGGGAATGACTTGTTCATCATCAAAATAAATGGTACTGAACTCCAGTTTGGTATTAAGAAATTTGCAACGGTTGCTGGACTTAAATGTGGTCTTGTTAGCGATTTTGTTGAAGACTCATCTATTCCTAATAGGCTAATTGAAAAGTACTTTGGTGAAATGAACAAAGTCCCTAAGTTAGTTTTTTTGAATAAGTTTAAGGAAGTCAATTACTTTGACCCCGAAGACCGTTTCACGTTGTGTACTTCATAATTTATAAATTTTCAATTTGGATACAAAGTGTATACAAATTGGATATCAGCATTAGCCAGATTTATTTTTTGTATTTTTAGTTTTGAAAACACCTCATAAATATAGTATGCAATAATTGCATAACATTGTTACACTTAAATTTTCAGTTACACACTGATTTTTCTATTTTCCCAATGGTATACCAGTTTTATACCAAATGCATACCAATTGCATACAACAATAATTACATTTGGTGCAAATTAATATCAATTACATCTTGTTGTTTCTATTATTCTAATGGGATATCAATTGGAAACCAATTGGACACCAATTGAAAATTACAGTAAATAGTAGTAATGTCGCTTACTTTGTATCCAGTTGATCTTCAAATTGAAAATTAAGATTGACATTAAATCGGTATCCCATTCGTATAAACTTGATATTCAATTTAAAAATTTAAGTCAAAAAACTACAAATAAAAATAAATAAAGTTGGTATCCTACTGGTGACATATTTGTAATTCAAATATCAGTTACATGTTTTTAAATCAGTGGGACTTCATTTTGCATACCAAATTGATACCATGTTCATATTTAAATTTGACTTGAATATTCTGATCGTTACTAATGGCATACCAACATGAATTAATCAGTTTTTCACTTTATATTTAAAAAATAATGAATGCACAAAAAGGATTAAGTAGTACACATAATAAATGTTCTGAAATTATAATTCATTAGCTTAAAAGACAAAATAAGTCAAAACATGAGTTTGTCACAATTAAACAACCAAATAAAACTAATAATAAATTATGACTTTTTTGGTGCAGGGTAATTTAAACATGTCTTCCTGTTGTGTCCCTCCAGACGACATGTGCTGCACGTAACTTTAGACTTCTCGAATTTCACATGAGCAAACCTCTTCGAACGTTCAAGTTGTGGTCTCCCTATAGTTCTTTTTGAACCAAGCGGCAACAATTTATGCTTCAACACTTAATTGGTATATCCCACGTACTCTCGCATGAGAGAGGTTCAACAGGGATCGCATATGCATCTTGAAAATTCTTTAAGCTATTAAATGGAGAGCAATAATCTGTTTCATGCAGTCTTCTGTACCTAAGAACCGCCATTGCATGTCTGCAAGGTATTTCATAATGCTGAAACCTCCCACAACTACATGTATTGTTTCTTATGCACACTATGTACCGCTTAGGTCCATCAACAACGGAATGCAAAAATATTATTGATGGTATTACCTAAAAAATAACAACAATGAATTATAAATATAAAAATTTTCAAGTATATAATAGCAATAACAATTAATTCATACCTTCATACTTGTAGACAAATCAATACTTTTCTAGAGCTTATCATCCTATTTTTTTTGTCTGCTCCGATCTAATTTTTGCAGCCTCCTCATTGTGTTTCGCGATCCATGTCTGAATTGTTATCCTCATGAATTTCAGAAGTGATACGGCTAGGACCCTCCTTGCTAACCTATTCACATTATTTAAAGATTCTGCTATATTTGAAGTCATCGTCCATGTTCGCTTAACTTTTGAATGAGCCCTTGACCACTTACTATACCCAATATCAAATAAATAGCCTATTATCCTTGGGTCTATCTGGTCTACTCTTCCCATATACTCCTCAAATTGTTGAATTGTATATGCATTTGCCATGCAAAAAAAGAGTTTCTTCAAATCTTCAGTATTTTTGTGAAAATTCTTTAGAACATTGCAACATAAATGCCATATGCAAGCATAATGTTCCAAACTAGGATATACCCTTGCAGTTCCCTTCCATATATGCTCCGACATAAATTACATGTTTTCCCTTTCTCCATATGCGTCCCTAAATCTTTCAAGGAACCAGGTTCACGATGCATCATTCTCAGAATCTACTATAGCATATGCAAGTGGAAGTATGTGACCTGATACATTTTAACAAAAAATATAAATAATTCATACAGTTTGGGAACATAATTTATATTTGAATATAAATATTAAGAATCAAATAATACCTCCTGGATCCATTGTGCTTGCAGTCAACATTGTCCCGCCATATGCGCCTCTTAAGGCTGCCCCATCAACCACAACAATTGGCCTACAATATTTCCACCCCTAATAGATGCTTCTAATGCAACAAATGCATATATAAAGCTATCACCATCTTTTCTTTTCAAGCTTACAATAGATTTAGGTTAGTTCTCTCCCAAAATGTTATAAATAACTTGAAAGTTTTGAAATTGTTACAATCAATTTTCTAACTTGATAACTACATACAAGAATATAGTTTCATACCAATTGGATACTAATTAGACACTAATTGGATATCAACTACAGTAACTACTGAACTTGATTTTCTAAATTGGATACCAAATTAGTGTCCGTCTTAATTTTCAATTGGATACAAAATAAAATACAAATTGTATAATAACAAAAATCTGGAAGTTTGGCATATGATTCAGCTGGATCTCCATGCGACAATTTGATTGTTTTTTCTCTAGCTCACCATGCCTGCATGTATGTCAGCGAAACACCATGTGCTTTCAACATGTCTTCGGCAATAATTTTTGGTGTGTATCAACAAATTTATCCAATTTCACAACAGCTACAACATCAGTTATTCCTTGACGCCTTGCATAAACTCTATCCCTCACCGAACAAGTGTGATCCCCACAATATTTTCAAATTTTGAATAGTCCCGATTTATCCAAACTTGATGAATTCATCATTCATGAACAATTTTGTACAAGACACTTTAGGTAATAGCCGTTTCATAAACAAACGAAAATTAGTAAAATCGTTATGTACTAAATTCATATACTTAAAATATGTTGAGACGCTAACCAAATATATTCTTACCAAGATGAACTGGAACGTTACACGAAATTGAAATTTTTTGACAGCTCCATAGTGTCGCATCACCTCCATAAGTGTGATATTATTTTTGTAAATTTGATTTTCAGTAATCAACATATTAGTAGTGTTACTGATTATTTCAAGTCCTTCATCATAAATTTCATCAACAACTGCACCAGCATTCATTCCGATCAAGCGGATTGATTTATTAGAATATAAATCAATATTTGTTAGTGGTCAACTAACAACATAATCTCTTTGCTCCATCATAACATTAGATTCTGGATTATTCACAGTAGGATTCTTCAAGGTTATGTAGAACGGATATTTGGTAAAGAAATCAGCATTAACTTTCTTCTGATCCAAAAACACTTGCACACCCACATCATTATGGATATAAACTGGTGGACATCTATCACTAACAATATATTTAATCTTGATTTCATTAATAGTAGTATCTATTCCGAGTTTAGTAGTTATCGCATCAACAAGGCCACTATAGAGGCTGGAAGAATCATATATAATTCCTTCCATCTGAAAATCAACATATTAGCATGTTCCATCATAAATCAATGTGTCGGTATTACATGATACAGAAGTACAAATACAAATATTTTAAATCGGTATACAAATTTCATACCATTTTCATGCATATTATATATACAGTTTTCAAGCAAAAAATCACTACTGATTCATACAATATTCATGTCAAAAGAATACTAAATTTATATCATTCCTAACTAGTAATTGTCAATCATTAAATAAACAGTATTCAAAATTCATTCCAATATTACGTCTAAATTCATACCAATAAAATGCTAAAAAAATAAAAGTTCAATCATACTACATTCACACCAACGTCATTATCAATTTCCATAAATGTCTCATATAACTAGTATATCAATTCCAAACAAATTTAAAGTAATTTTTTGAACCAGAAACATACAAAATAATGAAAAATTGGTTCATACAAATAACAAACAAAATTTAATGTTCATACAAAAATAAACCAGTATACATAACAAAAAATCAAAATTATGATTTGTTTTCATACCAGCTTAATGTCAAAATAATACCAAAATTATACCATTTCTAACTACTAAATGTAAAATATTAAATAAAAAGTATACCAAATTCATTCCATTATTATGCCCAGATCTATACCAATATAATGCCAAAAAAAATTTTCCACTCTTATCAGTTTCACTTGAACAAAAAAAGTAACAACAAATTCCGTAAATGTGTGATATTTCAATCATACCAATTTAATGTAATTTTTTTTTACCAGCAACATACCAAATAATGAAAAATTGTTATCACAAAGATTGAAGAAATTTAATGTTCATAGCAACAACTAGAATTTTTTTTCTGTTATCACTGTTTCATATCAATTTTTTAACGTTCTGTCCGTATACAATTATATAAATCGAAAAAAACACTCACCTGAAGGATCCCATCGACTACCATGCTTTATCAATACTGACAAGAATCTGTCCATCACAATAAATGACGATTAATGAATTAAATCAATTTCGAATGACACGAGAATGACGACTAGCAAGAGAGAATTTTGAGATGATAGAGAAACTGACAGAAAAAATTAGAAAAAGAAATCTGTTTCGCATCCAGAGAAAATGACGGAAAAAATTTGAGAAAGGAATCTGTTTCGCGTCCAATAACTGTCTTGAGCTAAACCAGGGGAAAAAATATTCTTTTTGTTATTGGTCTCCTATTTTTATGTCTTCTATTAAATATCATTAATGTTTTCACATTATTGGTTATTTAAATTTCCGTTTTTTATTTATCTATTTTTCAAACTAATTGGTTTCTACTGTTTATTTAAATCCTTTTTTTAATTAAATAAAATGGTATAACCTGTAATTGATTATTGTTACAACTTGAAAGATAAAGAATAATATTATAACTTGTAATTATTAGTCTATAAATGTTATATATAAAATTTTCACATTATAAAATTATGTTTATTTAAAAGTTTGGAATCACATATTTTTATTTTGAAAAGCAATATGGAAATATACAATTTATTAATGTGGTACATTAGAATATTTCAATATTTTATTTATGAATTAGTATGATTTACTCATTAGGTAAAATTACATAAAAATTGAGAAAATTTGTATAGCTTTCATTACTCATAGAATTAATGATATTAATAAAAAAAAAACATACTAACTTAAAAAGTTTCAATTTGCATATCAAAACAAATTTGCCTAAATTTTTTGTGTGTGAGGAGTTTTCTTCTTAATCTTATTTGTTAGTCATGATTGTACCAAACTAGTAAACTTCCTTGCACCGACCCACTTTTGACTATGAAGAAGAAAAGATGTAAAAGAATTGTTTCTTCTTCTTAAACAATTGTTTACATTCTTATACATGACGCATACTGCGGATATAATTAACAAATAGAAGACTGTGTGTGAAATCTAGACTTATTTAATTAGTTTTATATTGTGACTTCATATAATTAGTAACTTCATATATATATATAAAATTAGTCCTCAATCTCAAGTCAATTTTAAGTCACCTAGGTAGGACTTTCTTAGCCAACTCTCCATCCATATTTCTACGTCAGCCAGCAGCTAAAGCTGCACTTCTTTTGGAAATTTCCTAAGCTTTTTCTTTGGATACTAGACATTAGAATCTGTGTCAGCAGAGACCCAATATATATTAGTATTCACTTTGTTTTAATTTATGTGGTACAAATGAAATTTGAAAAACTAATTAAAAATTTTTAAATTATTAATTATTGTGATTCATAATACTTTTTACATAATTTTCAGATAAGATATGTTACATCTTTTGTTCTAATATATGTGACACAAATAGAATTTCGAAAATTAGCCAATTTTTTTATGTCTTTTTAAATATTTTAAGTTGTTCATTATTGCGATTTATAATACTTGTACGTCATTTTCAAATAAGACATATGTTACCCCCTCTATCTCAATTTATGTGATACTGATAGAATTTCGAGAATCAACTGAATTTTTTATGTCATTTACATTTTTAAGTTGTTAATTATTATGATTTATAGTATTTTTTTAGTTATTTCAAATAATATATGTTACTTTCTCTGTCCCAATTTATGTGGCATTGATAGATTCGAAAGTCAATTGAGTTTTTTAAAATATTTTTAAATATTTTAAGTTGCTAATTATTATGATATATAGTATTTTTTACGTAATTTTTAAATATATAAAAATAAAAATAAGACAAAATAATTAAAATAAAAAGACGATCAAATTGCCCCTATCCAAAAAGCACCATGTTAACTGTTGGAAAACTATATGCATAGAGAAAGCATACCAGAATCATACTGCTTACATGAATAATAGACAACACACGTTTATGCTAGAACACATATAATCATATGCTAAAACACATAAACTTATTGAAATTTAATTCAAGAATTACCTCTTGAAGCGTGAGCACATACCTTCAAGCGAATCTACAAGTTGGATAGCAGTTATGTGGTCTTCTACAGTGATCCCAAGTTCACATCTGAACTCTCTCAATACTTGGGTGGGCAAGTATCAAAAGAAACCTTCAATCTTTTTCTAGGTTAGGAGAATCCCTATTTTTAGAGATTTCCTCCAAATCCAAAGAGGAGAAGAAAATCAGTTTTCTTGAAAAAACCATAAAACCTGTGTTATTCTTGAAAAACAAGAATAAACGTTACTTCTTCCCTTTTTTCTTAGAAATAGGATTATGAGTTCTAGTTAAATATGGGCACTGGAGGGACCACAAAATTAATTACTGAGGCTTTCTATTATGGAAATAATTCCAAATAATTAATTTGAATTATTCTTACCATACTAAATTACAAATCATTCCACTAAAAATTCGTAACTGCACTCCTCTATTTATATTTCAAAATTCCCCATTAAACACTTATATAATTCCCATGGTAAGATTACAGATACTAATCAATAAATTAAATTACTGACGAATTTAATTTAATGATTAATTTTCTTTAGAGCACTGCTTAACTTATTTCATGTGTCGGATTCATAAATCTACTTGCAAGGTTTGACACGATGAAAACTTATAAGCTTCTCAAAAAGGGATATCAATCAATCTCTATAACGAGACATGGATTCCATCAACTAACTTAATATTTCACCAATATATATTATTATCATCCAATCTACCCGGTATATTGACCCATCTCAGAATCTCACCTTTTAATAAATCAAAACGATAATTAACATATACAGATCATAATAGTTATATCAAGATTAAGAATATAAGTACATTTAGCAGTTTAGAGAATATGCTTTTGTCAGTCAGTCAGTCTAAAAAAACTATCTCTACTCGGTCCCGTTCAATACATACAAAATGCACTAGCACAAGAAGTTGGAACTATACCATTCCCATAATCAAGATAAATTATATATAATCTTGTGCTACAATCGTACCGATGGCATGTCCAATTTCCATCCTAGATTATGAACAAAAAAAACTTTATACTTATAAGAACCGATGATTTAATCATCTGTGTATAAGTTAAAACTCTATACACTAAATCATCTACTATATAAGTAAACAGACACCATAAACGAATATATGATATATTAAAACTGAATAAATAATTATTCTATAATAAATATTATATCTAAACACATGGTTAACAGTATATATCCAACAGTTAACAACCACCGCCTACTTCCTAGACTCTTATTAATAGTAAGTAAAATAAAGTAAAGTAAAATGTATAGACTTTTGGATCTAAAAAAGGAGTTTCAACTTTACTAACTCTTCCTAGTAGGGGTGTGCAAAAATCGAACCAAAAAAAGTGTTATTGGTTTATTGCTATTGGGTTATTGGGTTTATGATTTTTTAATTGTTTTATAAAAAATAATTATCGGTTATTGGTTTGTTATTGGTTTTTTATATTGGATTATTGGGTAAACCGATAACCCATTAAGACTAGGAATTTACTATTTTTACCTATACATAAATATTAAATATTAACATCAATACCTTACTAGTTACTGTCTTTGTCCTTATCCTTCAATTCACACTTCATTGTGACTTTGAGTTCATAATTTCACATTATACAAAATGTTAAAACCTAAAGTAAGAATTCTATTCCTCTCAATTTCTCTTTGTGTTACACTTGTATAGCTCTTTTCATGTTTGTTATTATTGTTTCTATTTTATGAGCATTTATAAAGTTACATTATTGTCTTGTCACATCAAATCTATTAGAGAAGTCATATATTTGTTTTATAAGCATTTCTTATTGGTTAAATCGAAAATCGAACCGTTAAGGACCAAAATCGATAAACCGAAAATCGATAAAAAATATCTTATTGGTTTGGTTATTGATTTAACGTATTTAAAAACCGAAAATTGATAAATCGATAAACCGAACCGATAATACGTAAAATCGAACCTAACCGACCGATGCACACCCCTACTTCCTAGACTCTTATTAATAATAAGTAAAGTAAAGTAAAGGAAAATATAAAGACTTTTGGATCTAAAAAGATTATTACTAACTTTTAAATATATGGTTATAGTTCAAATACACATGTTTATCCCCATGAATTATAATTCAAAGGCGCGCGCCTAGACAATTAAATTAATTACCATCCTATATGACTATATGACCCCTCGTTTTGATGACAAACAATATATTATTTTTTTGTTTATGAATCTGTTATTAACTTTTTATATTTCAGCTATCTGGTGGTTCAATAATACATATATAGTAATTTGTACTATTTAGGATTTTAGATAACTTCCAATATTTTAGGTTTTCTGAGGATTTGTACCTTATTGGATTAGTATTTTCGATTTTATATTTGCTATATATAAAAAACATATTATATGTGAGTAAAATAATTTTTCTCTTCTACATCTCAAATCGAGGCTGCTATTGTCATCGTTCCTATTTGATGTTATGGCCGGAGAATGACAATAACTTCGTTTTATTTCGAGGAGTGCTCCAATAGTAAACAAGCTCTTCTCCCCTTCATAGGCAGATTCTTTGCCAACTATTTCTATGCCATATGTTTCTTGCACTCCTTGAAATAAAATGAAATTATTGTCGTTCTCCCATATCATCAAAATAGTTATGAAGAATTTACTATAGCATCGGAACTAAAACACTATTTATTTTAAAATGAAAAAAATAATATACTATGTAGTAAAATTAAAGAAGAGTGTTACGACCATATATAGGAAATCTCAAAATAAGATTTGGCTAAGTAAAATATGCCTAATTATGCAAGTTTGTTAGGAATAACAAGTATGACATGCATGAATGCATTCACATGGAAAGCATCAATGATCCATACGCTATTATGATTTTCCTGATCAAGTGCAAAATGAAACCCAATAATTGGAGTGATACCATCATATTATTTGAATACATTTTTCTTTATTGGTAACAAAAATAATGTGGATATTTATGGAATCTCAAGATACGAGTACACAAAATTGGATTTAGAATTGGAAAGCTTTGAATGTCATATTATAATATTTTTGAGTCCTAAACTCTATATATGTGGTAGAAACAAGTCGAGATTCAAGTTTCGAATAAGTTTTTTTATTGCAACTTTTTTATATATTTTAAAAATATTTAGAGTGCTAATTATTTTTTTTACATAGTTTTTAAATATGTAAAAATATTTTAAAAGTTAAAGATTTTATATTTAAATTCACAGCTAAAACTAAATTATTTGATTATCTCAAAATTTGAACAAGTAACACATAAAATGAAATAAAAAAAGTACTACATTATAGAATAAATGTAACTAGGGGTGTGCATCGGTCGGTTCGGTTTTATGTATTATCGGTTCGATTTATCGATTTTTGATTTTTAAATATGCTAACCCAGTAACAAACCAATAAGATATTTTTTTATCGGTTTTCGATTTATCGATTTTTGGTCGTTATCGATTAGTTTTACCCAATAAGAAAATGTCCATAAAATAATATATGACTTCTCACTTTTCTAAATGTTTTGATATAGTGAAACAACAAAGATAATGAGAAATTGCATCAATAAGAGCAAATAAAGTACGGAGGCCACAATTACATGTCACCGCCCAAACATAGTATGTAATTTCTGATGTTAATCAAATTACAAACCTTTACAAACTTGCAAAAGCTACAACCTACAGTTACAAACTAAAACTAAAATCAAATAGTCCAACAAGACTAAAACTAAAACTAAAATCAAATAGCTATTACTGTGAATCCCTTACTTTAGTCTTTAGGTTTTGAGTAAACAGTAAAGACTAAAGCGGCCTAGTGTGAAGTGGATAGAGTATTGATAATTTGATATAGTTATAGTGTCTAGTTATATATTAAATTATTAATATTTAATATTTAGGAAGGGTAAAGTAGTAAATTATTAACGTCTTATTGGGTTATCGGTTTACCCAATAACCCAATAGTAAAAATTGAAATTGAACCAATAACCCCATAACTTTTTTTTATAAACCCATTAAAAATCCAATAACCCAATAACATTTTTTCAGTTCGATTTTTGCATACCTCTAAATGTAACGACTCGAACCGTCATTACTAAAGGGCACTTCGTGAGGAGTCCCAAAAGTATGGTAGCGTGACGCAAGAATTTTTAAAATTGAGCACACTACAATTTCAGCTTAATTTAATTTTGGGGGGCAGGCTGACGTCAGCCCACCATAGCGGAAGCCTTCCTGCTATGGCGGAGCCGCTATAGCTGTCTGAGTTCCATTATATCGGGATATCGAAATTCAACAACCTAATTAATGCATCGTCTTTTATTTTTCTCCCACTTTTGAAAGGAGAAAATAGACTAGGGCTGCTCCAAAAACCCTCCAAGGACACCCGAGGCAAGGAGCAATAAGGGAGGGAGAATTACCGCGCTAGGAAGGTGAAATAAATTTTTCGATGTTCATTCATCAAATGTTGCTTATGCGGAGTCAACTTCAGGGGCAAGGTTCATCAGCTGTGCTAGGCGGCCAGGTGGGCTAGGTTTCTTTCAATTGAGTAGTTAGACCTATTACCGCATTATATCTTGTAGATGTTCGGAGATGGCATGTATATCGGACACGGAGTCTAGATGGTTAGAGTTTGTTGTTATGTGTTGTTAGGGTAGAGATGAAGTAATGACTAGGGGTGGTCTCTCATCTTGATTTGCCGAGATTTCCTTGTTAGGAGGGTGGTATGTTTCCGGTTATATGTGTATGTATGTCTATGGCTTGTAGTATCATTGTACAATGGATGGTAAGGAATACATAGGAAGCATATGTAATGACAACATATTGATAATCTCATATAGTGAACTGGTTATGTGACTTGCAGTTTCAAGTGTTATTGTTCATGTTGTTGTGATTATGCATAATTGTCTATGTTTGTTGGTTGGCTCGGGTAACACACCCGGTATAGGATACTTTCACGGTTGGCTCAGATACCATGTGGAACACCTTGGATTTCGAGAAAGGGCTAAAAAGGAAAAACTTGCAAGTTCACGAACCCAAAATGGACCATGGACCCTTCACGGTACCCTAGACGATCCATTTAGAGGTCCACGGCCCGTTTAGGGCATCGTGAATGACCATCCAAGGCTGCCTAGGAAGGGGTCACCTATACGACACCTTAGACGGCCCGTGGTGACTTGGACGTCTCTTCTAGGGGTTCGTACAAGTCACCCAAACAGTGAGATTGCACCCCAAGGCCACTGTGAAGGACCACAGATGGTCCGTGAGGTTTCACACGGACCATGAAGTCATCCGTGAAAGGGACTTATCAGGTTTTGAGTTTTGAACCAATTTCAAACGATCATATCTCTCAGCACAAAATGAATTAAGTGGCCCATGACCCATCAAATTAAAGGTCTTTGAGTCCTCTTTTCAAAGCCACCAAGTTTGCCTCAATACGAGTTCAGACTAAAAAGTTATGCCCGTTTTAGTGAAGCCCTATCGAGCAAGTGAAGCTTCACGACCGGCTATACGGCTCGTGAAGCACCTCTCAGTTTTTAAGTTAGGGTCATTGTGGTCTTTTTCCAAAGTATTTGGTACCTAACCTACGTCGTTTTAAACCCTATTTCAAGACCTATAAAAGTGAATTAAGTCCTAAAACTATCAATTTCAATTCATTCTCCTAAATTCCCTAAACTTGACCAAATTCATCCGCTCCAAAAAAAATCTTCTCTCTAGATCAAGGAAGAAGAAGAAGCTAGGCTTCTTCAAGTTCAAATATCCTTTCTTCATCATTGCTTAGGTCTTCAATCAAGGTATGTAGGGAGTTAAACAATGGGTTCCATCCACCCATTGAGCCCCCAAAGTTTCTTCAATTCCCCTATTCGATTTCCCAAGATTCGATTAGGTTTTCACTCAATTCCTCATGGGTTCTATTTGTATGGATTCAATTACTTATTTATGATCTTATTTTGATGATTTGGACTTAATTACATGCTTTTCAATCAATTCCATGTGAACCCATGCATTGATCTATGAATTTTGACTATGAACCCTAATTTACATGAATCTATGAAGAAGCTTGAATCTATGAATGCTTTTGTATGAAATCATGCCTATTTTCATGAAATCAATGTTTATGACTCAAGTAAGCTTATAGATGAAGGTATCTATATGTTCTATGAAGCTTGGCCACATGACATGAATGACATCTAGATTTGCCCTCAATGCTTTTCGGACTATTTTCCTAAATTAGGTCTTGATTAGTATGGTAGTCGGTTAAGCCATCAATGATCATAGATCAAGTTTTTAAAACTATTTCCATTAGTAGTATGACACTTCTAGCATGAAGTTAATGACTATGGGCATTATAAAGCTATTATGAAAAGATCATGGATGGTGAAAGGTTTTCTCACGGATGGTCTAAGGAGCTATTCTAAATGACGTAAGCTTGGACTAGTCCATGGAAGATGAAATGTCTATTCTAATGAACTTTAGCTTGGATTGGTAACTCTAGTTGTGCCTTTCCATGGATGATGATAAGAATATGATTAAATGACTATTCCGTAGGATTTTGCTTAGCATCAGGAGGATATTGAGATGGAGGATCTCCCGTAGAAGAGGTCAGGTCTCTAGTAGCAATCTCCTTATCCCATAACTATGTGCCACCATAGGATGATTGTCTCAAATACACATTAGCTAATGGATCCACTTTAGCTCAGATTTATGGTCCTTACCTTGGCAAGTAGGACACCTCTTTTCTGTGGGGGGTAGACACTGTATTCCATGTTATAGCTCGCAGTCTATATGTCGGTTAATGGTAAACTTCCCACAAAATGAACTAAGTAAATTACTAATGTTTCATGAAGCTTCCTTTATGATGAAGATTCATTGACCGTGTTCATGATTTATGAATCTTCTTAAATGATTTTACTATGTTTTAACTTGGTCATGCATTCAATGTTTTCAATTATGCCCCCTTATGATCACGTCTCATGTTTTATTGCATTTCCCTCATACTTAGTACATTCCATGTACTAATGCATACTTGTGCCTACATTGTTTCACTAATGTAGGGCTCGACGATTCTTATCCTTCCGTTCGTGGCTAGTTGATTGCATTAGAGATTTGAAGACTTGGTGAGTCCTCATACTTCGAGGACGATGTCACTTTTATAGCTTTATGTCATTTCAGTTTCAGACTTTGTATATGATGTATGAGTTACGTCCCAATAACTTTCCTTATGATGTACTAAATGGCTTGGAGACTTATGTTAGACTTCCGCTTTTGTCAAACTCTTTATGATATAAAACTGTATTTTGAACTCTTTAAATTCTATTATCTTGTATGTTGTATGCTAATTGGCTTGAGTAGGGCCTTTCGGGGTTCTATACGCCATGTTACGACTAGGATGTACTTTGGGTCGTGATACCATGTCTGGTATATACTTGATGTGATGTCAAAAATATATATTTTTAATAATTATTTGCCTCACATTTAATATTTGTATTTGTCCTTTTTGAATATAAATTTTATAGATTGTGCTTAATAGTGTATTTTATTTGTAGTATTATATTGAGGTAAAGATGAAGAAGTTTAGAACTAAAACTAATTAAAGATGAAAGATTATCGAAGAAAATTTAATGGATTAAATTGAATTTTATAATATATTTATATATATTCAAACGTGCAAAAGGAAGTAAGGAACAGAGAAAAATGTATTGCTGCCACGTGTCAAATTTTGAAGACCCTGTCAAATTACTGAGGCAGTTACACAGTTCACGTGTACAACAATTCCAATTCCTTTGAGTTTTGGGTTTCCCAATTTGTTTTGGACTCTATTATTTTTTTTAGGATTTTCTACATCTATAAATAGTCTATGAAAATAATTATTAGAAAACAATATACTTTGTAGGAAAAAGTGATCATACTTTTTAGGGTTTTTTTCTTCTTTTTCTTTTCTTAGACATTAGTAACTAAAAACCTTTATTTTGGGACTGCGGCTACAAATGATTGTTGAACATTGATTTCGTTTGGATGAATTTGGTTATTATATAAATTATTCTTATATTCTTGCTTTAATATTTCATGCTTGATCACCATAGAAATAAATTTATTGTCTATTCTTGAAATTGAGAGAAGGAGAGGTAAATAGAACAGAGAATACAAGGAGCGCAATTTTTCTTGCATACCACTTGTTTAGATTTGTGTTTAGAATTGACACCCGGACGAATACCGTACTTGATTACGAAACATGATGAAATATAAATGCTCGCTCGCCAGTTGAGTTTGTTTATCCCCTGCTCAACGATGTAGTTAGACAGTCAACTGGATAGGCGGTTAGAGGTCGAGAGATCATCATCATAATATCAACCCTGTAAATCAATAATTTGGTAACCGTATGATATCCATGAACGATATGTGATACATGAATTCTGAATATGTTGCAGCCCTGGAATTGTCTTAAACCATTGTAAGTCAATTTTATTATTTAAATCTTGCATTGTTAGTTTACAAATAAAAATCAGACTCTTTTGGCACTCTTGAATATATAATTAGACTAGTATAATTTAGTAAAATAATTAATTGACAAGTCCTTTGAGTTTGATAATCCGGCTCTTTTAGAGCCACTATGTTACTTGCGCGACCGCCTACACTTGCGTGTGCATTTGGGAGTAACAATACTGACGGTTGACTCGAGTATCATACCCGATATGGGGATATCCACATATGATTGGCTCCGGTACCACGCCAGTACACTAACATAAGGATGACTCGGGAGCCATGACGATACACTAACAATTTGGTTTGGATTCTGTGAGAGGACCAATTATGTGTTTATGGTTCCATGAGTGGACCTGATTTATTGTTGCATATTGTAATTGTTGCATGTTGGATCCAAGAGTAGTCCGGATTACTTGAAAGGTGAGTTGATCTCAGTTCTGACTTGTATGTAAGCATGTGGGACATGTGTTATGTTACAATAAGTCAGGGTAAGGATTAAATGTCCGGGCGATGTGTTACTTGTGATGGTTGAGGTAGGTTATTTTGTTTATTTGCCTCTAAATTCTTAAGGGTTTTTTCTGCATAATTGTCTTAACTACTGGTTTGAGTTTATGAGGACTCAATTCTTTAGTTGTATTGTATAGATCATGATGAACTTGGTTTTGTAAGGGATTCTAGGTTTAGTTTTGCTAAGGATGAGTTGGTCTAAGGTGCCAGTTTCATTTACTGTTCCAAAAAGGGATCAAGGAGTCGACATGAGTATTGTAAAATATAACAGGTTAGTTGATAGGACTAGTGATAACCTGACATTCATGGGCATTAATGTGATAGAAGCATAAGGCTATGATTTAGCATATGATGGCGAATTGAGTGGCATGTGACTAAAGTGCTTGGTCATGGTATTTACCTGGGAAGGGTACGAGAGTGTGAATAGAGAAGCGGGGTGGTGTAACTTTCATATTACATAATGTTTTTGATTATCTACATTATATCATATGGTAGGCTCGGGTCGACTGATGATGCCTACCAGTACGTATGTTTGTACTGGTGCTATTTTTGCTATGCTACTTGGCATAGTCTGATTGCAGGATCAGTGATGTTTCATCGATGAAGACGATGATGATCTCCAACAACTTCATTTTTCCTTCCTTATAATGAAAGTTGTGTCCCATCTTTTATGTATAAACTCTATTTTCTTAGTAACTTTTGTACCTATTTAGACTAGTTCCTTAGGGGTGTTAGTATGTTTCTTATAAATAACTTTGAAAGTTTTAAAGTACATAAAAGATGTTTTTCATATCCTTATGGGTGTTAGACTGTATTTCATTTATTTTCTGCACGTTTTAACCGGATTGAATGGTAAGAGTTCTCCTATATAAGTGTTAGAGTAGGTGCCCGCACATGACGATAGGTTTTTTGTGTTTGAGTGTGCGCGCGTGTAAGAAAATTTTATTACTTATTACCTATACTAGTATTAAATAGGGATAATTTCAGAGACCTCCTTCAGCTTTCTCTCTACAACATTCACCACCCTTGTGGTTTACGATATTACTTATTTTGATTTTTTTGTAACCATTCTTTAAAGCTATTTAAAATAAATATAAATTAATTATAATTTGATAAATTTATCCCTCTTTAGATTAATCTTTTCATATTAATTCATATTATTAAAAATGACTTATTTAATAATATTTGCACAAATAAGTTAGTACTATAATATCGTAAACCACAAGGGAGGTGGGTGTTATAGAGTGAAACCTGAAGGGAGGTCTCTTGAATTATTCTTTTAAATAACTACATTAAATAATAATAGTTAAATTTAGAGTTTTAAAGTATTATTAGTATAAATAATTTAATACTCCCTCCGTTTCAAAAAGAATGACCTTCTTTCCATTTTAGTTTGTTTAAAAAAAAATGACCCCTTTTCTTTTTTGGCAACATTTTAATTTCAACTTTCCACATGGCATGTTTAAGGCCACAAGATTTAAGGGCATTTTGGTACATTTGACATAACTTTAATTTAGGACCACAAAATTGAAAAATCTTCTTTATTTTCTTAAACTCCGTGTCAAGTTAAATCAGGTCATTCTTTGTGAAACGGAGGGAGTAAAATATAACTCTCATCAAAATTTTCTGACAAAACCTGAGTTGTTGGGAAATAGAACAACATGTATGTAGTATCGATGATTAACAAAGTGAACCTGATTTACCACTTGTTGTTTTATGCCTACTCTATCAGATGAATCAGGAACCAAGTTTCGAGGTGCAAAAACGGACAACCTATACATATATGAGAGATTGCAGCAAAGAAGAAAATAAATTGCAGAAATAATGAAACGAGAGAGGAAATGAATAAATAGCTGAAATAAAAGAGCAAAGTAAGAAAAACTAAAAGAGGAAAGAAGTAAATAAAAAATAAAAAAACACATATAAAGTTTAAAAATGAGTCAAAGTTTTCTTATAGGATGAAACTTTTTTAAAAGAAGGGAATTAGAATTTCTTATAGGGGGCCAAGTCCTATTTGAAGTAAACATCCTAGTCTGAGATATACTAGAGCATGACAAATCTTCAACATATATATGATATGAAGACCATTAAGAATCGTAACTATTTCATATTCACGAAATTCATCATCTTGAGAGCAATAACCATTGTCCACTGGAGCAAAATTATAGAACTTCGTTACAATAACACTGAAATCTGATTCACGAGTTGTGTTTGAGTATGTACTATTGAATATTAAAGTTTAATCAGTTAAAGACAAGAGTTATTAGTCTTTGTTGAGTTCACCAATTGAAGTAAAATTGATGAGTTATTTTGTTTGATGTTTGGGTAGTTAAAGGCTAGGGTTGTCGGTCTTTGATTTGTAGAGTTGTTCTAAGGCTATTATTGAGTTGTAATAAATTCTTAGACTTAAAAGAGTAGTTGTGGGGTGAGTTTTATAACAAGAAACAAGTTTGATTTCTTATGGAGTAGTTAGAATAGTTTGAGTGAACTATGAGTCGAAGTATTTTAGTGAGTCTTTTAAATTATTGAGTTGTAATGTGAACGTTGCTCCTGAGAAGTTAGGGAAAAATGATAATTGAAATTCTACGCAATATAATTAATGCTAATATAAAACATAGAAAAAATAATTATTTTTTAATATATTAAAAATGACAAGTAAAATTTAAAAACTATTTTTAAAATAATAAATAAATAAAGGTATAAATGGAGAGAGGTGTTTAAATACGTTGTTGTGATAAATGAAAAATACACTTATGGGAACACGTTATTAAAGGTGTTTGAATTATGTAACGCAACTTTACACGGAAAACTTGACTACTTACTCCTCAATCAATTCAAGTATTCAACCAACCTAACAAAGCTTCTTCATGTACAAACATTCTATAGTTTCAACATCAAAGAATATGGTACAGTAGATGAGACTGTTTCTCTCTTAATTATATATTTTAGGTTTGAGTCCTATATATTAAAAAAATCTTTGATAGAGCTTACTTCCCTTAAATGAGGCTCTGTAATTCAAAATAATCGAGCTTTAATGAGTGTATAAAAAAAGACTCCACAGTTTCAAGTGGGAAAGGGTGTTTCTGTCATTTGCTCATACCGCGTCAACTTTGGCGTCTTCCATTACATTACACTCTCTTACTAAAACCATCACACCTAACCTACCCCTTTTCTACCGAAACCATCAAGAACTTTCCTCCTACTCTCTTCTTCCTTCAACTTGGCCCACTTCCCATCCATATATATATATACACATATATATCTTCACCATTAATTTCTCTATATTTACAGATAGTCAAGTTCTTTTGCATTGAATCTCTACTATGGATAACGATAACCCAAGTTTGATTCATGATCCATTGATTGATTCCAGAGGAGGTGGAGGCTATGCGTTGAGTGGCAAAATTATGCTAAGCGCTATTGTTATCTTATTCGCTGTTGTTGTTTTCATGGTGGGTCTTCATCTATATGCTCGATGGTACCTTCTATCTCAGCGCCGCCGTGAACTTCTTCGCCGCCGTAGGGTTCACCATCGCCGCACCCATATTGTTTTCTACGTTGATAATCCTAGTTCCGGTTTGTCTGATGCAAACCGGGGTTTGGAACCGGCGGTTCTCAATTCCTTGCCGGTTTTTGTTTATTCCGACAAAACTCATAAGGAGCCGCTGGAATGTGCTGTATGTTTATCGGAATTCGAGGAGAATGAAAAGGGTCGGGTTTTACCAAAGTGTAATCACTCTTTTCATTCGGAATGTATTGATATGTGGTTTCATTCACATTCTACTTGTCCTCTTTGTCGGTCTCCGGTGGAGGCAGTACTTACCGAACCGGATAATAACCGGGTTGAGGTGGCTGTAACAGTGAGTGAACCGTCTGAACCGGGTTCTAGTTCCGGTTTATGCAACTCCTGTCAGCACGGGGAGGAGAATGGTAGTAATTATAATACGACGTCGTTGGGTGGGCGGCGAAAAGGATTGGATCTGACCGGCGTAAGAATAGAGGTTCCAAGAAGGAACGATTTTGAAGACGATTTGGAAATGGGAGTTAGAGTGAGTTCACCGGCGATTCAATCGAGATCACCAGCGACTCGTTTAATGTCTTTGAGAAGAATACTGAGTATGAACAGAAAAACACCCACTGGAACTAGCCATTCCCCTGGTGGGAGTTGCGCGGCGGAGTTGGATTTAGAAAGCGGCGGCGGTAGTGGTGGTGGTGGAAAAATTCAAGTCGGCGGGGAAGGCATCACAACTCCGTGAGTGACAAAACTCGGGCACACATCCCTAGACAAACTCGAGTCACGCCGATTGCGTGAAAACAGGAACAAATCATTATTCAATGTCATATGGTGACGTGGCAGTTCATGATGGTGACGTGGCAGTATTGCCTTATTTTACGCAGTCATGGTAGACTTTGAAGGGGAATGATTAATGAAAGTTTGACTTGTGTAAATAATGGTAGGATTAGAAAAGTGCAACTTGTAAAGCATTACGTGCTAGAGTTGATTACAATGTATCTATTTTCTAAATTCATTGAATTCTTTTTCTTTATCATAAAGTATTTCAAAGCGTTGGTTCCAAGTTTATGACTCAATACTTATGTAGTTGGCAAGTGGAATCCTTTAAATCTTTAGAAAATTACAATTCAATTTTGCAATATGATTAGGGAACTTGGTCACGCTTAGTGTAACTACTATTAAAGAATTAATATATTTTTTTGATTAATTTTATGTTCACTATATTGTGTAACTGTCATATTATCATTTATTTTAATTAATTATATCATAAATGTTAGTTTCAAATGATTTTAAAAAATTAAGTTTGACATAAGTTAAAATATATCCTAATATCAGTTTTGATTCATTTCTATGGCACCTTCAATTGGTTGATTCTTAAATCTGCAACATGTATTTTAGTGTATTTTTTTAAGGAAAAATTACTTGTATACACAACATGATTTATCATATTCTCTATTTTTTCCTACTATTTCAACATATTTCATAAATTCCTATTTTTCATATAAATCCAACCGTCCAGATACATTATTCATATTCATCCCAAACCCACGTTTTCCACTCCTATATTCACTCCTTTAATTTCTCCCTAATTTCACTATAACAATTCAATCAGTTATCTTCCATATCCTATTTTAAATTTCAAAAGTTTCTCTCTCCAGTTAATCAATTTCAAATTTTGTCAATAAGTAGTTTCATCTTTCTTCACTTTGCCCTTATTCGTTTTTTTTTTCATTGTGTTGTCTGATACATATAGATCCTCCTTCGTTTAGTATTGGTGTTACCCAAATAGAGATACATAACACTAATCGAAGAATCTTTGATTATGAGGATCCTAATTGGACCGAAAACAGATCTAAGAGGTTGCATGATCCTGTAACAATGGCAAATCAAAGATCTAAAAAGGCAAAAGCGAAGGACATACCTTCATCATCGAAAGCCAATGTGGAAAAAACACCAAAGAAAAGGGGTAGAAAAGTTGCTCCTTCAATTTCTCAGCCTACATTACCACCGGTATGTAACTACCATCCTATATTGTTTTTTGAATTGTTGCCGTCCCCCAGCGGCGGCTCAACAGTGTTAAAAAAAAGACACGTGTCTTAGGCTCCCAAATTTGAGGGGCCTCGTTTTTTAATAATAATAGGTTATAAGTTATTATTTTTTAACAAATATTGAATACTATTTGTAAAAAAAGTGAACTTTTTATATAATATGAAAAAATTATTAGAAGAAATTTGACATGTTTGGAGTACTATACCTCATGAAAGATAATTTAAAATAAGAATGGTTATATTATCAATTGAAAAAAAAATATTAGAAAAAATCAATTATATAAAAGTTATTAACAATTTAAGTTTAAGGATCCATTAGATTTTGGCTTTAGGCCACTAATATCCTTGAGCCGCCCCTGTCGTCCCCTGTTGTTGTTTGCTTTAAAAAATTTGATACACTATTGTTAAAGATACATTTTCATGTATTAATGTATCTTATTTTAGATATTCCAAATTCATACATTAAAACCCTAATATAGTTATTTGATACATTGTTCGTAAAGATACATTCTCTTATTTTAAGGTATCTTGTTTTAGATCTTCCAGATTTATACATTAAAACCATAAAATAGGTATTTGATACATTGTTGTTATAGAAACATTCTCATGTTTTAATGAGTCTTGTTTTAGATCTTCCAGATTGATACATTAAAATACTAAAGTATTTATTTGATACATTATTATTACATATACATTTTCAGATTTTAATGTATCTTGTTTTAAATCTTCCTGATTATTTGATGGGATGCAATCAGCAGAACAATGTATCATATGCTAAAATAGTTAAACATGATACTTAAATAACATATAATGAATGTATGATGTTACATTTAGCATTAGATAAAAACATACTGTATATATATTCAAGTTGTATTGAGTATCAGTTAACTTTTATATTATTATGTATCATATACACAGTAAGATAATTTATAATGGTCAATTATGTATCATTTAAATTATCCTTATTGTTCACATTTTATTTCAGCCAGGTCTGCATGAATCATCTATTTTTTTTTTTAGTTGATGAACATCATGTTTTGTAATTGCAATCTATGAACTACGTCATTAAACATATTCCAAAGCACTCACTAAAGTTTGGTCCTACGTACAATACAAATTTTATTGAAGAGTTACAACTTTCTATAGGGGATGAAGGTATTGAATTATTCAAGGATACTATTTTTGGGCCATACCTTAATATCCCAACATGTAACTACCAATGGCAGATCACAAAGTGTTTGTTGCTCTTATAGGTGGAGCAGGACAACTCAGATGGACTTCGTATTCGTCATGCCAAAGGAAATGTTTTGCATTTTGGTATCAATGAATTTGCAATCATTACTGGCCTGAAATGCACAGGAAATATTGAAGATTTTAGATATCTAGATTCAACAATCAGTAGACTAGTTCAAAGGTACTTCTTCGGGGCTAGGAATAGTGTTAGTAAGGGACGACTGGTTCAACGCTTTTTAATGGGGGGATGGGACAACATCCATGATGCCCTTCAAATGGCAATCCTTTTCTTTATTCATACTTTCATTTTATCTCATCTTGCCGATACATCTATTCCGATCGATGATTTCTTAATGGTCGAAGATGGGAAGTATCATCACTTTTCTTGGGGACAAATTGCTTTCACAAAGTTGATGAAATCTCTTTGGCAGGACTTCACTACTCAAAAACAAATGTATCGTTTATCTGGCATGCCATACACACTTAACGTTTGGGTGTATGAATGTACTTCTATAGTAGACGAACTACTTGCTGTTAAAGAAGGAAATGCTATTCCCAGAATATGCAATTGGAGAGTTGTTGGTGTAAAGTCAAAATTTGACATGTTTATGCAAAGTATTTTTACTGAGGTAATTTGTTTATAACAACCTTTTAACATTTTTTTTATAGTTTGCGATACATTATTTTGTGTTTCTCATGATGACTTACTTTTTCTTTTACAGAATGCTTGTAGTAATATTCAGCCAACTCCAGAGGAAATCAAAGCACTTGATTTACCTCATAACAGTCATGTTTCTAAATCTGAACCCTCCACATCAAATGTTAATCCTAAGGAGGTGCAAACACAGGAGGTTCCTGGATTTGAGGACTTTTCCTCAAAATCTCTTGAGCATGTGTTAAGGAGATCTACACGAGTTTCTAGTACATCATCTACCCCACCTCCAAAGAGAAGAAAGATTGCACATCCATCTAAAATAAATGTGCCCAAAGCGACACAACCACATGTGCAACCAAATCAATCATTTCTAACTCCTAATTTACCACCTTCACAAGCCGAAAATATATCTGGTGTTCCTGATTCTTCAGATATATCGAAAGTAACTTCGGACAATTCAGAATTAAATCAACTGAGGGAATACCTGAAGTTTTATGTAAGTAATTATAATAATGTTGATATAAACATTGTTTTATTGATGGTTAATTCATTTTTAATATAGTTTGATTTGTTACTAGGTTGACGAAAATTTTGATTATCTTGAGGAGTTAATAAAAAAAAATCATTCTGAGATGTTGAAAGTTGTTGGCACGAAAGATAACAAATTTGAGAAGGTAGTATTTTTTCTTTTATAGTTTACTTCTTCATTACGTGTGTAATAAGCTGCTTTTTTGTGTTATATTGATTTTTTGAATCATGAAGGATATTAGTGGCATGTCTATGTCAAGTACTGTGGAAGATTCCGTTAAGAAAGGTCATGTTGATCCAAAATCCATTACTAATCAATTCTTTCAACAACGTACTTCACCCATACAATTGGATTTTACCACAGATGATTAGGATATTGATGTATCTGCCGTCGAGGTTAAAAATCAACCACATGTTACTTAACATGATGCTGCAAAGGTACAAATCTGATACATTAATTCCACCTTCACTTATGAGTTATTATATAATTGATTCATGATACAAAAAATCAAATATACAATGCACACACATTTAGAATTTGATATATTAGTCACTTAATTTAAGTCTTTCTTTAATGTATCAATTAAACAGTTTTGTATCATATCAATTTACCTGATACAATGAACTTACACATGATATGATATATTAATTACAATAACTGATACATTAGTAATTACTTCGATACTTTAAAATTATTATTGATTCGGGAATCTTAACATTTTATAACTAATAGATACTCTAGTTTTATTTGTTTTTACAAAAAAATCTATAAACACAGAGTGATAATATATCCATTAAGGAACAAGTAATGGAGGGTGCCACAGAGGTTCTACCCACAACACATCATAGTCGTGTTCCGGAAGAATCAAGTGTTCATAATAAAGAAGATGTAAGTACATGTTATTTGAATTAGGATACATTTATTTTCTTGAATTTATCATAATGTAAGATAATATTATATTTTTCAGGAATCTGCAAGAGATGAACCCCACCAATCAGGCACAAAAGAGTTGGGTTGGAACGAAGATTGTGCAGATACAATTCACCAAAACATCAAAAAACATGATTCCATTCCAGTATTGATTGATAAATCAGTAAAATTTTCAACTGTTTCTTAAAAAATATTTCATTTGTTTATTCAATTTTTAATTGTATTTCTATAATTCCCTCACATCATGCAGGATTCTACCACATCGGCTTCAATATCTTTCGGTACTGAAGCAGTTGTAAATGCACTTATCTACGGACTTCCAATTCAGCCAATTGATGCTAAACCAATGAATACTGTCACTCCACTTCAGCTATCTGGCACTGCTGATTTTCTATCTAACAGCTAGCTACTAACTTCCAGTAAAAGAGATTGCACATAATCTTGATACAAAGACTCCCGCTCCTTGAAACAGGAAGCCTTCAAAGATTATGTAGTTTCCATATTTGACTGCTTTTGGGTCTAGCGATAAAGGCAAGGAGAAAGTATATGATGATATTCGGCCCTACTCTCCATTCGATGGATGTGACATCACCTATCATATTTCGTCTGGTTTAATGCATGAGTTCTGCCAATGGATTGAGAAGGGACTTCTCAGATCACATGCGAATAAGTCAGGATTTTATTAAATTTTTATCTACGTTATGATTTTGATACGTTCTACTTTTTTTACTATAATAATTCTCACATGAAATCATTCAAGGATAAATATAAAGCAAAATCTGCTTTATTTGGGTTTGAAAACATGAATTTTGTTGTCGCATTTCTTGTGGATAAAAACTAATTTTATACTTTGTCTCAGTCAAAAAAATGCTGAACCGATGAGGTATGGTGTACATTTGTCGCTTTCATTTTATTCAGTCGTATATAAAATTGTGTATCTGATACAAAATGATTTTGTATCATAGATTAATATATCATGCTTCCATAATTACACATTAGTGTTATTTTTTGATATTTTTTTAATGTATCATTTACTTTGTATCATATTAAGTTGATAGGTGTATTTATATCATGTTTGGTGTATCAGATTGGGCTGATTGATGTATCATTTCATTTGTATTGTATTTAGTTGATTGGATAGTTGGGTTATTAATGGTACGTAGATAGTTAATTTTTTCTTGATTTTTTCTTTATTTTGCAGCACATAGATGTGGATTTTACTATCTACGCAAGAAGTCAAAACAAAGAAGCATGAATCAATACAGATACACTACGGTAAACTGTTTGTTCAAGACATATATCAACAATATTGCACACTCAAGGTATTATAATAGTCCTGCAGATGATACTCTTAGTACACATGAACACATGGTCCATACTACTACTATATCTGTATTTGAAAGGTCTATAATTAACATCATCAAAGGATTTTCAATTCCTTTTGCTTTACCATGACACTTACTAGATGAGGGTTACATTCCAATCATTTGTGATGAAGAATTTCATTGGGTGATAGATGTGGTCGTTTTAAAATTGAGGCTAATACATGTCTATGACTCATCTTTGGGCTCAAGGAAAAAAATTAAAACCGGTGATATAAAAAAGTCGAATGTAATGCTCCCCAATTACCTCCATGATAGTGGATTTTTTTATGAAACGGAGAGAACTGACTGGTCAGCATTGGATGCTTATAAAGACAAGAAATCTGGTGAAATATTGGAACCACAACATCCCTTTGATGTTGAATTTGTTCAAGACATCATGCAACAAGGAAGCGATAGCCTGTGAGTATTGTATCAATGTTTATTGATTTATTGAATTACATATTTAATTCATTTTTATAATCTATTTTTTTATAGTGGCTGTGGAATGTTTGTAGCTGTATTCCTTAGTGATTTAATCAACATCCCATCTACAGGTTTCCGAGCTGAATATCTTCGCAAAAGATATGCAACATTGTTATGGAAGTACGATCTTGACAAGGCCAATGCGGGATATGGTAGCAATAATGATGATCCACCAAAATAAAAAAATGACTTCGCTCCACCACCACAAGATGACTTGGTTCATGTAGATCAATGACTATGTATCAATTCACATACAACTTTTGTTGGTTTTTTGTTTTAAGATACATTAACTAATTTTTTGGAGTGTTGCTTGTTTATTAGGATACTTCTTATCTATGTTTAGAGTTTTTATGTAAAAAATTATTTATTTTGACTTTAAGTTTCGATATATTTAGTACTTTCTTACATTTTGTATCTTATTAGTAGGGTACACATCACAACACTTGATACTATTGATACGCTCAAATTACGCCTCCCTAAAGAAGTATAAACTGTCGTTGTCAAATAAAGAACCTAACAAAGGTTATGGTTGATCCCACGAGGAATATGGTTCAAACCTAGTCTAATTCAGTGTTAATTGCATGTTTAGTCAAGTTCTTTCCGAAAAAGGTGGGATTTGTAATAAAGAAAAAAATAACAATTGATTGCTTTAGTAGTAACAAGTAACCAAATAACAAAGCTTGCAGTTTGTAATATCAATATAAGAATGAAACTAGGGCACATGTGTTCCCCACAAGTTCTTAACTCAGTAATCCTAATAATCGTAACTATTTTCCTAGTGTTTAACATTCATAGTAGATAAGTTAGTTATCCCTAAATGATTGGTCCTCCAAATAGGGAATTTCACCCCGCAACTTGGTCCGTCTACGTGTGTTGCTTTACTAACCCTTACCTTTGACCCAGATTAGCCCTCAGCTTGTGTAGTTCAAGCTATTAGATAGCGGACTAAATCAACGCTAAATCTCCGTTGTTCAATCTCTTTCTCATTCATTACTTCCTTGGTCGGGCAAGTAGGAATGAGGCAAGTTCTAACGTCGCGCACAATTAAAAAAACATTCTAAACGAAGAGATTAACAAATACATGCATAAATACTTATCAAGAATTACGTAATTATTAGTTATACTTTGTTAATTACTCATGGTTCCCACAGCTTTAGTTGTGGAATTAACTATTCATGCTTGTTTGTTCACAATTCATATTAGGGTTTGAATAATAAATCATGAACTTATAGTGAGAATCGATGAAATCCACAATCTTGAATTGAAAAGAAAAAGCAAACTTTATAGACCAAACTTTAAGAATTAATTGCTAAAAATGTTTGCAAACTAACTCTCAAAGCCAAAACAAAATATTCAACAATGTCTAACTGCTTTAAAACGAAAATTGCAAATGATATTTATAGAAAATAAATCCTAAACCAAACAAGAAAAGGAAAACTAAGGAAATTCAGTCTTGAGCAGTGGCACCTACGGATGTCGACCTACGGCTCGTAGGTCCAATTCGTCGTTCAACAGTTAACCAAAATTCTTGCATAAGTTCACCTACGGCAGGAACTACGGCTCGTAGGTCTAAGCACGACCCGTCTTGTCCAACCGTCGTTGAGTTACTACGACTTATGCTCTCTGAAGTCCATCGACGCTTCCTATCTATGGTTCGTAACAGGAACTACGATCCGTCATTGGCAACCGTCGTTCCATACTTAGCTTTTTTTTCTACAGCTTCTGAACCACGACCTCTACCTACGGCTCATCAATAGAACGAAGGCTCATAGGTGCAATCGTACATCATGAAAAACACTGTGCTGCAACCTTTTCAACCATCACTTGCTCAAAACCTATTTCCTATAAAATTCAACACAAACCATTAAATCTACTAATAAAATGCCTAAAATACATGCAAAACTCTAAGTTTAATGCATCAAAAGTACCGTACATTCACGGTACATCAACTATATAGGTATATGATACAAAAGTTCAAAAAATGTATCAGATTCATTATACTCAACTAGTTACTTAGGATTACTATAGCACTTTCTTAGCTTGTAACGTAGGCTCAGGGTTAGGTGTGGTATGCTTGGATATTAAGTGACTTTTCTGCCCTCCTTGACAATTACATTGGCTAATTACCTCTTTTTACAACCACTTATTTCATCATTCGTGCTTCATGCCCTTTTCTTTATGATTCTTTTAAGTTTGAGTATGACATTTAAGTTGATCATTATTGCTGACTTCTTCTTTCTTCTTTTTGCTTGGTCACACTATTCTCACTGGTTTTACCCTTTTTGCTTTTTTTTCTCTACACACAGCTCTTTTCATACCTTTCTTTCTTGCTTTCCTTCATAATAGCCACCCTCAACTTAGATGTTTAGTATAAGTTGAGGTACACAATATCCTTGGTAGGATCAGGGCCAGCATTAAGGTTCAACTTTGTAGTGGCCACCCTCAACTTAGGCTTTTGGCCTAAATCGAGGTGCACAATGTCCAAAGAGGGACCAGGGCCAAAACAGAGTTTCACAATAGTGTTAGGGAAGGTGAATTGGGTGTATGAAAGAATGGTACTCTTTAGGCTCAAACATTTGGATCGAAGGGAGCAATTTATCCTTTTGGTTGGTTATTTTTTTAGGCTTAAGTTGACTTAGTTTCAACAATAGCCTATGATCATTTCCTAGCCTCCAGTTTAAATCACCTTAGCAAGAACAACAGGGTAAGTTCTAGAGTGGCACGTACCATACGAATGTATAAACAACCTCACATACACATGTCACTTTTGTTTCAATTATTAAATTATCAATGAATCTTATTTATGTTGCAGCTTAAGTCATAGTGTCATATCGATGCTTATCATGTCATATAAAGATCCTACACATTCAACTTATAGAGTTCACAATCATAGCACAAGTTAAAAATTCGAAGGGATATCAACTTTCATGCTCTATTTCCATCATGCTTTATTTCCAGATTACTTGTACACAATTACAATCCTAAACATGCCGGTTCAATAGAAATTAAACGGTTCCTTAGGAAAAAAGAACACAGGCAAGAAAACCCCAAGAAAGGATTTGTGAGTTAAGTTACTCAGACTTCACATTAACTCACAATCCATTCATCCCACCCCACATAAAAAGGCCGTGGAATGTCCTCAGTGCACATGTAAAAGTAAAAACATCGAGTGAAACAAACCTGTGGCGTAGAAGCACCAAAGATCACTCAAGAAGTAGGTGGGTCTGGATGCCCGGAACCCACTGGATCATCATGCAAGACGCCCTCAGTGACGTCTTCAGTAGTCATGTGGGGTGCACCATCAGTAGTGTGCCCCGAACGAGAAGCTCCTCTAGCCAAAGCATGCAATCGCTCCTGACGAAGATGCTCTTCTTGTATGGACTGGCGCTGGGCAGCTTCTAGTGCCTGTATCTCTCTCTTGCGGGTTTGCCGTGCTCCCTCCGGGTCTATATCAGCGTCATCTCCAGTCCAGATGCGCTTTCCTGCTGCATGGGAAGAATCACGAGCCTGCTGCTCTTTACCAAAAAGTGCACTAAGCACTATATTGTCTGCCTCAACCTCTGGGCAGGTGCCGGAACATCAGTGTCTATAGTAGCCAAGGCAGTAAGGTCAGCACGGAGACTAGTTAATTCCGTCTAGAAGGCAGCAAAATCTATCGAAGGTCCAGTATGTGACCTCTCCATCATCCGGCTCTCAAATGCATCAATGCACCGGTGTAATGCCTGTATTTGCAAGTCGACCATCTGCTTAGTCCGAGCCTCAGACTCCTCTATCGATTTCCATATCCACGGCTGTATATAATTTAAAAGTGCCACCATTTGAGCCTCCAACCTGCTAAGATGAGCAATCGGGAGCACGACTGACCCAGTAAGAGTAGTAGCACATGGTGTACTAGTAGTAGAACCAGAAGCAGCAAATGGGGGAACAGACCCCTGGGGCTCCGTAGTAGGTGCCAGAATAGTGTCCGCTTCAATCTGCTCGGGAGCCAAAGCCTCGCCTATAGGCGGTAAGTCAACCTGAATACTCCTCCTTAGGGCTGCGGGGTTTGTATCATCCCGAATCATGCCCACATCAACTATCTTGGTCGCCTCGACCAGCCTATCACAACCCCACATAGGGACAGTCGCCTCTCTGCATAGGCAAAAAATAAGACACGGAAACAATAGTGTGGTCCTGTCTCTGAACGCCCTCTCATGGATCTCGGCTATAATAATCCGAGAGAAGTCAAGCTCATGCCCCGCCATCAAGGAGGCCAACATCATTGCGCGATCCCATGTTACAACATTATCGGCCATAGTAGGGGATAGTCGGGGTCGAATAATGGATCACCAAAATTTGGCGGTAAAACTGAGTGTTGCCTTTCGAATAGGTTGCGACATGTCCCCAAACCACTCAGTGTGCTCTCCCTCATCAGCAATAAGTCTCGACATCCAAGACAATAGACTTCTCCGTTGCTCAGCATCACGCATGGCTGCTCTATTCTGTACCACGCTCATCCAATAATCGTACTCAGCCGTATTAATAGGTTGGGCATGGGAGGAGCCATAAATAAAATGGTGGATTGTAGCCTCTGATTAGTCACCCGGAATACCCTTAACAAGAGTGGACAAGAGTGGAGGCTGAGCTAATGCACTGGCTCGTGGTGGGAGTGCATTCCGCACTATCGCAACAGAGGAGGAGTAGAACTCCTTCACCATCTCTGGGCTGTACCTCCCCGGGTTTTTCGCCATCCACTCACACCTGTGCTGTTTGAATAATGCATGGATTTTCGGCACAGTGTGGAGGCTACCCGTAAGCACCCGATGCTCCTCAGTAATAGGCTAGGCTGGTTTTTGTTGAGCATTCATAAACAACCTGTCGTAGAAAATCTGGTACATCCCTCGGACACACCATCTGTTAGGCTCTGCACTATTGTGGATTGGCTCCACTCTTACTCGGGAGGATCATGAGCCTCACCGGATGCTGTAGCATCTGAAGCGGATGCAGCCACAAATTCGGAGTCGTAGGCATCCCCAGATTGGGAAGGCTGGGACCCCTCGCTACCCATAGATGAACCACTTACTTCCTCCTCAGACTGAAGCATTTTCTGGGATGCTGGATTGAACCTCATCCCCTGCCTTAGTGTCTAGCCATTTTCTTGGCTCGTTGGTGAGTAGTACAAGGGGACTTTGGTGAGTCAGCCCCCATGGGCGGGTCGTATTCAAACCCACTATACTCATCGTCCATGGGTTCATTTCTAAGCTAAAGGCGCGGAAGGGGCCGTGGATTTGGACCTCAGCCCATAGTGACGGGAAACTTTGAGAGGCATAGTTACATACGGAGACCAAAGTAGTACACACTTAGTCAACAAACAGAAGAAAAAAAGAAAAGAAAAGAAAAGAAAAAGAACCTACGACACTAAAAAATTTCAGAGAATATTGTTTTTTTTGGACCAACGGTTCATAGTTGAAACCACGGTTCGTAGGTTGAAATCATAGGTCGAGAACTCATCAAAATGGTTGGGATAATAGGACCTACGGTTGGTGACCTACGGTCTGTAGGTCATAGTCGTTGACTACACTAGATAAGTCACAAATAAAAAAAATTCAAATATCTCAAATACACATCAAATGCACCTAACTACTTCTATGCATGCATTTCAACACAGAAACATGTTATTCTATCGTTCCTAGGGATCCAATACAAGCAATTTAGGCAAATTCACACAAATAAATAGGAAACCCTAGGTCAAGAACACATTTCGAAGTTAACATCACAAATGAACTAATACCCACCAAACCATCGTCCCAGGGGTACATTTTAACTATTCTTAGTAGCATTGACATGCAAAAGTACTCGAGGTCAAGTATCCACTTCCAATTTCTACTACAATATGTAAAACTAGGGTTTAAAATCAGTACCTAATGAGGAAGAATGAAGATGGGGTGTGTGATCTTGCTAAACTCAAAGCACCTTGCTTAAATTTCAAACCCGCGACTCGTGAATTTTACCAAAAGAAGGATAGGGGAGTTTGAGAAGAAAATATCAGAATAAGGAAGGATGCTAAAGGGAGAAATGTGGAAGGGAAGAATTTATAGTTGGTGGAGGGTGATTTGAAGGGGTGTGAAGGATTTGAAAAGTTGGGTAGTTGAATTTGGGGAGATAGTAACGGTTGGAGAGAAGACGGAAATGGGGAATGAATTTAAAATGGAGGTTTTTAAAATTATTTTTAGTCGTGGGTCGGGTCGGTTTAAAAACATAGACTGGACCTACGAAACCCCATCGATGGTCCGTTGGTGAAACCACGGACAGTAGATAGGAGTCGTCGATTGCGCTTACACTTAGCCAAAATTTAGGAATCATACCTGGAATCTACGGAAGCTATCTATGGCCATCGATGGAACGACGAAACGTCGATGGCAACCGTAGACCCTCCTGTTGCTGAAGTTTTGTAGATATATTCTTAATTTCCTGCACATGTAGCAACCATTAGGACTTCCCTTTATTTTTATTGACTCTATTTAGACACGGACCATATACTACCTTACTCTAGCCAACACTACGACTCAATAAACATAACATTAAAAGAACAAAATCTAAAAACTTCATAAAAACCACAAAAAACTCCTAAGTTGGCTAGATTTTACATCTTGGGTTACCTCCCAAGTAGCACTTGATTTAACGTCACGGCACGATGCAACCATCTTGACTACTCAGACTTCATCAAGGTTCCAATGCTCAATAAACTCGTTGACCTCTTCCATCTGGCCCATATAGAGTTTTATCCTCTGGCTATTAACTTTGAACCTCGTTCCTTCTTTGTTCTCGAGTTCAACCGCTCCATGTGCGAATAATAGGATGACTCGAAATGGTCATGTCCATTTGGATTTTAGTTTGCCCGGAAACATACGCAACCTTGAATTGAATAAGAGTACCATATCACCGGGAGCAAAATATCACTTCTCTATCTTTTGATCATGGTGCTTTTTCATCTTCTCTTTGTACAAGGCTGAACTTTCATATGTTTTTAAGCGAAACTCATCTATCTTGTTCAGTTCGTTCATCCTTTGTCTCGATGCAACATCCCAATCCATATTCTGCTTCTTGAGTGCCCACATCGCCTTATGCTCTAGCTCTACAGGTGACATGACGTCCCAAATACAAGCTGGTAAGGAGACATACCTTTGGGAGTCTTGAATGCAGTATGATACGCCCATAGGGCATCATCGAGTTTCTTTGACCAATCAGTTCTGTTTGCATTCACAGTCTTTGCAAGGATTTGCTTGATTTCTCTATTGGACACCTCAACTTGCCCGCTAGACTGTGGATGATATGGAGTTTCTACGCTATGCCGAACACCATACTTCTCAAGCAACGCCTTAAATATCTTGTTACAAAAGTGGGAACCTCCATCGCTAATTATTTCCCTTGGTGTGCCAAAACTTGGAGAAGATATTCTTTTTCAGAAACGTGGTGACGCTTTTACCTTCATTGTTTGAAAGCGCAACAACTTCCACCCATTTGGACACGTAGTCCATCGCTACAAATACATACTTCATCCCATTCGAATTCACAAACGGACCTATAAAATCAAGGCCCCACACATCAAAGAGCTCAATCACTAATATGGGGTTTAATGGGAGTTCTTGCCTTCGTAAAATACCTCCTTCTCTTTGGCATCGATTACAGGCCTTGGCGAAATCATGGGTATCTTGGTGAATTGTAGGCCAATAATACCCACATTGCAAGATCTTGTGAGCAGTTCGGATACCACTATGATGATCACCTATAGGAGACGAATGACAAACTTCCAATATACTCATCATCTCTACCTCAGGCACACAGCGACGAATAATCCCATCAGCACAGATACGAAACAAGTAAGGCTCTTCCTAGAAAAACTTCTTCACATTGGACATGAACTTTCTTCTTTGGTGGAATGACAATTCTGAAGGCGCTACATCGCTTGCCAAATAGTTGGCGAAATCTGCAAACCAAGGAATAAGATCAAGAGAAGCAGCCAATACCTGTTAGTCTGGAAAAGTATCATTAATCTTGAGTCTATCAGCTAACTTTATCATAACTTCATCTTTTAATCTGGACAAATGATTAGCCACTTGGTTTTTTGTCCCTTTTCTATCTCGTACCTCGAAGTCGAACTCTTGCAGCAATAATACCCAACGAATCAACCTCGATTTTGCATCCTTCTTTTCCATAAGATACCGCAAAGCAGAATGGTCAGTATTCACAATTTGTTAGTGCCTAACAAATAGGATCGAAACTTCTCAAACGCGAAGACTATTGCAAGCAATTCTTGTTCAGTGACCGTGTAATTCTTTTGAGCAACATTCAACGTTTTGCTCGCATAATATATAGAATGAAGTATATTCTCGCGCCTTTGTCCCAAAACAACGCCAAGTGCCACCCCGCTCGCATCACACATAACTTCGAACGGTTTCTCCCAATCCAGTGAAATAGTGATGGGTGCAGAAGACAGCCATACTCATTAAGGAAATGAACATTTCTGGCCTAATGACTCATGCTCAACAAATTGAAGAGCAGAAGCTTAAGGAAAGGTCTAGGGAGGCAAAGAGGGCAAGAAAGGATAATGGTGATTTCTCACATTCAAGATCCGGTGGAGGTAATCGTTCTCAAGGTAATGGTTCTAGTTAGCAAATGGTGTCCGAGTGTTGGAAGTGTGGAAAGATTCATCCGAGTGATTGTCTAGCCGGTACAGATGCATGTTTTAGTTGTGGAAAGAGTGGTCACAAAATGATAGATTGCCCATTTCTTACTGCTAAGGGAAGGGAAGGTAGGCAACTTCAAACTAGTGGTTCCAGTTCAAGAGCCTTGAAGCAAGATAGGTTCTATGCTCTTTGGACTCAACAAGATCATGAGGGTTCTCCGGATGTGACGATTGGTAAGTTATGGTCTTTTAGCTAGTGGTTATACATTACTTGATATTAGGTGTTCCGTTGACTATTGTATGTCTCCATGTATGGGTATTATGTTTGAGGTCGACCTTGAAATCCTCATTGAAACTTCTTAAATATTTACTTGTATCAATGGTTTTGTGGTTGTTAAGAATTTGGTGCTATTCTTGGGTTGACGGAGATTGATTCGAAAAGACTAGAGAGGTTTGCTTCCAAGGGGGAGATAGTGTGCTTCATGGTTGAAGTATGTGAGTAGAGCTATATTGATTTTGGAAGGGTTCCTTGTTATGGTTTGGTATGTGAAGGGCCGGAGGTGATGTGATGTCTTAGTATCCCTATCTCTTTCTGTTATCTTCGAGTCTAGCTTGAGGCATTAGCTCCTCATGTTCACTCTTTAGGAGTCTTATGCTCTTAGTCATTCTAATGTTTCCTCATGCATGCATGATCATGAAAACTTTCTTTTAAGATTTTGATTTGGCTATGATTGATTCCTTCATGATTATGTGCATTTGAGTATGACTTGCATGGATACCTTATGAAAAGATGTTTTGAATATGTTTACGCTATGAGTTGATGTTTCTCCTTGGTTATGTTCATTTTGATAAAGTTTCATTCATATTGGGTTGTTAGTTTCTCTCCTACTCTTTTTGTGCTAGCTTGAGTTCCATTCGAGAATGAATGTTCCCAAGGGGAGATATTGTAACATCTCAGATTTGGAAAAAAGGAGGAAAATACAGTTTTGGGGCTGCAGACATGACCTACGGCTCCTACCTACGGTTGGTAGAAGCGTCTACAGACTGTAGGTGACATCCGTAAGTGGTGGGGAATTAATTTTAAAAAATCAAGTCTCAGAACCCTTTTACAGTTCACTAGGATGGCACGTCACCCTATGTACGAATCGTAGGTAGGTCTCGTAGGTCACTCCCAAACTTAGTGAAATTTTAAGGAAGAAGTTATGACCTAGGGTAGCCATGTAAGGTCCGTAGGTTGACCTACCAACCGTACATGGGTCCCGTCATTTGAAGGTCAGCACCTCAAATGCTTTCAGACACGTATCATCAAATTCAAACTTCGTCTCCTTTTCAAGCAGTTTGCACAAAGAGTGTGCAATTTTTGAGAAGTCTTTTATAAATATTCGATAGAAACCTGCATGCCCGAGAAAACTTCTAATACCCTTCACAAAGATTGGTAAGGGAAGTTTTTTGATCACCTCGACTTTAGCTCTATCAACTTCGATGCCCTTTTGTGAGATTCTATGGCCCAGTACGATACGTTCTTTCACCATGAAGTGACATTTTTCCCAGTTTATCACAAGGTTGCATTCCTCACATCGACTCATGGTTCCCACAACCCTAGTTGTGGAATTAGCTATTCAGGCTTGTTTGTTCACAATTCATATTAGGGTTTGACTAATAAATCATGAACTTACAATGAGAATCGATGAAATCCACAATCTCGAATTGAAAAGCAAAAGCAAACTTTATAAATCAAACGTTAAGAATTAATTGCTAAGAATGTTTGCAAACTAACTCTCAAAGCCAAAACAAAATATTCAACAACGTCTAACTGCTTTAAAATGAAAATTACAATTGGTATTATAGAAAATAAATCCTAAACCAAACAGGAAAAGAAAACTAAGGAAATCCGGTCTTGAGCAGTGGCACCTACAGATCTCGACCTACGACTCGTCACAGAAACGACGGCTCGTAGATCCAATCCTTCATTCAACAGTTAACCAAAATTCTTGCATATGTTCACCTACGACAGGACCTATGGCTCGTAGGTCTAAGCACAGCTCGTCCTGTCCAACTATCGTTGAGTTACTGCGACTCATGCTCTCTGAAGTCCATCGACGCTTCCTATCTACGGTTCGTAGTAGGAACTACGGTCTGTCGTTGGCAACCGTCATTCCATACTTAGCTTTTTGTTCTTCAGCTTCTGAACCACGACCTCTACCTACGGCTCGTCAATAGAACGACGGCTCGTAGGTTCAATCGTACATCACCAAAAATACTCTACTGCAACCTTTTCAACCATCACTTGCTCAAAACCTGTTTCCTGTAAAATTCAACACACAAATCATCAAATCTACTAATAAAATGCCTAAGATACATGCAAAATTCTAAGTTTAATACATCAAAAGTACCGTACATTCACGGTACATCAACTATATAAGTATATGATACAAAATTTCAAAAAATGTATCAGATTCATTATACTTAACCAACAACTTCACAATCATATTGTTTTCAATAGTTATAAGCAGTTTCAGATACATTAAATAATTAATCACTGCAATATAAATTTAAAACATGTATCAACTGAATAACTTAATACATTTTGTTTGTGATACATTAATGTTCATATTTCATTATATTTTACAATTAATAGTTCATGAACTTTTTGTATCAAACACAAAACCTAACATAAATAATGTATCTGAAACACAACTCAAAAAAGTATCAACTGCATTACTTAATAACTTATGTTTGTGATACATTAATATTCACACTTCATTATAATTTACAATTGACATCTGCATGAACACTTTGTATCTAACTCAAAACCTAACATAAATAGTGTATCTAAAACATAACTCAAAAAAGTATCAACTTTATTACTTAATAATTTTTGTTTGTGATACATTAATATTCACACTTCATTCAATTAACATCTTCATGAACACTTTGTATCTAACTCATAACCATTCATAAAATCATTAGTGTATTTGAAACATAATTCTTTATATCAGAATCATTTTAATGCTCCAAAAACTCACAATGTGTAAATATAGGCAGTATTGAAAAATGTAAAAATTCAATTTATTGTATCAGAACTTAACAACCAAGAAGTACTTTGTAACAGAGAAAAGAAATGTTACAATCTGAAAATTATTAATCTGAAACATCACAGTACTCAAAAAAAAGTTTTCATCAAGAATCTTTCGGAAAGAAAGTACAGGTTCTTCGATTGTGACCTTCTTGTCCACAACGCCTACAACAGTGAGTGTTTGTGCTTAGCTTTTCATCTGGATTTTTCTTCCTTCTTTTTCTTGGTCGCCCAGGCAATTTTTTGTATCTTGGTGGCAAGACAACTTCTTCCAAAACACATTCTAGAACTGACCAATCATTTTTGTCCAGCATTGGTTCCATTGGAACTGCATATGTGTTTGATAATGCATCTGGTTTATAGTAATCAGAGCGGTAAGGGTGTATATCTGTAACATTTTTGCTCTTTAAAACAGTGTTTGCATGCGCACAAGGTATCTCGTCATGTTGAAATCTGTCACAGTTACAGGATTTTCTCTCAAGGCAAATAATGTATCTTATCCCACCTTCATATACTGAAAAAATAAATTCAAAAGACGAAACAACCTACAATCATTTAAAAGTTAGAGATACATTACATGATATTTCATTCTAGATACTTAATACATTATCTATGGATACATACCTTCATTTTTGCACATTTAGATCCGTTTATAATCAATATCTCTTCTAATCTCCTCCCTAATGTTTCCTTTGTATAAGATGTTATTTCCTGATTTTTGCAGTTTCAAGAACCAAATAGAATCCTAATTTCTTTCAAAAAGTCCAATATAGGTAGTTATCGCGCCTCAACAAGGCAACCATTGATACATTCCGCGATGTTAGAAGTCATCATTCTCCCCCTGTTCACTGTTGCATGAACTCTTGCCCACTTTTCGTACCCAGCATTTTCAAGGTACATCTTAACCCTGCCATCTACTTTTTCTAATTTAACCATCAACTTTTGAAATTCCCGTTTTCCATAAGCCTTCGCCATTGAATAAAACAGATCACTTAGTGTAGCTCTGCTTCTCCTGAAATTTGTACAAACATTTTTTCAAAGATGTCATATGCATGCAAAATGAGGAACATTTGGATAAACAACACTTACACTTTTCATTATGCTTTCATTTCTATTAGATAGAACACACATTTTCTCTCTCTCCCCAAATGCACTTTTAAATTTTTGGAAGAAACATGTCCATGAACAATCATTTTTAGTGTCTACAATTTCATAAGCTAACGGTACTATGCAACCTTATCACAAATAATACACAGTATTATTCACTTTTGATCCATAACTATTGTATAATGTATCAATTTAATAACGTTATAATTATGATTTAAAAAATAAAAAATTAACCTAAAATATTTCATACTTGCCCCCCGATACAAAAGTCCCCTTGTAAGCTCTACCAAGATGTGCACCGTCAACAACAATAGGTCTACAGAACTCAAAACCTCTCATCAATGACCTTAATGCTATGAACAGATACATAAATTCATTTTAATCAGACTTGTGCATCCGTATATATGAATTTAGATACACCGTTTTCAACATATATATGTATCTTGGCATCTGTCTATATCCATCTGCAGGCTTACCCATTAGCATCTCCCATGCACGTTCCTTAGCACTTCATGCTTGTTGGTAAGAAACATCAATACCATAGATTTCCCTAACATCAATAATTATATCGTTTGGAGTATGTTTTCTTTTATGATTGATCAGTTTTGGAGCTGTCACACCACTAACAAATCCAAAGTAGCTTGTACCTTGGTTAATATCATATCCCTTACTGGAAACATATGCTCACTATTGAAGTATCTCACTTTAAATATATCCGAATTTTTCCTAACAGATGCCTTCAATCTCCAACAGCAGTCTTCCGAAAAACAAACTAATACATAGCTGCAATTGTACCAGATACATAAAAAAATTGCTAATATTTTATATATCATTCAAAAAAAATTCAATTCTTCTCTCAACTGACCATACATACTCTTAGTTTATAATACATATATTTTGTCCATAACATTATATTATTCAGATACAAATCAACTTCATGGTACATTTCCTAACTATGCACCATAATTACGCATTCCTATTCAATGATACATTTAAAAAATTGAAAAAAGTAACTAAAATGTCTATGATACATTATAATTACCACACAATGATACACATATCTAAAACTCTAACACATTTTAGATACAAATAAGTTATGTATAAAGTTGTTAATAAATAATGTATCATGACTAATATAACAACAAACAAATTTTAAAAATCAAAGAAAGCTGAATACAACGCAATATTACTGTTAACATACCTTTTCTTATCATATCTTTTAACTCGAAAATTGAAGTTATGATTTATTTTGTATTTTGCCATTACATCCACTAGCGTTGCTTTATCCTTGTACAATTGCTTCACCTTCTCATCTACAATATTTGAATCTGTTATATAATTTGTTATCTCCAATTCTGGTATGTAATAAGAATCACCAATATTGGATTCAACAATGTTGAAAGCTGGATCGTCCCTTTTTCCACCTTTAACACACACAATTGCACCAGTGCATCCATCAAATATTTGTATCTCATCATCACTTTTATCTGATGTATCAACGCAGAGTGGATACATTCCGAATCCAACCTCATGTTTCTTCACTTCTATGTACAACTTCACTCACATATCATTCCTAATAATCAATGGAGAGGAATTACCTTCCACAATTTATCGAATCTCATTTTTTTAATCGATTCATCAATATTCAATTCAGCTGCAATGGCTGAAATAAGATTCACGTATGAAATATTTTCCCTAACCACTATCCCATCACTTTTGTATCGCTCTTATCTAACCTCACTTTCCCATATTCCTGAATGCCTTAGCAAAATCGAAATATTCATTATGAAACTTCACCAAAATTTTGAATCAAATTTCTAAATTTTCTTCGACGAACAGGGAGAGCCAATTTGAAACTTGAATTCAGTCGTTCTGTTCAGATTTGATTGCTTGAAAGAAGAAACGTAAACATAATTAGTGAAATTTAATTAGATTTTCAACTTTTAAACCATGTTTCAACGCAACAAACTGATTCTGATTGTTACAGAATTAGTGTATCCAGACAAATACTTATGTATCCGAAAGGTACAAAATTTAAGAGATTATTGTAATTATTATAAGAGTCAGGATATGACGTAATTTGTCACTTACACTATGTGATTCTCAAATTTTTTACTTTTTTTAAAAGTGTTTAAGGAATATCTTAGGAATGTGAAATAAGGTAAAATAACTAAACGCATACATCAACAAGTGAAGCTTGAATTTTAAAAAATAATTATTGAACAATGACATAATTTGATAGAATTTCCTGTCACTTTTAAGTTGAGCTTGCACCCTTTTAATTTCTTTATATCTTTTTATTTAGGAAAAATTAAATAACTACACATTCTTTTTTACCATATTTTCTATTATTTCCTATCATTCTAAAAAACTACAAAAATATCTCTTTCCCATAATTTCTCACTTTTCCGGATATATCACAGTAAACTATCACCCCAAATTTTTTTTGCCTTCTTTCACGCCTAAAATCACTTCATGTATCACCAATTATCTCCATCACTCTATTTTTGGATTTCAAATCTTTTCTCTTTCCGATTTATGATTGCAAGTTATTGAAAAAGTAGTTCTTCATCCATTTTTTTCTTTCCACCTCATCAGGTATCGATTTTATTTTATTTTTTAGCGTTTTCATCTACAAATTTAGTCGAAGAAGGATGCATCTTCAACTTCAAAGTCGATTGTGGAAAAAATGCCCAAAAAAGGAGGAAAATATCGATTTTTTGGTGGCTTCGGTAAGGGCTTTTGATTGAGATCCATGGGTGACACCATTGTTGAAAGTGAAAAAAAGCTACGGGAATTGATAATGAGCAAAAGAAAAAGTGTAGAAGGAATTATTCATCATTTTTTTGCTTTCACCAGATCAGATTGTTGACTTTTTTTTGATTTTTTGTTGTTCATCTTTTTCTTATACATATGGGTTCAGTTCTTTAATGTATCTAGTTGTTTTTGTTTCTTCAATTAATGTATAATGAATTCGTTTTAACATCATGATATGTTACAATTTTATCAAGAGTTGTTGGTGGCTCCGGTAAGGGCTTTGGGTCAAGATCCATGGGTGACGCCATTGTTGAAAGTGAAAAAAAATCTACAAGAATTGATACAGAGGAAAGGAGAAAGTGTGGAAGGATTTCTTCATCATTTTTTATTTGCTTTTAGCATATCAAATTGTTGATTTTTTTTTTGATTTTTTGTTGCTTTTAGCAGATCTTTTAATGTATGTAGTTAATTTTGATTCTTAAATTAATGTATAATTCGTTCGTTTCAACTTTATGATACATTACAATTTTATCATGTATATAATATATCATTTTCAAAATACTAGTTTTGATACAAAATTCTAATTTATTGAAACAAAAATTAGTATGTATCATGTTCATAGTTATGTATTGGATACACAACTGCTACAAATTTCGTTATCTTTTACTACCGATACATACACCAGCCTTATTCAACTAGTAGAAGGCTATGTATATGTAGACACTATCAAATATTACTGTTAATACATAAACACTAATGTTTTATAACAAAATCAGTTTGTATCATATTTATATGACACTTAACTTTGTTATGTGTATAACTTAGTTATGTATTAACTTTGTTATGTGTATAACTTAGTTATGTATTAACTTTGTTATGTGTATAACTTAGTTATGTATTAACTTTGTTATGTGTATAACTTAGTTATGTATCAGATGTTGTGATGTATCACATGTTGTTAAGTATCTACAACATTGTTTAATAAATAAATCAGTGTATAGCATATTCATAGGTTTTTTTTTGTTCATGACACATAACTATATAAAATATTCATTTTTTTAATCTGTTACGATTGGGGAGAGATTTGAGATAAAAAAAATTTGAAATTTGAATTATTTGGAGTTGTTATTTGGGAGAGATTTACATCAATTTGATTTGCATGATTTGGGAAACTGACATTTAATTTTATATTTAATTTCCTTTTTAATCTCAACAAACTAGTTGTATAATGTATCAAATGTGATGTATCCGGAAGAATGTGATGTATCCGGATGACAACAGTTTTAGGAAATTTCTGTAAATTGGAAAAGAATAGGGATATGATATAATTTGCTCCTTACACCATGAGATTCCTAAATATTTTTCTTTTATTTAATGAAAATCATCATTTTTTTTAGGGAAAGGCTCAAATATGCCATTGAACTTTCAAAAAAGGCTTATCTATGCCATCCGTTAAAAGTTTGGTTCATATATGCCATTATTTTTAACTCCGATTTTGCAAAACCATTTTTTACATCCCAAACAAGGTTTAACACTTTTCAATTGTTGTTTTTGGATCAAATGTACTCTTTTTGCTTCTTCTTTATTAAGAACACCAAGAACACATAAAGAATATTAACAATTCCCAAATTTTAAACTTCTTTAATTCTTCACGAAATCACCTCAAATTTCAAGAGTAGTTTCCCTCCGAGCTAGATACCAAAACTCAATATCTTTTAAACGCGAATTCAACCTAACTCAACAAAACCCACTTGAACTTTCTTCAAAGTTTCAAAACTTCAACATTATTTAATGGTAGAATTTTCTCCACAACTTCAAATCATTTAAAATTTTTGATCATAGACTCAAAAATTACTAGGAACAAAGATCTAATGTCAAAAACAACTAGAAAAACACGAATCACAGTAATTTTTTGAAATTTTGGTACTGATTTTCATTTTTTGGAATTTTTTTTTAATACGGGTAAATTTTTTAAACTCTACAAATGATTTTAGAATTTTGATTTTTTTTTTTAAAAAAAGAAATTAATGATGTAGCCGAAATTTGAGATGATTTTGTGAAGAATTGAAGATGTTCAAAATTTGGTAGTTGTTTATGTTCTTCATGTGTTCTTAAGGAAGAACAATAAAAAAGAGTACATTTGATTCAAAAACTTCAATTAAAAAGTGTTAAACCTTGTTTGGAGTGTAAAAAGTGATTTTGCAAAATCGGAATTAAAAAAAGGGCATGGATGAGCCTTTTCTTTAACAGTAATGGCATAGATGAGCCAAACTTTTAACGGATGACATAAATGAGCCTTTTCAGAAAGCTCGATGGCATATTTGAGCATTTTTCCTTTTTTTTTATAATTTGCTCTACCTCAATTTTTACCATCAGAGCTTAAGAGCAAACACTAAATTCTAAATCATTACCAAAAAAATCATTAAAAAATAAGAAAAAACATGTTAGTTGAACAAAAATCAAAATCAGCCAAAAAAAAACATTTTCAAAATGAAAAAAAAAAGAATATAATTGATAACAAATAAAAGAGAGTGTTGATCAATTTTTCATTTTTCTTCTAACAAATATCGATGTCGGAATCATCAAATAAATAAATAAAAGCTCTGTTTCAGGTTTATTTTCTCTATCTTTTGTGGGATAGAGTACTTGATCCTCCATGTAAATAATGATTTCTTAAAAAAAGTTTTGGAACATTTTGTTATGTCTTTATTATTTACATTTGTTACCTACATTTTTTGCACATTAAATAAATATTTTTTAAAAATATAAAAATAAAACACACGAGATATATGAATAATATTTAAGAGTAGAAGTTATAAGAAATAGATAAAGAGATATAAGTTACAAACAACTGAATGTATAATTGTATTACTTAATCTTCCCTAAAATCATTTAAATCATAGCATCTCTTATCCAGTTTATTTAATTCATAGCCCTTTTTCTATTTAATTTCATTACAATTCTAGCCTCTTCTATTTCAATTGTAGCCTTTATAAAACCAAATCAATTCAATTCTGAATCCCATCTCTTAATCTGAACCGTTCATCTCTTTTGATCAATATCCTGAACAAATCCCAACCGTTCAAGTTTATGAGGTGAAATGGTCCGGTAGACCCTTATACTTGTATGCGTAAGTTTTCTGGATCCTTTTACTTAACCTTTTGTCAATTGAACCCCTGAATCTATTGAAACTTAATATTTTAAACCCTTTTTTTGACTTGTCATCCTATGTGGCTTTTTTTGTCCAAAGTGTGTGTGATACACGTATTTTATGCACGTGAGGCCTTAAGAAAGGACTACAAATATCAATTTGTGACCTAATCAAAATCATCTTCTTCCCATTTATACATTCACCATAGTTGAACAAAAAGAAGCTTTTTTGGGGGTTTTTTACAATTCAAAACTTTTCGTCCAAATTTTTTTTCCATTTCGTTTTGGTTGCTGCATTCCATCTTCTTCAAAGAGTTCATCATTTCTTTAAGAACCCAAAATCAAATCTTTCCGTCCAATTTTTTTTTCTCAATTTCATTTTAGTTGCTGCCTTTCATCTTCTTCGTAGAGTTCATAAGAACTCAAAATCCTATTTTGAAATAACCCACCCCAATATGCTATTTTGAAACAACCCACCCCAACATCCTATTTTGAAACAACCAAGAAACCTATTCCTAAACAAATTATAAAAAGCTAAAAAATTAAAATTGGTCAAAAATTGCAGAGAAGGGAAGAAAAAAAATACCGAGGAGGAGTGAATGTGGAAAATCCGAGGATTGAGTAATTTGAATGATAATAGACTATTTTTTATCATCCTCGTTAGTGTTTTCGAAGAGGCTAAGTGGACATTCAAGGGTTTTTGTAAAGACCCGTTAGGTCTTTTTTGGGTACTAGAGCTTATTTTTCTATAAAAGACTCTTTCGATATATTCTAAATGGATATTTTGGATTATTTGTGAACTATTTGTTTAACTACGGTTATTTAGTTGGTGGGTATTTATGAAATAATTATGTTTTAGTTTATTTTAAATGGGTCAATTCTTAAATTTATTTAATATCCTATGTCACTTGGCCCATAGGTGGAAATAAAATTAATAAAATTCAGCAATTTTGATTCATAAGTATTTTAGAGGAAATAAATTAGGCGAGAGACTAACTGCGGCTCAACCTTCGAAGGAGAGAATGACAATCATTCCAACTACATCAGGTAACCACGTCTAACTCTTTGTATTGTAGATTGGGTAGAGCTTGTATGATTATTATTGTTATTATGTTGAGTTGTTTTGTGAAAAGGAAAGAAGAGAAATGGCTGGTGAGGTAAATCTCAATTTGTATACGTTTGTTGCGTCTTGGATTTGGGAAAGTAGGGATATGGTGGCTAACGGAGTATAATGATTAGTTAAATGGATGTGATTATGGAATATAGGCAGTAATGTATGTGCTGTCAACTTAAATTTTTGAATAGAAAGTGGGTTAAAATAAGGATTAGAAAGGTTATTATATATATGTAAGTGGATTGTCACTGCCAACGTTAGGATCAATTGATGTTTTGGTTTTTAGATTGTCGCCACTGGTTTCGTAACCAGTGGCTTCTATTCTAAACATTATTATTTTGTTGTCATATTATGGTTCAAGTTTTGATATAGTGAGATACCTAATTAAATATTAGGTGTATTGTATTTATATAAATATCATTAGATTAAATTGTTTGGAGGAATATAGACTTAACCCTAGGCTTAAAATTTGAGACATATGAGACTTGATAAATTAGTTGGTATCAAAATTTAGGAATTTGATTATAGAGATTTGGATGGGTTATTGGGTCTAGGGTAGACATATAGTAATATGGGTGTCTATAGACTCGTTTGCTTATGAATATTGTATACTTGATAGATTGGAAACGTTCGAATGCATTGAGGAAAGGAAAAGCATTGCGGAATTAGCTTGCTTGACTTCTGCTCTTCGGTGAAGGTAGGTTATGGTTTATTCTATGTGATAGATAGACTCTTAATAGTGATTGATAGTCATTGAGTGATATTGTGAAATTTTCTATGTACTTTGTTGTTGTGGTTTGGATAATTCATGTGCTGTTGTGATTGATCTGTAATCCCAAGACCGCGAAATCCTAATTTTGAACTTGTTTTATTAAAGTGATGCCTTGAATAAAGAAGGCTTAATGAAATATTGATAATGAAGTGGAAAGAGATGATAAATAATGACAAATGAATTAACGATATAATTGGATCGGGTGTCACGTTCCGACACGGTATAATTGGATCGGGTGTCACGTTTCGACACGGTATTAATGGATTAGGTGTCACGTTTTGACACGGTATTATTGGATCGGGTGTCACGTTCCGACACGGTGTTATTGGATCGGGTGTCACGTTCCGACACAGTAACATTAAAGAAAAACATATTGAATTAACTTAATATACTATATCTCAAATAACTCATTTCCCAAAAGAGCGTGGTGTGGAGGCCTGAGTCCTCATGTGTGTTCTTGATATTGTTGACTGATTGTGTACTTGATTTAGTGTTGTTGTCACTTGTTCATGTGATTTGTTGCTTGCCACCTGCTATGTGCTATAGTTGATTTTATACTATTACTTTATGCATATCAGTTTCTATTTTAAGTCGGCCGATGATATCTACTCAGTACATATTGCCTTGTACTGATCCCTACTTGTGTTTCCTTCGTTTTCCTTTTGTGGAGTGCAGCGAGTGTACCACCGACTTCGACTCGCCCTCAACTCTAGTCCGTCTCCAGCACATCAGAATTCAGGATGAGCTATTCCGTCTAGCTCGTGTTGGATTCTCTCTCGGTCATGGCATGATGTCCTTAGCTTTGGGACATACATTATCCTATTCATTTATTTGATATCTTAATACTCTTAGACTTGATATTTTGAGAATAGATGTCCTTGATGTGATGACTTTCAGGTTTTGGGGATAATATGTAATAAATTCTAAAGGGTTTTTTTACTGTTTATTTTAAGTTGTGAGCTTCCGCATTATGGTTGTATTTTGTTGCTGAACAATTAATATAAGTTGGGGGTTGGATTCGTTGGTTCTCCCACCTAGGAGGTTAAGTGTGGGTGTCACTCATGACTCGTTTTGGGTCGTGACAAACTTGGTATCAGAGCTTTAGGTTTGATGATCTCATCACACAAGGACAGGTCTAGTAGAGTCTTGCGAAACGGTACGGGGACGCATTTTCTTTTCTTCAAGAGGCTATAGGACTTTAGGAAAACTCAGTGCCTTTTTCTCTTTCTTTCGTGCTATTACTTGAATCTAATTGGTATCTAGGTGATACAAATTGGTATCTGACCTTCTTCACTCTATTTCGCAGATGGTCAGAACTAATGCAACAAATCGAGTAGCGCCAACACCAGCAAGAAAGGATGCTCCTGAGCCAACCGTAGGGTTTGTAGCCCGACGGAGAGTAGTAGCGAGAGGCCGTGGTAGAGGTCGCGGGAGAAAGACCACCAGGGGCAGAGGACAGACAACTGTTCCAACTAGGGATTGAACAGTGACCCCTCCACCGGCCGATAAGGTAGCGAGAGAAGGTGATGAAGTAGAGGATGAGCAGGTTCATGAGAAAGAAGCACCACCCCAGCCTACTCCAGAGATGATCAATCAGGTTCTCACTTATATCAGCGGGTTATCGTATTAGGGCCAAGCACCCCCAGCGTTTTCTGCACTAGCCCCTCAGGTTCAAGGAGTACAACATGCAGCTGTTGTGGCTCACCGCATGGATGCATCCTTGGAAACAGACACGTTTCCCCGATTGACTACAGGGCCTATAATGACTAGTGACCATCATGACCTCTTTATTAAGTTCCTAAAGTTGAAACCTCCAGTCTTTAAGGGTACTGAATCTGAAGACGCTTATGATTTCCTTGTTGATTGTCATGAGCTGCTTCATAAGATGGATATAGTGGAGAGATTTGGTGTTGAATTTGTGACATACCAGTTCTAGGGAGACGCTAAAATGTGGTGGCGGTCTCATGTTGAGTGCCGACCAGCAAATGCACTACCTATGACCTGGGCAACATTTTCTAGTGTCTTCATGGAAAAGTATATACCCAAAACTTTGAAGGATAAGAGGAGAGATGAGTTCTTGAATATAGAGCAGGGGAAGATGTTTGTTGCTGCTTATGAGGCCAAATTTTGTGCTTTATCCAGGTATGCCACTCAGCTTTGCTTCAGTCTGCAAGAGCGGATTCGCCGCTTTGTGAAGGGATTGAGGTCAGATTTGCAGATTCCAGCTTTACAGGTGGCTGCTTCTGCAAAATCTTTTCAGGAAGTGGTTGACTTTGTGATAGAGGTAGAGGGGGTGAAGCCAGATGACTTCTCCAAAGTGTCAATGTTTAAGAAGTTTCGTAAGGGAGGTGAGTTTAGTGGTTCTTACTCCAGGGGGCAGGGTTCTAGGGGTTATCCATCCCGCCCTATTCAGTCTTCATCGCAGGTTTCAACTGAGGGTCCGTCACAGACCGGCCCACATTTTTCTGAGTTTGGTGGTTATCTTCAGTCTTCTTTGTCTTCACAAAGACCCACTCTCGACTCAAGGACTTGTTATAGATGTGGTGAAGTTGGGCATATCAGAAAATATTGCCCGATACAGAGCCAGGCTCAGTATGATCAAGGTTACAGAGCCCCAGCAGTTAGAGGTAGGGGTGGTTATGGTAGAGGCCGTCATTCTGGCGGACGTGGTGGCCAAGGTAATGGTGGTTATCAATCCAGCCGGGGTGGCGGGCAGGTTGGAACTACTAGAGCACAGCCCGGCAGGGGCCATGGTCAGAGAGGCGACAGAGCCCATTGTTATGCTTTCCCTGGGAGGCCAGAGGCAGAGGCATCTGATGCTGTTATTACAGGTACTCTTCTGGTTTGCAATCGCATGGCTTCCGTATTGTTTGATCCTGGATCCACTTTTTCTTATATATCTTCCTCACTAGCTAATGGACTTGAATTACGTTGTGACTTACTTGACATGCCTATTCGTGTTTCTACTCCTGTTGGTGAGTCTGTGTTAGTTGAGAAGGTGTATAGGTCTTGTCTTGTGACTTTTGTGGGCAGCAAAACTTATGTAGATCTAATTATTCTAGAAATGGTTGACTTTGATGTAATTCTGGGTATGACTTGGCTTGCTCCAAATTTTGCTATCTTAGATTGCAATGCTAAGAGAGTAACCTTGGCCAAGCCTGGGATAGATCCACTAGTGTGGGAGGGTGATTATATTCCCGCTCCAGTTCGGATTATCTCTTTTCTTCGTGCTAATAGGTTGGTGAGTAAGGGTTGTTCAGCTTTCTTGGCACATCTCAGGGATGATGCTTCCAAATTGCTTTCAATTGAGTCTGTTTTCATAGTTCGTGAGTTTGTGGATGTTTTTCCTCAGACCTGCCTGGTATGCCACCAGACAGGGATATTGATTTTTGTATTGATCTGGAGCCAGGGACTCGCCCCATTTCCATTCCACCTTACAGAATGGCCCCGACTGAGTTAAGAGAGTTGAAGGCCCAAATTCAGGAGTTGTTAGGTAAAGGTTTTATTAGACCGAGTGCCTCTCCTTGGGGTGTGTCACGACCCAAGCGTAGGGCCTAGATGTGACCGGCGAATGGGGAACCCGAAGGAACCCCAAACAAGCCTCATAGCGTATCATTACACATCCTTGGTCGCGGAAGCAATTAAATGACCATAAGCGATAAGCATAATCAAGGGGGAAATCGGGACTAAGAGAGCAAGAAAAAAAAAGAAATGATACATAAATACCATAGATGAGTCAAGCTCAAGCATAATACACAACTTGTCCAACACCACCTCTAAACATGAGTACTTAGCGGGGGCCAAGACAAACTACCGGGCTCACCCTCATAGTCAAAACATAACTAGAAAGGAAAAGTTTATACATAGCAAAAGATCATGAGCAACGTCCCCGAAATGGAGGACTCACCAATAACCACTATAGAAAATCGTACTAGCCACGCGGAGGAGGATGGTCAAGCGGTGCTCCGGTCCCTACATGGTGACATCATGTAGGCATAGAGTATGCGTTAGTACATTTGAATTTACTAAGTATATGGGATGCAATGCAAGGCTACATTAGATGGACATCATAGGAAAAATGCGTAATCATACCCAATAGATAGCATATTAATAAAATAGTATGTATAATGATGCTTACATAAAAATCATATTTAATGGGACGTAGTACATGTGAGGCGAGTGACCATCAATACAGTATTTCCAAGGCCTACCACCCCCTTGGAGAGGCGAAAGAGGTACAAACCCCTAAATATGGTTACACGGGCCTACCACCCCCCGAGCTAGGGACCAAGGTACAAACCCCTCGATATGGTTATACGGGCCTACTACCCCCCGTACTAGGCAACCAAGGTACCAACCCCTCGATACGGTTATACGGGCCTACTACCCCCGTACTAGGCTTGGTCGACTCACAACACTTATATAGAGAAAATCATATACATGTGTCCATTTCATCATCATTTCAGTAATTACATAACAATCCGACTCATAGGACGTACCTTGGACCTTCCCTTTCCTAAGAATTCTATAAATGGGCATTTTATCAAACACAAGGTGGGAAATTGTTCATGTAAATGAA